>JABAKD010000019.1:10326843-10901843 GCA_012845835.1 Undaria pinnatifida
TCTGTGTCCCCCACCTTTAATTTCACATGTGGCGTCGTCGGCAGGACAGAAAAAAAATCGCGTGTTCCTGGCTCCATAGCCAGACGGTTAGAGGTGTGGGAGTGGGGTTTGAGGAGCCGCATCTTCGACTCATGGTCTAGTTCGTAGAACCGGAGTTTCCCCGAATCTCCCATATTTCTGCATATGCGACTCATCAGGGTGGGCTAGTGTTAAGATACGGCCTCGAAAGGCCTGTAGGTATCCGAATTTGAGATCATTTGGATGGGTTTCGTATGATAAGGTTGGCGGTTTATATTCGGGGATGTTAGGAATTAGATCGGAGGCACGCGCCTCCGATCTCAGAAGCTATCCCGGACTCTGGTGGAAACGAATAAAGCTACATCTCTACTAAGGAACGAAAGTGAGTACTCTCCGAAGACCTGCTCAATTGGCAGACCTGCAGGGGGCACTCTGTGTCCCCCACCTTTAATTTCACACTATACTACCGGTATGCTGTGCAGGATCTATGCTCTGCACAGATCTAAAAATAGAGGAAACACGTGCTAGACCATTCAGATCATCCGATTTCTCACCCCGTCAACACGACCTATAGGCCACATGCAGATCATATACACCAGGGGATCTGTCTGCCCTGGAAGACACAGATCACTCAGAGATCATGAAAAAAGGATTTGACCTGTACGAGGTGTGACGCGTGCTACGATCTATATAGAGGCATCTTGGCACTTGTTTTGGCAAGATTTTTTTTCTTGACCCCAAATCGTCGGAAATAGATCAGTTTTGTTTTTCTTGCACATACATATGATTTGTTATTATATATCTAGGTCCCCCCCATCGGATTCGCACTTTTAGTCGACTAAAAACCACCGGTACCCGGGTAGGCTTTTTGTGTTATGTGTAGAGTTTTAGCTCCACTCAAGCTCGAGAGAAGGGAGCCTCTGAACCAAAAAAATAGATACACCGTTAAAAAACAGGTACACCGTTTACGTTAGAGCCATCCCACACGGTACGTAGGGGGTTGCACTTTTTTTTTCGCGCCAGAGGCTTTTTTTTCAACGATCTTGACCGGTTGTAGTAGCTCCCGCCTGTGGACCTATCGTTTGTTTTAGCAGTACTCTATGATAATTTTACTGAGCATACTTGTGTTTAGGACTCTCTTAATAGGGCATACTAATAACAAGAGTTGTTTTGTCGGGTTGCGCGAGCGAACGCCTTCGAAGTCACGGAGCGCTTCGGGGACGCGTGCCACGACAGAGGTATACCTTTTTTTGGCGAAAATGGTTTCTGAATGACGGGGCTCCTTAGCACAAAAATACTATCGTCGGAAAATATATAAATAATTGGCCATTTTTTGTGTGATTCTCGTTGTGTACCTAGGCCCCCATGGGAGTTTTCATCAGAGTAGCGCGGTTTTATTTTTCCTCTAAGAATCACTTTCTTGGAAGAGAGAGGTCTTTTTGATCCCATAGTGAGAAAAAACCAGAAGAAAAAAAGAGTGGTGCGCCCCCTCTATTGAAGCACGCGTCCGGGTGAGATATTCAGCTCCTCGCATCGCGTTAGAGTAGCTTAGAAATTTCTTAGAATCTTCTGCAAGAGCCATCCCACGGTAGGGGTGCAGCAGATTCTAAGAAACTTCTTAGAATCTTCTGCAAGAGCCATCCCACGGTAGGGGTGAAGCAGATTCTAAGAAATTTCTGAGCTCCTCACACATAAGGAAACTCAATATCTCACCCGCGCTACTACACGACTTCGAAGGCATTCATTCGCACAACTCGACCAAAGCTTCTATGCCTTAGTCCTACAAAACAATACGTACTCGTGAAATTGCTTCACCAACCGGTGGTTCCTCACATAACATGAGGAGCTCAATTGGCCAGGGACTTTTTGGCGCAAAAAATTACCACCATCATACAGCGTGGGCTCAGAAACTTGTGTGCTGCGCCTCTGGCGGGTGGGACAACTCCGCGTAGCATGTGTCGTGCTACACCTTGGAGCGGGTGGATTGGAGAAACCACGGCTGCTGACGTGTGGATGAGCAGCGCGACGGGTGACAATATAGCCAAATGGGTCCTTACCGGAGTGCTGATGGCATGCCTGCCTGATCGTAACGTCTATTGTAATATGTGCACAGAATGTCAGGTAAAGACAGCAGTATGTATGTGTAGTAGAGTAGTGAAAACAGTTTCTTAATTCAATTCGAGGCGGCCACGCCTACAATAATACGGTGGGCGATGACGGATAACCAAGCGATAACCAAGCGTTTTCTGGTCGTCGCAGGTGCCAAAAATACTAAAAACCCCAAGATACGTACGCGTACTCTCACGCACATCCGTATACACAACGGCGGCAGCTTGGGCTGCTGGATGGAGTAGTGACGGGGACCGCCCGGCCGGTAGGGACATTTTGGCGCTGTCGCTAACCGCTGAAACTGAAGGATACGACAGCTAAGTTTTGACAGCGAGAGCGCTAGAAGATTTGCGAACATGATTTTAAATTGAAACATACCACTCTGCTTATTATAGTCTTATTAAGATCTTGTATGAAAATAAGTGGAAGTGTTGTGGTGATCTTTAATAATGACACAATAATTTTCCCCATCCGCCGGAGGATGATTGTTATTATGGTATTAGAGGGGTATTAGCCCGTTTGACCACTTGCAAAAGGTTAACCAATAGCTTACCCAAGCTAAGCCTTATTATTATCACACTCTTCCCCCCTGAAACGGCGGGATAGCAGGTCGGCCGGACATACGGGCGGACCTGTCAGTATCCAAGCCGTTTCATTTCCTGGGGATGCCGGGGAGAAGAGTATTTTTCAAGTTCGACATGGGGAAAGTCTGAAAAAGTTTACTATATATGGTGGATGTGGGGCTCGAACCGACGACCCAAAAACCCATTTTTCTGCCGACGACGCCATTTGTTGAGGAATTAGTGGGGTATTAGTCCGTTTGCCCACTTGCAAAAGGTTAACCAATAGCTTACCCAAACTAAGCCTTATAACGTGAGGCAAAGAAAAAAAAACGAAAGAAACGAAGGAAACAAAGGATATCACACCCCGGTCCCGAGGTGTTTTTTTTTTCTTCTTCTTCTTGTTTTTTTTGTCGATAACTTGGGAGGTAGGTCTAAACGCCAAGCCATTCATGGAGATCTATCTTCAATGTATGTTAAAAATATTATATTTCGGCGAGAGATCGAGTGCCAACTTTTGCGTCAGGGCGTCTGGTCTACTATTCAAAAGATATCGACGAGATGTTTATGGCCACCATTTTTTTGTTTATATTAATTTTGCTCTCCGGACCCCCCCTGAATATATCCATGCATTATGAAAACCATGCCCCATCACCAGGAACCTGTGTGATCTCGCGTGCTATACGCGGTAGGTTGCCGTACCGTCGTTGCCCATAGTAATAGACCATATTACCACGGCGTCCACACCTGCCCCCTGGCGCAACAAAACGAACGGTGAAAAAACACACAATAAATAAAACAAAATGACAATCTAGACAAAAAAACAGGGAATGGTACAAATGATACGCTGGTAGCATTATTAGTGATGTCCTTCGAAACTTCAAAGTCTTTTTCCTGGTCGACTTACAGCGTTCCAGGTACTCTAATGCCACAGATAGATAGTATATATCTAGCTACTACCTGGCATAAGTCGCGTACTAGATATATATATATATAAGCCGGGTACCAGGTATAATATTAGAAGAGCGCTCCAGCGTTCCATCCACAAAAAAAGACGGTGGGATTACAGGTGGGCCAGGTACTACTACTGCTGTATAACAAAGAGACGTTATTATGTATGTGGGTATCGAACGACACGTTACTATACGAAAAGACGGTACGTCAACTACCAAAAAAAGAGACGGTAAAAAAGGATAGCCTCTACTTACTCGCTTATTTTTACTATGGTACAATAGCAAGCAATACGGCCAGATGAGTCTCGGAATCCGATCGCGGTAAGTAAAAATGGAGGAAGGGGAAGTAAGTCCCGGCCTGAGCTCCATAAAAAAACGCCAAAAGTAACAACAGTGAGTCATCAGCGCGAGCGCGCGGTGTACGTATCACACTGCTGATGATAAATAGTCTACACTTGTTCTGGGTCAATATATTTTATAGTACAGTAGTATATGAATACCCGGCGGCACGAAAGTAGCAACACAAAGTAGAACCGCGAGGCGTCAAGGCGTATAAATATGGAAGGAAAAAACAGTAGCAAGCAGCAAAAACAAAAACGAACAAACACTAGCGCAGCAGCAGCAAAGTACAGCAAAGAAAAGAAGAGAAAAGTAAACTAAACTAAACTAAAGCAAGGCAAAGCAAGGCAAAACAAAGCAAAGCAAAGCGAAAGCAAAGCAAATAGATGCAAAGCATCAAAGCAAAGCACACAGCGAAAATCAAAGCAAACCAAAAGCAAACCAACAAAGCAAAGGCAAAGCAAGAAAGAGCAAAGCAAACCAACAAAGCAAAGGCAAAGCAAGAAAGAGCAAGGTAAAGCCAAACAAAAGCAAAGCAAAGCAAAAAAAGCAAACCAAAAGCAAGCAAAAAAAGCAAAGCAGAGCAGCGCAAAGCAAAGCAAAGCGCAAAGCAAAGCAAAGCAAAGCAAAGCAAAGCAAAGCAAAGCAAAGCGCAAAGCAAAGCGCAACGCAAAACAAAGCGCAAAGCAAAGCGCAACGCAAAGCAAAGCGCAACGCAAAGCAAAGCGCAAAGCGAAGCAAAGCAAAGCAAAGCAAAGCGCAAAGCAAAGCAAAGCGCAAAGCAAAGCAAAGCGCAAAGCAAAGCAAAGCAAAGCAAAGCAAAGCAAAGCAAAGCAAAGCAAAGCAAAGCAAAGCTAAGCAAAGCAAAGCAAAGCAAAGCAAAGCAAAAAGACGCAAACAAAACGCAGAAGAAGAAGCAAGCACAAATAAAAAGACCCCCCGCCGTTCATTCTCGTCCACACGACCAAAAACAACAAACAAACGACACAAAAAAGAGTATCGCACACAGATTGCAAAGATGAGTTTCGACGAAATCTTCGATCTCACAGCTGGAGGAGTGTATTTTCATTTAAAAAAAAAAAAAAATGGAGTCGTACGTAAGCCCTTCGAATTTCGGCTGCTAGCTGCTGCTGCTGCTGCTTGACTGAGCTTAAATTTAAATTTTACCGATATCAATGATGCAAAGTACATACTCGTAGTCTATACCATTAAATACTTACGTTCCGGACCTTTTATCCCGCGCCATTCAAAGTAGTAAGTTGAGTATTATCACTACGAAGTTAGTTATAGAAATCACGGTATGAAATGATAAGTATTTTAGTGAGGATATTAAGCGATTGTTGACGTTTCAACAGTGCACCGTTTTTGTCAAGACGAGAACCGAGTTTTTTTATGTTATTTTAATGGTGCACCGTTTGTTTGTCGAGACGAAGCGAGTTTGTCGTAGTAACAATTTTAGAACATTTCTGCCATTCATTAGACTACACAATTAATTGCTTGTTTGTGCTGCTGCTCGTACGGGAAAATGGGGGTGGTGGCAGGAGAGGACGCCACAATGTACCATATAGAATCATGCTTAGCGGGGGGGGGAGGAGGGGGGGGGGGAGAGGAGGGGGGAGGGGAGGGGGGGAGAGGGTATATATTAAGAGCGCAGATTATTCAGAGTCGTAAAGGACAGTAGTACTACTACTACTATACGTACTACTATACTACTACTACTACATCCTTCGATTCTGAAAAAAAAGAGCGGTGTGATATTTTATTGTGCGGCACACATACATTTGTTTCCGTTCTCCGTTTCACTCAGCGGCGTAGACGCGCTGCATGTACTTGTGTGGGTTTGCCCGCCAAACGCGTCTGTTTGTCTGTCTGTTCGTCTGCCTTGTCTGTTTTCTTGTGTCTGCACCTTTCTTTCGCTGTCAGGCTGCATGCACACCTCCCCACCTCTCCATTCTAACCGCTGTTTTTGTTCATATAACACCAGGCACAGTGTACGTATGTATGTATACTGTTAATACTACCACTAGTGACTGCAGTTTGTAATGTAACATTGCACATATGCCCCTCTGACTTTTTCGAGTTACATCTATCTGGTACATTTTTTCTCTGAAGTTCCACTTTAGAGCTGCAGCCACTTTCTAGGAGGGAAATGTTTCGAGTTACAACAACTACAACATTGTACACAGTGGAAGTACTCTCATTGCGGCGTTTGATGCACATATATATACGAACATAATTACTGAAGTTTGTGAGTTGACTGATTCTACGATAGCCCCCCCCAAAACCAGCGGTTTTCTTTAACGAACGTTTCATGGCTGCTCGACACGAGGAAGGATGCTATGAAAAGAGTATCTGCATATATTATTTTGTTTGCGGAGGACTATCGAACGATGACGTCCGGGTGGTAAGGGGGACCGTATTTCAGGAGATACGGCCAGGAGCTGGTTTCAAAACCAGCGATTTCGTTAAAGAAAAGTTGGGGGGGCTACCGTAGAACCACACAGTTGCACATTGTTTTATTTTGGTAAGTCGTGTGGCATCCGACACCCAATTAATGCGCAGTGCATTCTACCGCCAACTGGTGGTAGAATAATGTTAATGGCAGCAGCAGTAGTAGTAGCAGTAGTAGCAATAGTAGTAGTAGTAGTAGTAGTAGTAGTAGTAGTAGTAGTAGTAGTAGTAGTAGTAGTAGCGTAGACTTGCTACAGCCTTTTTTCGTCAAGCACTGAACGTTATGACGTTCCCTCAACATCATACCGGTATAACCTCGCCCGAACCTTATCACCCTATTAGCCTATTACTATAGAGCTGGTCATATAAATAAATGTCTGCATAGGCCCCACGCATGCACAGACATACTATTCAGAGTAGAGAGAATACTACTACTACTACTACTACTACTACTACTACTACTACCACTACTACTACTACTACTACTACCACTACTGCTGCTGCTGCTACTACTACTACTACTACTACTACTACTACTACTGCTGCTACTGCTACTGCTACTGCTACTACTACTACTACTACTACTACTACTGCTACTACTACTACTACTACTACTACTACTGCTACTACTGCTACTACTGCTACAACTACTACTGCTACTGCTACTACTACTATAGTCTAATACTACTACTATGCAAGTGTGTTGTCGGTGTTAGTAGTAGTATCAATAGTTCAATAATAGTCCGCGGTAGAACCCGCTGCGCATTAATAATGGGGGTGCCGGATATATATGGCAAACGACTTACCAAAAATGTATAATAACACGACGCATCCGATGCCGTACCAGGGTAACTACAGTACAACAATTCGGTAACTTTCAGTTTACAACTGCATGAAAAATGATTCTACACTCTACTTGGAAGCAGGTTTTTTCCCTAAGACCAAGGTGGGTGCATGCACATGCAACACTAAACAATGGAACTCCAGGGCAAAAACACTGGTCAGCATAATAAAATTGTCAGCATAATAAAATTGTCAGTGGACATCTGCTAACTAAGTTTGGAACGTGAAACTGTACATACATAATACTCCGGAGTATATATATAGAGGGTACGAAACTACTTCGTTGTAACCCAGGGCTTTTCGCGCAGAAGATCGCTTCTCGCGGGCCGGAACGCGTCAGGATGACCCGGGCCGACCCGTAAATTTGAAAACCTCGTCCTGACCCGATCCGACCCGACTCAACCCGGGTGAGCTTTCCAACACCTTCTGACCCGGCCCGATTCGATCCGCGGGGTTTTGACGTACCTACTTTTAATAGTAACACGACCCGCGGGCCGGGACATGACCCGCGGGCCGGAACATGACCCGCGGGCCGGAACATGACCCGCGAAAAGCCTTGATTGTAACATATCAACACTGAATGTGTTATACTATTTTTTAGTGAGTTGGCTGCGGGGGGGGGGGGGGGGGGGGGAACTTTGTCGCAACGCAACAACAATAAAGAAGCTTGCTGTCTCTTCCAATGGGCGCGAGAGAGGGGGGGGGGGGGGGGGTACTCATCATTTCACGCATAGTGCAGTCTTAAGACCGTAGTAGTAGACCCCTCGCATCTCTACAGTGTCAGGATGGGGAGCACGTCGGGTTTTCACCGACCAGGCGGACGTTGCTGGCACCAAGCGCGAAAAACACCGTGTGAGGTGTTCGGCGCGAGTCGCACGAAAAGGGGTGAGTTGCACCCTCTACTCAAGTGGAAGAACCACTTGTACGGCGGACGTCGGCACCTTTTGACACGTACGTGTGTACTTTCGTGCACACGGATGGCAGCTGTCGAATTATGAGTTGATTATTTCTCCGGGTGTGGGCGCTTGAGTTCGGAAGCGCGGGGAGGCGGGGAACTTTACAACGTATAACATAACAACACAAGGGGGAGTGCCTGAGGTCTGTCTTCCGATCAACCTTCAGTCGAAGCAGGGCGCGAGATACACTTTTTTTTTTTCTACATTTCCAACCATTTTACTCCAGCGATGTCACCAAGGGACACCTCGACCGATATGTCGTATGACATGGATTAGGGTTAGATAGCATGGTTGAAAAATGCCAACAATATCAGACACCCGCGGGGGGGCGCGGGGGGGGGGGTACTCAGTTTGTGCATGGCTGTAGTCGTATGACCATAGACCCTCGCATCCCTAATATGCCGGGACGGAGCACGTCGGGTTTCCACCCATCAACCACCAGGCAGGGCGCGGGACGGGACGGGACCGGGACGGGACGGGGGGGCTTTGTCGGAACACAACACAATCAATCGCTGCTTGCTGCGTCTTTCATATGGAGGGGGGGGGCGGTTGCTTTGTCGTTACGTGATATCTCAAGATCGAACGTATTTTGGCTGTGTCCAACTAGAGGGAGGGGGGAGACTTTTATCGTGGCACTACAACCAAGTATAAAATTCGCGGTGTCTTTTGATGAGTGGGGGTTGCAGGCTTTATCGTATCATATAGCACAATATATAGCATCATAACAACAACGATGAAGAAAGTTGGTGTGCTATTCAGTGTGCGGAGGCGGCGGGGACATCTTGTCAAAGCAAAAACAAACAATAAAAATGTCCTGCTTCGTCTTCCCACGGGCGGGGGGGGCGGGGGGGGCGGGGGCCTTGTCATGTGGCACAACAATGAACCATGCGCGCTTTTTGCATGTATGTCTGCTGTATCTTTCAATTGACGGCGGGAGGGGGGAAGACTTTGTCGGAAGTGGCACCGTACACAACAATTTCATGTTGTTGGTGTGTCTTCCAAGTGTGGGGAGGGGGGGACTTTGGCAACAAAACAACCGCACGTGGGACAGATCACGATCTAGATCATCTAGATCTTACATAGAAGAGATTACGACCTAGACCATCTAGTTCACACATGGGACGATCTAGATAATCTAGTTCACACATGGGACGATCTGGATAATCTAGTTCACACATGGGACGATCTAGATAATCTAGTTCACACATGGGACAGAACACGACCTCTAGATCATCTTAATCACACATGGAGACGTCTCACGATCTACTGTTGTAGATCACCTATTTCACATAAGGGACAGATCACGATCTGGATCATCTCGATAATCTAGATCCTATATCTGGTATCTGTTATTACAACTATTATGGCATGTTGGGCAGGATCTGTGTAGTACAGATCCAACCCAAGAAACATGTGCTAGATCATAGATCATACGGGCCTCCCATACGACAACATGATCTGCAGGCCATACAGATCATACAAAGACCAGGAAGAACATGTCTGTCCTACATGACAGATCCTCAATAGTAGGGATCTGATGTGTTAGAGGTATGTAACAATATATATGTGTAGTCTAATGTATGTATCTTTGCTGCGCCAGAGAGGAAGGGGGGGGGGGAGACTTTGTCTCTCAGCACAACAACAATGCATGCTCGCGGTGTCTTTCAATGGGCGCGGGGGGTGGGAAGGGGGGGAGGGGCATAGTGCTATAGCACATTTTAACCAACGAGCGTATGCGTGTTTGCTTTACCTTTCAATTGGAGGAGGGGGAGACATTTTTCTGATCACACATATAGAGGGACAAACATGAAGGTGTTGGTGCGTGCTTCAATCTGGGGACGGAAGATCGAGGGGAAGACATTTCTGAACATATTTGATGGTGGCAGCAATAATAGTTCATGGTTGGTAGGTGCGTGTTTCAATGCGGAGACCGGGGGAGACTTTTAGTCGCAGCATAGCGACAATGCACAGTATCAGGCCCCCGTGTACAAGAAAGTGCCCAGAGTACCAAGAAGGCGACGCTCCCTTTTGGAAGAGGACGCGCAAAGAAAGTTGGACTAAGAAATCGGGCTCAAAGCGGCGAGCGCAGTTCCACTCTCTCTGGGCCATCTCCGTAGATTCTGTGCAGTCACACATACATATCAGACATTGATCGAAATAAAGTCAATCCTACAAGCGCTGCACACTAAATCCTACACATAATCAGCCTATATACATGCTCAAGGTTGATCGCGGGTGGTGTCACGATAAAAATCTGAGAGGCTCGAGGACCTACCGCATCTATTTTCGGGGGACCCTAGTAAATAGAACCTACGGTGGACACAAAAACCTATATATTCATCTATTTTTACAAACAATATTTGGTCCTATTTACTATCGTCCTCCGTAGTCATAGAGGGGGGGTGTTGATACGGCCCCCGTTTCGAGAGCCGCTGGCGCAAGAAGGCTACCTACAGCATGGCCACGGTGTTGTAGCGGACGTGCACATTTTTCTTCTCTTTTTTTCTGAGATTGTTGTTCTTACTTTCAGAGAGGAGCTCTCCAAACCTCGCACAAAGACTGAGTTTTTGAGTAAGCTGAAAGTGCGCAGCTATAGACTATATGAAACATTTTTTTTTTCTTCTTCTTCGGGGATCCGTTTTGTTATCCTTGCGCACTATACTCTCGCCCTCTCCCTCCCAACAGTACCTCAGATTCGGGGTCACACGGCGGGCCCTCCTTCCCCGTCCTCACTACGTACGGTGCGTGCCTTCATTTTGTACCACGATAAGATGTTTCAGTATTTTCTTCCCTCGTGCGACTCGCGTCGAATTGTAGGTGCAGCTATACCGTAATCATGCGAAGGTTGGCACCCATCGGAAGGTTGGCACCCATCGGAGAGATAGCACCGGGGTGCGATAAAAAACACAAGGTAGAAACATTTAATCGTGTTTTCGCACCCCCATCGGAGAGATCGCACCCGGGTGCGATCTCCCCGACATGAGTAGAAATTGAGGGCCACCGCAGCGGGTCTGTGGTAGGGAATATTCTCATTATTTCATACTCCGATGATATATCACCAGTGCGCCACTCCTCTCAAACAAACGTACATTACCAACGCAGCTTCGGTCAAGCCGTTTTAGGTAGCTTTGCGTCGTTTATTTTGTATGCTCTCAACCAAGCGCACAGCACACATCATCCGGTACATGCCGCCTACCAGTACACCTCACAAATCACAGAACCAGCTCGTGGTACGATATTACAATACCTACCTTGTGCAACCGAGGCAGAACAGAAACTACGGAGGAAATCGAGTGGTTCAGCATAAAGCGAACAGCAGACCCATAGTGTACGTGACATTTCAGCAAAAGCATTACTTCGGAGCATCGGTCTCCGTCCTATTGCACTCATCGGAGAGATCGCACCGGGGTGCATGTACGCAGCACCGTTGCCCCAGTACGGCGCGGTGTATTTCGATTCAGCAGCGCACCCATCGGAGAGATCGCACCGGGGGTGCGACAAAATTGAAGAACGGCATGATTTAATTGTATTTCCGCACCCCCATCGGAAGGTTGGCACCCATCGGAGAGATAGCACCGGGGTGCGATAAAAAACACAACGTAGAAACATTTAAATATCGATCGCACCCCGGTGCCAACCTTCGCATGATTACGGTATATATATGTAGATGGATAAACCCACATGACCTATACGATACGACACGTATTACATAACCGCACCATCGCCTAGACCTAGCACCACACGCGTAACAAACCCCTCACCTAAAACCCTTCCTCCCCCCCCCGGCCCCCCCCCGCCCCCCCCCCCCCCACCTCCCCCCCCCCCGCCCCCAACCCATCCCAACCCCACCCCCTCGAACACTCCATCCTCTCTCTACTCACTGACTGTACGACTTACCCCAGGATATACATGATAAACTGATGCATTATTTCCAAAACCGGCACATTTATCCCCTCAAAATAATGTATAGTTTCCACGCACATATTGAGCTGCCCCACACGCCCCACCCCCGCCCCAACCCCCTTCCCCATGATAAACTGGTGCATTTTTTTTTTTTTTTTTCCAAAACCGTCAGATTTATCCCCTTGAAAGGATTTATAGCTTACATGCACAAATTCCCCGCCCGTCCGCCCCCCCTCCCCCTTCCCCCCCCTCCCCCCCCCCCTCCAACCCCGCTCGCTTTTGATCAAAACCAGGCCCTCACGTGCTTCAAAACTCCGCCCCCCCCCCTCACCGGTTATTCGACTTACAGGATTCACTTGATAAAAGGATACATTTCCCTCCACAGCTGTCAGATTTTGTCCCCCTCAGAAACGGGTTTTATAGTTTCCGCGCACAGACTGACTAACATTACCCTGTTGACCCTGATAGCTACACTGTAGTTGTAAGGGGAGTCGCCGACCTATATCCTTAATGAGGACACACAACTCGTAATACGCGCGATCGGAGTATCACACACAGCTTGCAAAGATGAGTTTCGACGAAGTCTTCGATCTCACAGCTGGAGTGTATTTTCATTTTTTATAATGATAATACCAAAAATTGATTTTTGAAGTGCGCGTCGTCTCCTCACTCGATGAGCTACATACAGCAACTAACTAGCTTTATACCTTATACCCCAAAAAAAGTCTTGTGCGAAACATGCCTCGGTAAAAAAAGGTGTAATTTGGGCCAGGTACATTTTTTTTCGTCATCTCCTCACTTGGGGAGCTACATACAGCAAATAGCTCTGCAAGTAGCAATTATACCTTCTACCCAAAACGTCGTACGTGATACATGCCACGGGAAAAAAAGGTGTACCTTCGGTAAAAAAGGTGTACCTTTTTTTTCCTCATCTCCTCACTTGAGGGTCTACATACAGCAACTAGCTCTATACCTTACCCAAGACGTCGTATGTGATATCATACATGCCACGGTAAAAAAGGTGTACCTTTTTTTTCCTCATCTCCTCAATTGGGGAGCTACATACAGCAAATAAATAGCTCTGCAAGTATTATACCTTCTACCCAAAACGTCGTATATGTGATACATGACACGGGAAAAAAAAGGTATACCTTCGGCAAAGAAGGTGTACCTTTTTTTTTCCTCATATCAATTAGGGAGCTACAGCATCAACTAGCTCTATAATACCTTTTGCCCAAAACGTCTTATTATGTGATGATCGGCCTACGATGACACGAAGGGCGGGGCCGCCGAGCGCAAGGATGCGAAGGGAGACAAGAGGAAGGTATAGACGCGGAAACAATGTCAGAACGGAAGAAGGGAACACATGTCACACCATTTTAGGGCCTGAAGCACTGAAGCAGTGCCGAAGGGGCGGGCGGTCGGGCGATTTGCCGGAAGACAAGAGAGCAAGCAAGGATCACTGCCTAAACGAATGTCAGCGTCCGCTACGTTGGGCATGGAAGGATGGCGTGGGGCCATCGTTTGTACGGTGAAAGAGAAACAACCAGGACGCGCGAAAAAATATGCGAGAGCATCGGGCCATTGGTCGAAAGGCAGAAGAGAAAAGAGCCTGAAACGAGAAAGGACAAATTAAAACGCTGCCTCTAAAATAATGTCAGAGGGTCCGCAAGGTTGGACCTCGGAGGCTGACGTGGGACCATTGGTCTAAAGGCAAAACTATAAAGAACCAGTGCACGCCGAGGTGCGAACTTGAAGCAGGGGTCGTGCTGTGGGGCCTGGGAGGCTGGCGTAAGGTCCCTGGTCGAACCGTGGCACGCGGGCAACCGAGGCTACCAAAAAAAATCGCGAACATGAATAGAGAAAGACAATTTACCTCAAGAGTGGCACACACAACACCAAAATTGTGGTGATGGAGGCGTGTGTGTGATACGCCGGAAAGCTGAGCCGGGGGGCAACAGCGGAGTACCCTTAGAAGCTATCTGGGTACAAATGTAGTACCAGGAAAACGGAAAAGAAATACACGTGGTGAGGTCATCACCCAGCCAAAGCAACACGCAAACAAGGACGAAACTGGAGCGTAGACACAGGAAGGCGGAAAAGGTACCATCGAAAGCCGGAAAGAGAGTCGACATCATCGTCACACCTTGAGCGAGGCTCAGCTAGTAATAACGGGAACAATGCCAGCAAAACCCTGCAGCGAGGCTGTTCAACCATAACAAAGCAAGCCAAAAAAAAATGGGGTCAACAAGAAGACACTCGTTCAAAGCTCGAAGCAGCGCTGGAAGTGCATATCTCCAGAAATAATGTAGGGAACGGAGAAGACAATACGAAGAAAGCCGCAGCTAGGTACTATACGTCGGGAAGACGGGATCGCAAACGTGGAGCAACTGTTAAGATACGGCCTCGAAAGGCCTGTAGGTATCCGAATTTGAGATCATTTGGATGGGTTTCGTATGATAAGGTTGGCGTTTTATATTCGGGGGAGTTAGGAAGTAGATCGGAGGCACGTGCCTCCGATCTCAGAAGCTATCCCGGGCTCTAGTGGAAACGAATAAAGCTAAACCTCTACGAAGGAACGAAAGTGAGTACTCTCCGAGGACCTGCTCAATTGGCAGACCTGCAGGGGGCACTCTGTGTCCCCCACCTTTAATTTCACATGTGGCGTCGACGGCAGGACAGAAACACAACCCTAAGAAGGTAACCGAGAGAAAAAATAGGGGAAACAGAAAGTAGGCTTGCCAGGTCGTGTCGTAGCCGGAGTCGTTCTACGGTAGCCCGCTCCAGATTATTCTATAACGAAATCGGCGCCGGTTTTGAAACCCGCGCTCTCCCGGCCGTATCTCCTGAAATACGTTGGTCATTGCCACCCTCCCCGACCGACGACATTGTTCGAGAGTCCTTCGCGAACAAGAAAATATATTTTGAATGCATTGTTTTTGTAGCATTCTTCCTCGTCGTGTCAAGCAGCCTGAAGAAACGTTCGTGTTGAAGAAAAAAATCGTTGGTTTTTTGTGGGGGGGGGGGCTATCGTAGAATCAGTCAGCGGCGTACTCAGCAGCCTGAAAAAAAAAGGAGGGTCCATAGCAAGGGACCTTGAAAGGCTAGCTCTAAGAAAACGAGCGCAACACGAGGTGCCGCGTAGCGACGAGGCATTCCTCCGAAAGCGATCTCGCCGAAAAAAGACACAACGTGAAGAAGGCAGTCGACAGGAACCGACCTAATATGGGCTGCTAAACCAAACTGGGGCCAAAGCGTGGGGCCCATGCGATAGGTACGCCAAGACAAGACAAGAGAAAAACGGGGGCCAAGAGGGAACGGCCTGTGGACTGCACACTAGTCAGGACGGGCTGTAAGGCCACGATTAAGGCCGGTGTCGTTAAACCCTATGGGCAGGTACGCCGATTAAGAAACAAAAAAAAGTGGTCTAGACTCCTTATTGAGACACCTCCGACACATTTGGGCGCTCACTACGTGTTCCTTCCGCACAAAAAAATGGGTCAAGACTTTGGTTATGACATTTTATCTCCTCCCTCCTTGGCCGTCTGTAGCCACCCACCATCTGTCTCCTGGTAGCATATCGATCGTCTTCTCGCTACTAAAACTGTCTATATATAGTGTGTGCCGAAACTTCTCCATGTCTCACACCCGTCTGGGCTTTCCTCGTCTCTTCCTCTTACACATTCCGTTCCTCCTTGCGTGCATCTTCCACTATCATCTGGGCTCTACTATCGTCTATACTATCGTCTATACTATCGTCTATACTATCGTCTGCGTTACCACAAGGGCGGCTCTGTGCGCTTTCTTCCTCCTCCACCCTCGACAACTGGCATACCTCTTTTGTTCTGGCAGGGCCCGGGAGAAGTCCCCTACACGCGAACACCCAGTTTTCTCTTGCGGGAGAGGGTGTACCTGGTACTCGATATTCATGCATGGCCGTAGTCGTATGACCATAGACCCTCGCATCCCTACTATGCCGGGACGGAGCACGTCGGGTTTTCACCGACTAAGCAGACATTGCTTGCACCAACCGCGGAGCGCCATAAGATACTCAGCGAGTCGCATGAAGAGTGAACAGCATCCTTCCTAGAACCGCTCGTGAGGCGGACTTGCATATCATGGATGACAGCTTCAGCGAGTTAACTTAATTTCATCCGGTACGTGGCCACTTCCATAGGCAGCAGTGAATGGGAGCACTAGTATGTATCTGCCTCGTGGGTGCCATAAACACGACGTGATACGATCATTTCCTTAGTGGGGAGTAAATGTTCTCCACCCCCGCACAAATGATCCACCTCGACCGCCAGCTGTAATCGACCGCCCTCCCCGCCCCCGAAAAAAACAAACAAACGGTACCACCCTGCTGATGGTCTACAGTAGTTCATGCAGTAAAAGCGGCATGTTTTACAGCAGTGTCGTTGCCAACCGACGCCAACCCAACCTATATACAATATTATATAGGCAATGGGGGTAGGGGGTGGGGGGGGGGTGGCTTTGTCAAACCAGAACAACACTTAATTTCTGAACTTTGTAGTATATTTCAATGGGGGGGGGGGGGGGGGGGGTCGTACTGTTAAGAGTTTTCTTTTTTTTTTTTTTTTTTTATAATCCTCCGGCGGATTGGATGGGGAAAAACAAAGCTTTAGCTCACCACACTTCCACGCGTTTTTAAGAGTCTTACTACGGTAGCCCCCCCAACTTTTCTTTCGCAAAATCGCCGGTTGTTAACAGAGTTTTCAGAAAAATGGGAACGGAGCCTAAAATGAGAACGGACGGTTTTTTTTTCAGAAAGCAAACCAATTATGTACAACTCAAAAAAAAAAATGACAGTCCTCCTGTGGGGCTGTACAGCAGCCTTCGAATGAGCTGTCGCTCAGGCTGGAAGTCCTCGGCATCGCCTCGGTAGCCAGCATCTATCTAGAGAAATCACCATAGAGCCAGCGTATATCGCTTTTTGCGCCCACCCGAAGGCATGAGATGGAGCATGACCGTTCTGACGAGTTCCTCTCACAGGGCTGGTCAAGGGGTTCCGCAGGATCATTTCGGTTCTCTGATACACCACATGGTTCTGGAGATGACGCTTGGTTCTCATTTTAGGCTCCGTTCCCATTTTTCAGAAAACTCTGTTGGTTTTCAAAACCAGCTCCAACCGAAGCACGGGGTCCCTCGACACCCTCCCCGACGTCATCGATCGATAGACCTTTTTGCAAAAAAACAAGAAACACACGAATCTCTAGATAGATGTAGATATTGTTTTCGTAGCATCATCCTTCCTCGTGTCTGGTAGCCGTGGCACCTTCGTTTGAAGAAAATTGCTGTTTTTTGGAGGCGACGGCCATCTTGGGCAAGTCTTCCTTCGGGTCCGTGCGCTATCGTGGAGAATCAGTCTTGTAATATGTTGAAACATGCTGTGCGATATCTGACCCCATGCGCTACAACTACGTACCGGTAGAGTTTCGAGGGTATGCACCATTTTCTTTTGCTCGGAGCTCCCTTCCTCAATTCAACCGAGCTCTTATGTACCTCGCGTGTACCCAAATACATGACCAACATTCTACGATATCAATAGCGCTCGGAGGTAACACCACTTTTTGGCTGTTTTTTTTTCCCTAGATTTGACGAGAGGGTCTCTTAACCCGTCTTAACCAAGAATCGTGGGAATGATACATTCGTTTTTGTTTAGCACGACTCTACTCTTATTGTTTTTGTTTCGTGCACCTGGAACACGGGAGAGGGTTCCTTTTCATCGGATTGCGCTGTCGGTTTGACGCGTGCTACAAGTACGACAGATACAGGGGCGCACCCCACTTCTTTTCTTTGAGGTCGTTCCTCGATTTGGGAGCTTAAGAGGCATGTATGTCCCTGTGCCCCAAAAGCTGATTTTGGATAGAAAAATATAAGAAATGCTACACCCGCGGATGAAAAGTCCCGCGTCGGTCTAGGTACACAACAACAAGAAAATACCACGCGAAAAAAAATGGCCTAGCGTTCCGGCGATTTTGAGAGAAAGGTTAACCTCCGTCATTCAGAAACCATTTCTGACGAGAAAAAAAAGCGATATATCGCACACAATACCTCTGTCGCAGCACGCGTCCTTTGCTTAAAATCACTGTTTGGGGTGAGGAATTTTAGTTACAGCAGCTCCTCCTTTAGACCCCCTTGTGAGCTCTCAAACCCCTCCCTGCACATATACTAGATCCAAAATAACTATGTCCCCAAACCGGGTTTCCAGCTTGGAAAGGCGTTAAGCGAGGAGCTCCAGAAAAGAAATCGGGCACCACACTACCGTAGCATGCATCATATTATTAATATATACACATACATACATATACCCCCCCCCATGATAAACTGGTGCATTCTTTCCAAAGCCGTCAGATTTATCCCCTTGAAGGATTTATAGTTCCCACGCATAAATTGACCTGCCCCGCCCGTCCCCCCCCCCCCCCCTCTCCCCCCCCCCCACACCCCCGCTCCCTTTCGATCAAAATCAGGCCCCCACGTCCTTCAAAACTCCGCCCTCCCCTCACCGGTTATTCGACTCACAGGATTCACTTGATACACGGATGCATTTCCGTCCACAGCTGTCAGATTTTGTCCCCCTCAGAAACGAGTTTTATAGTTTTCGCGCACAGACTGCCTAACATCACCCTGTTGACCCTGATAGCTACACTGTAGTTGTAAGGGGAGTCGCCGACCTATATCCTTGATGAGGACACACAACTCGTAATGCGCGCGATCGGAGTATCACACACAGCTTGCAAAGATGAGTTTCGACAAATCATTCGATCTCACAGCTGGAGTGTACTTTCATTTTTTATAATATATATATATATATTTCGAGTAAAATTGAAAGTGCAACCCGATGAAAGACGCGTGACTCTACGATGATAGTCTAGAGGTATACCTTTTTTAGGCTATTTTTTTGTCCTGAAATGACGGGTCTTCTTAACCCAACTTCGTCGGAAAAAAAAATAATAGGCCATTTTTTTTTGTTTTTGCAATGTTTTTTTTTGGTTGTATATGCCTATATATTAATAGTAGAACATACTTTGAAGTATGGGATTTTTCATCCGCGATAAAGCAGGTTTATTTTTTTTCGAAATCAGTTTTTTTTTGGGGGTAATAAGAAGGACATGTCTTGACCTCCTGAAATGAGGAACCTCAGAAAAAACGTGGTGCACCTCAATCGCAGCACCACACGAAACAAAACCATGGCCTATTATACAGTGGGCAAGGGCGCCCGGACAGTCTTTTTTCGACACGGGTCCCTCAAATCAAACACGGTCAGCAGAATGGAAAACGTTCTTGAACCGGGGGCGCTGTGATCGCAGGACGATTTAGAAGAAAACAAGTTTTACTTTTTAATAATTTTTTTTTCCATTTTGGATCACTTGGTTTTTAGATACCTCCCCCCCTCCCTGTCCGGCGGCAGGGGGCGCGGGGGTCTCTAAAACCAAAGGTGTCATGAAAATGGAAAAAAAAAAAAACAGGGAAAAAAAAAAACACTTTTTTTCTTCTAAATGTCCTGCGATCACGACGCTCCGAGACGTCCGGTAATGCTTTCATTCTGACCACATCTTTCATGTGAGGTGTATATATGTTACCCCAATCTCTGGGGGCACCCTCGGCCTGGGCATAAAAAGTAGTCATATAATTTGCAAAAACAAAAATAATCGCCAAATCCCGACGATTTTGGGTCAAGAGAAACCCCGGCGTTCCGAAAATACTTTGGCCCTAACGTGCTACCTCCATCGTACCACGCGTCATCCCCCCCCCCCCACCCCCCCCCCCCCCCCCCTGCGCACTCACATTATACGCACGTTGCTAACGTGAGATGAGGGTGCGTTACTACAACATAATAATGTGCATTTTTTTTTCTCTTTTTTCACACACTTTTTGTAATTTCCAGCTTCCGGACAACAAGCCGTGGTTCGACCACCACAGGCAGGTAGGTGTCGTCCCTTCTCGCCCTCCGGTTCTTGCCTTCAATTTTATCGCGCGCATATATGTAGGGTTCAGTTGCAATCCCACTGCTCGTCGATTTTTCATCGGGTGTTGCTAACTCGCGCTCTCGCGCTTTCTTCGCGCAAGTCGATTTGCGCACACAAGAAACAGTCCCCCTACGAATTTATACGAGTGTGCACTCGGGGGGACTCGGACTCACGAAACGCATCTATATGCCAGGCTCGAGGATAACCTGATACGCCACCAGGGCGACACGCGGGGGGATCAAGAGAGCCAAACAAAGGGGGCATCGGCATCTTCTAACTTTTGGGAGAATGTCTACGTACGGGACGACACGCGCTACGTACGGCAGAAGACATTGTTGATGAGCACCACTTTTTCCCGTCTTTTGAGGCATCCTGAACTTGATTGAGGGACTCCTCCACATATATATATATATATATATATATTATAAAAATAAAAATACACTCCAGCTGTGAGATCGAATATTTTGTCGAAACTCATCTTTGCAAGCTGTGTGTGATATTCCGATCGCGCATATTATGGGTTGTGTATCCTCATTAAGGATATAGGTCGGCGACTCCCCTTGCAACTACAGTGTAGCTATCAGGGCCAACAGGGTGATGTTAGGCAGTCTGTGCGCGGAAACTATAAAAAACCCGTTTCTGAGGGGGACAAAATCTGACAACTGTGGAAGGAAATGCATCAGTTTATCAAGTGATGTAAGTCGAATATCCGGTGAGGGGAGGGCGGAGTTTGTAAGGACGTGGGGGGCTGATTTTGATCAAAAGGGGGGCGGGAGAGCGGGAGGGCGGGGAGGGGAAGGGTGGGGCAGGTCAATTTGTGCGTGGAAACTATAAATATTTCTTGTGGGGGAGGGGGGGGGGATGTGGCGGGGGGGGCCGGGGGCGGGGGGGGAGGGCTTTAGGTCGCATACATGTAGGGGTTTGCTATACGCGTGGTGCTAGGTCTAGGCGATGGTGCGGGTGGTGGGGAAGGAGGGGGCGTTGGGGGCGCGGGTGGGTGGGAATTGCAGCAGCGGCATAGACGGCTCTGAAACGATAACAAGGCGATATCCAGGGCGTGGAAGTGTTTATTACTCTGGCGGGTTTCGATAGTAGGTGGGGCGTTTAAGCAAGAGGAAGCGAGGAAAAAAAAAAAAAAAAAAAAAAGGCGGGGGGGGGGGGGGGGGGGGGGGAGGGAGGGTTTTCAACAGGTTTAGGTCACATATAATATAAAAATCACGGATTGGGTCGACACTGATGTTCGCAACATTGTGTGTGATCCACCGATCGCGCGTATTAATATATATACATATAATATATATGCCTCGCCCGACAAGAACAAAACTTGATTTTTGAGCAAACCTTTTTGTTTAAGTTCATTGCTCCGATGAACAAAACCAACCCATGGCCTGTTGTAGTAGTAGGCGAAACGAAAAAAAAAGTCCATGGCATGCTGCAAGAAGAAAAAAGAACGACAGGTTCCGACGATTTTGGGTTAACGCCTTTACAACTGGAAACCCGTTTTTTGAGACAATATTACTTGGAACTAGTGTAGGGAGAGGGGCTTTGGGGCTCTAAATAAAGGGGTTAAGGACCGCCCGCCCCCGCGTCAGAAAACTTTTGAACAAAAAAATGCTGTTACGCCGGAAACCTAGTAGTCAGGACCAAATTATTATGGTTCTTAAAAACAGTGGAGTATATTATAAAAATATATATTTTAGAGTGTATATCGTGGGTCCTGATTACTCTAATAATATTTGATTCTCCGTGTAATACCCCTAAATCGTGGGCTGCGTCCGACATTTGAATAAGTGAAATATGATATATATGGATGGCAAGCGCACGTATATATATCCAAAACCATGATGATCGTGGATGAATGTCGTGGTTACGGTGTCGAATGAGCTGTCGCTCAGGCTGGAAGTCCTCGGCATCGCCTCGGTAGCCAGCATCTAGAGAAATCACCATAGAGCCAGCGTATATCGCTTTTTGCGCCCACCCGAAGGCATGAGATGGAGCATGACCGTTCTGACGAGCTCCTCTCACAGGGCTGGCCAAGGGGTTTCGCAGGATTATTTCGGTTCTCTGATACACCACATGGTTCTGGAGATAACGCTTGGTTCTCATTTTAGGCTCCGTTTCCATTTTTCTGAAAACTCTGTTTACTGTAGCGGTTGCAGCAGTAGTAGTAGTAGCAGTGTGTCCTCTGTATATCTTTTAGTTTGGGTCGAAGGATCCGACATTAAAGTGTTGGTTGTATAGCTATAACAATTTCACGTTAACAGCAGCAGCATTATTATTAATATTATTAGTAGATCCAAGTGGTGGTTGTATAATGTCAATAAATAATAGTGGTAGCGGTTGCACCATACAAAACGTTAATAGCAGTAGTAAAAGTATGTAATATAGCAGTGGATATATATATATGGCTCTGGGGCCCTCTGTTGAGCCGTTTTTTAAGCTTTTGAAATTAGTAAAATAGGTCAACAATTTTTTGAAGGCATTAATTAACGGCTAGTTAGTGGTGGCATTATTAGTGGAGGCTCTACAAGAGCCTCTTTTTGGACAAGTCTCTTGTATATCTATCTGTCGAACGATCCAAGTGGCGGCTGTAGCATTAATTATGTTGCAGTGTCTGGACAAGTCGAAAGATCCATATGGAGGTTGTAGCATTAATGATGTTCTAATAACAACAACAACAACAACAACAACAACAACAACAACAACAGCAACAACAGCAACAACAACAACAACAAAAACAACAACAACAACAACAACCACAACAACAACAACAACAACAACAGCAACAACAAGAACAGGAATAATAATAAGAATAATAATAATAATAATAATAATAATAATAATAATAATAATAATAATAATAATAATAATAATAATAATAATAATAATATTAATAATAATAATAATAATAATAATAATAATAATAATAATAATAATAATAATAATAGTAATAATAATAATAATAATAATAATAATAATAATAATAATAATAATAATAATAATAATAATAATAATAATAATAATAATAATAATAATAATAATAATAATAATAATAATAATAATAATAATAATAATAATAATAATAATAATAATAATAATAATAATAATAATAATAATAATAATAATAATAATAATAATAATAATAATAATAATAATAATAATAATAATAATAATAATAATAATAATAATAATAATAATAATAATAATAATAATAACGAAAATATTAATTATAAATTTTAGTAATACATCTGCTCGATACATCAATGCCCAACTAGCTGCTCTCGATCGATGATGATCGTAGTTAGTTGCGAGTTGCCTTCTCAAGCTCAACATGATAATATATATTGTAGAATAATGTATCAAAAATATATACGTAGGTAGACAGAGAAGATCTACCAGTATAATGTAGTAGTAGTACTTACCAAGTTTAACGTCATCATCGTGTGCTCTCGCGTGTATATATATAGTAGGGACTCTTTCTTGCGAAAGAAAAAAGACGAGCGGTCAAAGGGCGAGATCTCAGAGCGTGGTGAGAAAAAAAAAAAAAAAAAATCGATGCATATCGACTAGCATATAATATTGTTAGTAAAAAGCGCTAAAAAGTAGGAATGAATGCTGAAGGCATCCTCTACTACGCGCGATAAAAACATAAAAATGAAGGCAAGTACCGGGAAGGGAAAAAGGTAAGACACACCCACCTTCCTGTGACCACACGGCTTGTCCAGAAGAAGAAGGTCGCGACCGCGCTGAGGGTGAAAAAAAGTGAAAAAAAACACTTTCACGCCGATTGAGCTGGTGGAGAAAACTTAAAAGTGAGAATTTGATTTGAAAAAAAAAGTGACAGCAACGGTCGTCGGGGAAAAGGTCGTGAGAAAAACCTCGCGCGGGCGAGGGGAAAAAGTCGTGCTCCAAACTCATAATAAGCGAAGTTCTTAGGAAAAACATGGCCGCATAAAAATTGGAGCGGGCTTTCCGAAAGTCAACAAAGTTAGAGTGAAAACGGTTGAAAAAAGGCCGTTGGTGCAAAAAAAGGAAAGGTCGAGCGTCGAAGTTCGTGAGAATATCGTGCAAATAATCGGAGGAAAAAAAAGGCGTGTGAGATCGGCGCCGGGGAAAGGTCGTGTGTGTGTAACTCGCGGGGGGAAAGCTTGTGTAGAGAAAGTGTGTGGCGGGGGAACCGTTGTGGGGAAGTGAAGGAAAAAGGAGAGCGTGGGCGGGTGTGTTTTGCATTTTCGCGTGCCATATGGTCTGCTCCAACCCTCTACGAAAAGGCCTAACTTTTTTCCCTTTTTCCTATTTTTGTATCCTCCGGCTGACCAGGAAAATACAAAAAAAAAGCTTTATTTAAAGCTCACCACAACAACCACTTCCTCCGCGTATTTTCATACTTGTAACACGTCGTGTGTCGTGTGTAACTCAAGTAATTTCATTCGCAAGTCTAGCGCTTCTAGCTGTCGCATCCTTCAATTTCCGTGTTTAGGGACAGCGCGAGCTGTCCCTATACCGGCGGTCCCCGTTACTACTCCACCAGCAGCGCAAGCTGCCGCCGTTGTATACGAATGCGTGAGTATGTCGACCCGACTTGTTCCCTGGGACTCAAGTGCGCGGTGTGGGGATATATCTATAGCCACCCGGCACGTCATCCTTCCGGGTAATGTGGGACTTGCGCAAGCTCGCCCACTATACACTGTAATAACAAGACCTCCGGGGTCATGTGACAAAACAGCCTTTCTTTCGCCGGACTTCGTCCAGTTACCATCCACCCTACCCATTCGGGCGTTGGTCCTCGTAGCCTATAACCCATGTTTGTTGTTGTTGCTGTTGTTGCTGTTGTTGTTGTCTTACATTAACTCTAACCCATTTTTTTTTATTTTTATTTTTATTTTTTGCACACTTTCTCTTTCCAGCTTCTGGACAAGCCGTGGTCACAGGTGTCATCCCTTCTCCTCCCCGGTTCTTGCCTTCAATTTTTATCGCGCATAGGTATCGCGCATAGGGTTCAGCTATCCCACTACCCGTCGATTGTTCATCGAGTGTTGCTAACTCACGCTCTCGCGCTTTCCGTCGTAAGTCAATAATTTGTGCACAAGAAAAAGTCCCAACGAATTTATACGAGCATGCACTCGGCGGGGCTCGAACTCACGAAACTGACCTATACCAGGCTCGAGGATGACCTGATACGCCACCGGGGCGACCGGTTACCCATACATCTGACTGACTGCGTAATCCCACGCTAGGCAGGGGTGGACCGGAGGTTTCCTGAGATCCTCCTATAACATGACATGTGTATGAGGAGGAGCTCAATATCTCGCCCGAAATATATATATATATCTTCGAAGACAAACAATCGTTCTCGCACACCACGACCGACTTGTAACAATATTTTATGTGCACTAACTACTACTGCTGCTGCTGCTGTCTGTAGTAGTCCTAAAACAACATATATATTTTCATTTTTTTAAATACATACGTATTAGTGGGGTATTAGTCCGTTTGACCACTTGCAAAAGGTTAACCAATAGGTTACCCAAACTAAGCCTTATAACACTCTCCCCCCCTGAAACGGCGGGATAGCAGGTCGGCCGGATATACGGCGGACCTCTGTCAATATCCAAGCCGTTTCATTTCCTGCGGATATCATGGAGAGTATTTTTCAAGTTCGACATGATTGAGGAAAATTTGAAAAGTTTATTATTGTGGATGGTGGGGATCGAACCCACGACCCGAAAAAACCGTGTCCTGCCGACGACGCCATTTGTTAAGGTATAAGTGGGGTATTAGTCCGTTTGACCACTTACTTGCAAAAGGTTAACCAATAGCTTACCCAAACTAAGCCTTATAACACTTGACCGTCGGACGTTTTTTCCCTTGATTGACCGTCTCCCGACTGACGTCAAACTACTGGGTTTTAGTATAAAACGATCGATTTGACACCCTTGACCGCGCTGGACGTTTTTCCTTGACTAACGGTTTCATGACATCTTTGACTCCCCTCAACCGAGAGGAGCTCCAGAAAAGAAAATGGTCAAACCTGCGCACTTTTACTTCTACCGCATAACTAGTAGTGGAGAGCATCAATCAGATAGATAGATGCTGTGTCTGTCGAAGAAAGTATAATAGTGCGTCACTGCTCTGTATATATGTATATATAATACTGTACCTTCATTTTCCCCCCCTAAGCCCGCCCATTGTAGTGCCACCTTCAAAATATGCGTTGTGACTCTCGTATGAGAAAACTACGGGCTGTACCGGGGGCCCGTGTAGAACGACTGCGGGCGAGGTATATATATAGTCTATAGAGCTCCCCTCTGTCCAGTGAGAGGAGCTCCAGAAAAGAAAATGGTCGCACACTCTGCACTTGTACCGCATAGAGCTCATCATCTCTCGCATATCTGTCGAAGAAATAGAGTGATAGAGTGCGTCACTGCTCTGTATGATACCTTTATTTTTTCTTGTCCCCCCTAAGAAGGCCCGCCCATTGTGCCACCTTGTCAAAATATACGTTGACTCCAATCGCGTGAGAAAACTACACAGGTAGAGGTTATGAATGTCCTGTGAGAAAATTTCAGGTGACATATATTTATATGAGAAAATAATCACATGATGTGTGTGTTGTCTTCGCATGAAACTGCTGTTCCTTCTACCCAGCGACAGCTCAGTACACCCAGAGTGTCCGGTTGCTGATTCATCCTGCAGAGATACAAATTCTGTCGTCACAGAATTGTTGTTGTTGTTGTTGTTGTTGTCTCATATTAACTCAAGATTGTCAAAAATCTAGAGTCCGTGGTCACACAAAAAAGTGCTGGAGCCCTAGGAATGAATATATGTATATACCTAAGTATAATTATAGTAGAGTTGACCTATCATGAATCGAAAATTACAGTAGTTATGCTCTCTAAAGAAACATTATTGTGTTGTTCAAAACCATGGAACTAACGACTAACCCACCAGCGGAGTCATCCCACCGGTAAATTGCACTTTGTGGGGGGCAAAACGTGTTTTTCACCACCGGTCGGTTTAGAGCCCCCGAACCCCTCCCTGTACTAAATCCAACTGATTTTGTCCCCAAAACGGGTTTCCAGTTGTAAAGGGGGCTAACCCCTATAGAGCGCCCCCAAACCCCTCCCTAGATACTATTAATGAACCCAAGTAATGTTGTCCCCAAGAATAGGTTTCCATTTGTGAGGGGGTTATTAAACTCCTCCTCAACAGTGTGGAACTATCACGTTAGTAGTGTCATGATTCCACGCGATCACCTATTATGTACTGAAGTACATATTATTTGGAAAAACGCGATCGGAGTATCACACACACAGCTTACTCTCAAAAAGAGATGAGTTTCGATGAAATATCGATATCTCACAGCGCTGGATATCCAAAGTGTATTTTCCTTTTTATACTGTAAATACAATTTAAAGATTATACCAAGGGTGTCAAATCGACCTCGTTATATATAACATAAAAGCTCCTAGGAGTAGTTTCGCGTGAGTCAAGGCAACTTCTCGGAAAATCGCCCGTCAAGGGGTCAAAGTGCCGTCTCCTGACATGTTTGCAGTACGACGGAATATATAGCCGGTCGTCCCGGTTGCGTGCATCAGGTTTTCCTCGAGCCTGTTATATATAGGTCAGTTTCGTGAGTTCGGCTCCCCCCGAGTATATACTCGTATAAATTCGTGGGGACTCTTTTGTATGTGACCTAAACCTCTTGAACACTCTTTCCCCTCCCCCCCCACCGCCTTTTTTATATTTTATTTTTTTTCCCTCGCTTCCTCTTGCTTAAACGCCCCACCTACTATCGAACTCCGCCAGAGTAGTAAACACTTCCACGCCCTGGATATCGCCATATCGCCTCGTTATCGTTTCAGAGCCGTCCATGCCGCTGCTGCAATTCCCACCCACCCTCGCCCCCAACGCCCCCTCCTTCCCCACCACCCGTACCATCGCCTAGACCTAGCACCACGCGTATAGCAAACCTCTACATCTATGCGACCTAAAGCCCTCCCCCCCGCCCTCGGCCCCCCCCGCCACATTCCCCCCCCCTCCTCCACAAGAAATATTTATAGTTTCCACGCACAAAGTGACCTGCCCCACCCGTCCCCTCCCCCCCCTTCCCCCCTCCCGCCCCCCTTTTGGTCAAAATCAGGCCCCCACGTCCTTGAAAACTCCGCCCTCCCCTCACCGGATATTCGACTTACAGGATTAACTTGATGAACTGATGATGCATTTCCCTCCACAGCTGTCAGATTTTGTCCCCCTCAGAAACGGGTTTTATAGTTTCCGCGCACAGACTGACTAAAATCACCCTGTTGACCCTGATAGCGACACTGTAGTTGCAAGGGGAGCCGCCGACCTATATCCTTAATGAGGACACACAACCCGTAATACGCGCGATCGGAGTATCACACACAGCTCGCAAAGATGAGTTTCGACAAAATATTCGATCTCACAGCTGGAGCGTATTTTAATTTTTATAATATAGTCCAGAGAGAGAGAGAATCGAGAATCAATCGGTTTATTAACAAAAAAAATGATAAACTAAAGTTTGTGAAAGCACTTTGTTTGCAATAAAATCCGACGGTGCGTGAACAAACCCTCCTGTATAGCCCAGGTGTACACCTAGACATTGTAAACAAAACATTTTTGCAAAACAAAACAGGAAATAATGACAAATAATTGGAACGATGTTGTGCTCTAAGAACTCGTAGTAATAGTTACAAACTCGCTAGCTAAAACCTAATACACACCTACATGTCATTGCATGCGTCTTCAGGCAGGAATTTGATGCGGCAGACTGTACGACGCGTTTGACATTTTTTTCGCTTTTTTTTTGGTACCACACAGCGCAGCAGCGCATCACATTCTTCAGAAGTCCCGTCGTTTGTTTTGCTGCCTCTTATCTCGTTTTTTTTCTCATTTTTTCATATACATATTTTTTTTTGTTTTATTTTCATTGTCTGGCTTTTTTGTTTCATGAGTGTTCTATCGTACCCGGTACGATAGCATTTCACTTGCTTTAAATAGCTTTTAAGATGAATTGCTACTACTGCTGCTGCCGTTTGGTTTACTCTGTCTCACAGTAGTGTGTGTGTTGTGTGTTCTTCACATTAAACCGTTCTTCTACTCGTCGACATCCAGCACACCCAGTGTCCGTACTGATTCTTCACCCTAGAAAGATCAGCTCTGTGGTCACAAGCCACGACACAGAGATAATGCATCGTAATGCATTCGACAACGCAATGTCATGCCCTAGTACTGGGTACGACAGGCACAACATACATACGTCAGCAACAGAAATACATTGGAAGAGAGAAATACGAAATAAACAAAAACAAAAACAAAAACAAAAAACAAAAAACAAATAAAAACAAAGATAAGAATAAAACAAAAAATGAAACAAACAAAATGAAGGGGAAATCGAAGAAACAACCCAACCGCAAAGGAGAGCCAAAGCTCGGAAAAGAAACATAATAAAATGAAATAAAATAAAGTAAAGTAAAACCAAAATAAGATAATCCGAACACGAGCCAAAAACCTGGACACGCAAGGAGGGAACAAAGGGGAAAAAAATACCCCAGAGAAAGACGAAAAGTGCTATGTACCTACTAGTCGGCCTGGTACCTTGCTACCCTGTCTGCCATCTCCTTCCTGCCTTCGTCCACCGCGGTCTCCCTTCTATTCCTCCTGTTGCCCCCCCTGCCCCCATTCCCTTGGACGGCTTTCCTTCTACTCCTCCTGTTTCCCCCCCACCCCCCTTTGTGTTCTTCTCATTAAACCAAAATACCTTGTAAAAGAGAGAAACAACGAAAGAAACCAAGACAAAATAAATAAATAAATAAATGAATAGTACAGAGTAGTGACCACAGCATTTGTATCTGTCTAGGATGAAGAATCAGAGCACGGACTCTGGGTGTACACTGGTGATGTCGATGGGTAGAAAGAACGACGGTTAAAATGTGAAGCCAACACACACAGAGTCTGTGACCACAGAATTTGAATGAAGAATCAGCACGGACTCTGGGTGTAACTACTGATGACGTCGTTGGGTAGAAAGAACGGTTTGAAATGTGAAGTCAACACACAGGTACACATGCACCGGTAGCCGTTACGCACGCTCGGCATGACGCGTTGAATTTTCGACTTTTTTCCGTGGCACGGTATTAGAGGCAGACACGCACGGCATGCGACGATGACGATGTATTTTTTTCTAGTTTCTCTTCAGTATAGTAGTAGCAGCGCCCATGGAATAGCAGCGCCCATGGGTGAAAATGACGGATTGATTGGTGTTTTTCTTTTCTTTTTTATTCATCTTACTGTCTTTTTTTCTTTTTTACTGCGCGCAGATCTATATGTTGTTTTCTCACATTATTATAAAAAATTAAAATACACTCCAGCTGTGAGATCGAAGATTTCGTCGAAACTCATCTTTGCAAGCTGTGTGTGATACTCCGATCGCGCGCATTACGAGTTGTGTGTCCTCATTAAGGATATTATATATAATCCAGTGTGCTGGCTCGCATACTATCGTTTTTCTCTCCGCGTGTCACTCATTGCGATTCGCATTCCATATGGCTAAACCACCTTGCTTGCTGTATTTGCACCGAATGATGACCGTGTGTATGTGTTGTATCTCTGATGTGTCTCGTAGCATGTCTTTGACAACAGGCAGAGCTTGTCTCATATCTATGATCATAGGACGCATCGGTACGGACACCGGTTGTGCTTTATGCAGAGAGTAGAGGTAGGGACCTCATCATTCAAAAAACGTTCAGCCCAAAAGCGCTCTCTCTACCTCTACTGTTTGTTTTTTTTTTTCTTGTATTTATTTATTTATTTTCCCCAAAACCGTCAGATTTATCCCCTTGAAAGGATTTATAGCTTACACGCACAAATTGCCCGCCCGTCAGCCCCCCCCCCCCCCCTTTCCCCCCCTCCAACCCCCTCCAACCCCGCTCGCTTTTGATCAAAACCAGGCCCCCACGTCCTTCAAAACTCCGCCCCCCCCCCTCACCGGTTATTCGACTTACAGGATTAACTTGATAAAAGGATACATTTCCCTCCACAGCTGTCAGATTTTGTCCCCCTCAGAAACGGGTTTTATAGTTTCCGCGCCCAGACTGACTAAAATCACCCTGTTGACCCTGATAGCTACACTGTAGTTGTAAGGGGAGTCGCCGACCTATATCCTTAATGAGGACACACAACTCGTAATACGCGCGATCGGAGTATCACACACAGCTTGCAAAGATGAGTTTCGACGAAATCTTCGATGTCACAGCTGGAGTGTATTTTCATTTTTTATAATATATAAGTTTTCTTTCGTACATTTTTTCACATGTTTCTGGAGATTCGGGTAAAAATAGCTCAAGCTCCAGAAACTTTTCGTTTGTGTACCATCTTTTGTCCATAGCTCTGCAAAACGCAGACTTGACGCTGACCTCGCCCTTTCGGTTAACCCCTTTAGAGCCCCCGAACCCCTCCCTGTACTACATCCAAGTAATTTGTCCCCCAAAACGGGTTTCCAGTTGTAAAGGCGTTAAGTCAACACCGTGGACTTGCCGGCCTTCCTCGGCCGAACCCTGAAACAGGTTTGACGGCCAAGAAGGTGCTGCTATGTAGCTTTTCTTGTTGATTTACCATCCTCCGGCGGATGGGGGAAAAAAAAGCTCAAGCTGCCCCACACTTCCACGTATTTTTTCATTCACGGCGCGTGTCGATTTCACTCAATTTTCATTCGCAATCCAGCTGGTTTTCCGGCGTGTCCTTCAGTTCCCGCGATAGCGATAGCGCGAGCTGTCCCTACCGGCGTTCCCCGTCAACACTTACCGTATGTGACGGTGTATAGCACACCCCCTCGTACGAGTTTCGTATGCCGATTTCTCGACGAGCGGTAGAGTCTAAACGCCGAGCGACACGTCTATTACGGAAAAATCTGGACGACATCGTCCAAAAAAAGCCGCCACCGCCGCCACCGCCGTTGTTATTCGTGCCGCGCTGGGTTCGGAGGAAATCGGTAAACCTCAGCATTTCATCCTAGGGGGGTGTTATATTTATACACTGTGTCGACAGTCATACGCGGTACTCCAGCAGCAGCGCACGCTGCCGTCCGAAAACAAAATACTGGTGCAAGTATCAGACTCCTAATAATCGGTAGTTTTTTATTACTTGAGTGTGAGCTCAACCGGCCAGAAACAACATATGGCCCAAAGAGTATTGCCCTACACCGTACCGACCCTAAGTAGCACGCGCCACCCGACGAACGAACAATGCCCGTCCGTCGCCTACCCAAACAGCAAAAAATAAAAAAAGGTGTATACGTACAAAGTTCTGTTAACACCGACATGGCACAAAAAACAACCTTCTCAAACGGACATCGAGTCGTTCCTCTTCGGTTGTTGCTTTTGAAGAAACCTCGTCAGCGTCAGAAAAAAATAACTTTGACTAGGCCAACACGTGACGTGCTATTTATTAACACTTTAGTCCCTAAGAAAGTCGTATAGATCATGGCACGCATCTGATCGCGAGTGAGTGCTTGCTGCAGCAATGCATGCAGTGATCGAGTGCAGCAGTGTCATCAGGTGCCTGCCGTCAGTCATCAGGTGTCTGCAGTCAGTCATCAGGTAGGTGCCGTCCGCCATCAGGTGCCTGAAGTCAGTCATCAGGTGCCGTCAGTCATCAGGTGTCATTAGTGATCAGGTGCCGTCAGTCATCAGGTGCCGTCAGTCATTAGGTGTCATCAGTCATCAGGTGCCGTCAGTCATCAGGTGCCGTCAGTCATCAGGTGTCATCAGTCATCAGGTGCTGTCAGTCATCAGGTGCCTGCCGTCAGTCATCAGGTGCCTGCCGTCAGTCATCAGGTGCCTGCAGTCAGTCATCAGCTTGGGGCCGTCAGCCATCAGTAGGCGGTAGCGGTGCAGTCATCATCGATTCCGAGTTTCCTTGATTTTGTCGGCGATGCGCTTTTCTGTGGTTTCCAGCTGCGAAAAAGGAGAACACCGGGGCACGCCGCGGGAAGGGGGGGGGGGGGGGGGGGGTACTCGATATTCATGCATGGCCGTAGTCGTATGACCATAGACCCTCGCATCCCCACTATGCCGGGACGGAACACGTCGGGTTTTCACCGACCCGGCAGACATTGCTTGCACCAAGCGCGAAGCGCCGTGAGGTGTTCGGTGAGTCGCATGAAGGGTGAACAGCATCCTACTAACCGCTTGTGAGACGGACTTGCATACGGATGCAATGAGTCAAGGGAGGGGGGGGGGGACTCATTTGTTGCTTGCCTTTCTTATTCGTTCGACCATGGACTACGCATCTCTTGTGAGACGGAGCACCGTTCCTACTCGTAATAGAGACGCCTCCAGCATTCGGGCGCTCAGTACGTTTCGTCCATTACATTTTTCACTAATTATTATCTCAAATCTTCTCTGTACCCGTAGCGCGCGCAGGGGGGGGAGGGCATTTAGGTAGCTGCAAGTTTCGATAAGCACGATAACCAGTACAGCAATATGCACTTTTTTTTGCACCTCCCACAAGATGAGTCGGAAACAAAAAGGGACGACCAAAAATAACAACAACCAAAACAAAGTACCGTATGCTATACAGTAGGGGTCCTCCAATAAGGCGGTCTGAGTAAGGCTGTATGCCGATATAAGGCGGTCAAAAGTCGCTTGGCTCGACCTGGGAATTCCACAATAAAAAAAGGCGGCTTCCACCCAATAGGGCGGTCGTATTGCTCTGGCACACCAACCGCCTTACTGGGGGATAAGGCGGCCTCCCCCTATAAGGCGGTCGTATTGCTCTGGCACACCAACCGCCTTACCGGAGGATAAGGCGGCCTCGCCCTATAAGGCGGTCGTATTGCTCTGGCACACCAACCGCCTTACTGGGGGATAAGGCGGCCTCCCCCTATAAGGCGGTCGTATAGCTCTGGCACACCAACCGCCTTACTGGGGGATAAGTCGGCCTCCCCCTATAAGGCGGTCGTATTGCTCTGGCACACCAACCGCCATGCTGAGGGAACCCCTCCCGTTCATTATCCTCGCACTACTCTCGCGCTCCCTCCCAGCAGGACCTCAGATCAGGGGTAACATAGCGGGCCCTTCTCCCCCCTCCCCACTACAACGGTACGCGCCTTCATTTTTACCGCGAGAAGAATTCAGCGCTTTCTTCCCTCGTCGACTCGCGTCGAATTGTGTAATCGTATCACAGTATACTAACAACCCAAAAACGGTGTATTATACTCGTACGCGAGGACGGGGAATGAGAGCTTCGACAAAAAGTTTGAACTACCATACAGAAGTACCTAGCAACAGGGTAAAAGGGGGACCTTGACTGTTCTTCTGGTGGTACAGGTATGATACGACATGGCACTTTTCAGCTCGGGATTTTAGCAATGCACCCCCGCTTCTTCAGAGAAAACGGACCGGGTGTACACCCGTTTTCGGTTGTCGCCCTTTCATTATTATCGAAATCAATCAGTTGTTGCCTCAGAAGGCCATCAAACAAGGAACCTCCGCAAATGATTGGTCTACCTCGACCGTCGTCCTGTCGATGAGCAATCCATCCCATGCGCCTAGGAAAACCAAAACAAGGAAAAAAAAAAAAAATGTGAAAAAATCGAAAAAAAAACGAAAAAAAAACACAAAAAATAAACGAAAAATAAACGGTATCGGTTAAACTTTTTTTTCTTCTTTTCAAATTCGTTAATCCTCCGCGCGGATGGGGAGAAATAAAGCTTACGCTCACCACACTTCCACGTATTTCCACACAAGTCGTGTGTCAATTAATAACTCAATTGCATATTCCCAATCCAGCGCTGGTTGGCGTGTCCTTCAGTTCCCGCGGTAGCGACAGCGCGAGTTGTTCTAACGATATTCGGTGGCGTTATTCGGTGGGTCCGGAGTTTAGGAGTCCAGCCAGAATGGGAAAAGATTATCTAAAAAGGCTAACTCCCTATGGTGTTACAGCAGTTACAGTCAGTCGTGGTTATTTCTCATTAGTGCGGTGCCTTGGCAGACGACAACGACCGCACTATAGTGGGACCTCGCACTATGAACGGGTATTGCGGTACTCTTGTATATAAGACGAGTCGTAACAAGCGATTTCACCGCAATAGAATGGGGTAACAGCCGCACTAAAGTGGGACCCCCGCACTATGACGGGATATTATACTCTGTAGGATGAGTCACAAACAGCGGCTTTCACCGCACTAAACTGGGACCGCACATTAGAGAGTACCGCACTAACGCAGGACCACGACTGTACAGCATTACATTCTCACCGCACTAATCTGGGACCCCGCACGAAAGAGTATCGCACTAACGCAGGACCACGACTGTACAGCGTTACCTTTTCACCGCACTAATCTGGGACCGCGCACTAAAGGGTACCGTACTAACGTCGGACCACGACTGCACAGCATTATATTTTCACCGCACAAAACTGAGACCGCGCACTAAAGGGTACCGCACTAACGTAGGACCACGACTGTACAGCATTATATTTTCACCGCACAAAACTGGGACCGCGCACTAAACGGTACCGCACTAACGCAGGACCTTGACTGTACAGCATTGTATTTTCACCGCACTAAATGGGGACCCCGCACCCAAGGGTACCGCACTAACGTAGGACCACGACTGCATAGCATTAATTTTTCACCGCACTAAACTGGGGCCCCGCACTAACGTAGGACCTTGTCTGTGCATAACTACTTTTTCACCGCATTAAACTGGGGCCCCGCACTAAAGGGTCCCGCATTAACGTAGGACCTTGACTGTACACTATTATTTTCACCGCACTAAACTGGGACTCTCGCACTATTCTCACCGCACTATAATGGGGCCCCGCACTAACGTAGGACCTTGTCTGTGCATAACTATTTTTCACCGCATTAAACTGGGACCCCGCACTAAAAGGTTCCGCACTAATGTAGGGCCTTGACTGTACATCATTATAATTTTCACCGCACTAAACTGGGACCCCCGCACTAAAGGGTACCGCACTAAAGCCGGACCACGACTACTCTTTTCACATTGCAATAGTACGGTTCCCGGGCTAAGGCTTACCCCGCGAATAGTGTCGTTCAAGCACTGCCGTCCCACCACGAGGAGACGTGCTACAACAAGGGGGTCCTGCGAGACAAAAAAATCGAAAAAAGGGGGGGGGGGGGGGGGGGGAAAGGGGGGGGGGGGGGGGGGGGGGGGGGGGGGGGGAAGGAAAACATTAAACCGTTCGTTAAAACACGGTGATGCTGGCCTGGCCTGATAAAATTATAGTACGTAGCGTCCCGATAATTGCGGACGGAGAGGTAGAAAGAGGGGGGATGGGTCGTTTTGTACAAAAAAAATGCCCCCCCCCCCCCCCCCCCTCCCCCCCCTTGGTTTTTATAACAATTAAAACTACACTACACCTGTGAGATCGAAGATTTCGTCGAAACTCATCTTCGTAAGCTGTGTGCGATATTCCGATCGCGTGTGTCACGGTGCGTCTTCATGAGGGATATATGGCCGGTGTTTCTCCTTACTGGTAGCGTACTTGAGAGAAATAGTCAGGGAGGGGGCGGGGGCGTACTCATTTGTTGCTTGCCTTAGTCATTTGACCATTGACGACGCATCCTTTTCTAGACCGAGCACCGTTCCTACTCCTGATATAGACATCTCCAACACTTGGGCGCTCGCGACGCTTCTTCCATATGCGACATAGAACGTTTCGCTGGGGGATGGGGGGGTATGTAGATAGAGTCACACTGAGGGAGAGAGGGTGCCGTGGAGGGTAGGTGTTGGGGGGGAGGGGAGGGAGAGAGGGTGTCGTGGAGGGTAGGGGTTGGGGGGAGGGGAGGGAGGGAGGGGGTGGGGAGGGGAAGGGAGGGAGGGGAAGGGAGGGAGGGGAAGGGAGGGAGGGGAAGGGAGGGAGGGGAAGGGAGGGAGGGGAAGGGAGGGGAAGGGAGGAGGGGAGGCGTACTCCTTTGTTGCTCTCGCCTTGGTAATTTGGACGATTGACTACGCATCCCTTTCGAGACGGAGCAATGTTCTTAACAATGGGCACGTCCATTATTTGGCCGTCTTTAATTACGTTTCTGCCACAATCTACAGCAAACAGTTTGCTTATCTGAAAAAAAATCTGTTTGGAGGGGAAAGGGAGGTATACTCATACCTAGGGAGAGTAAGAGAAAAGAGGGCGGGGGTGGGGTATGGAGGGCACTCCATGGCCATCGCTATACTTCGAAGTACATGGACAGAGAGGCCGAGAGAGAGGGGGGTAAGCATTCACCTACTCAGAGTCAAGACAGTGTGAGAGAGGCAGGCCGGGGGAGAGGCAGACTGGGGGAGGGTTGCACTCGGGGAGGGCGGGGGGTATTACGTATACACACGGAGAGTCACGGAAAAGGGAGGGGGGTACTCATCGTATACAAAAAGAGGTAAAGGGAGAGAGAGAGGGGGGGGGGGGTGCATTACACAGGAAGAGGAGCAACGGGCACTGATAACCATGAGGCGGGAGGCGGGGGGGGGGAGGGAGGTGTACTCAGTTTGCGCATGGCCGTAGTCGTATGGCCATAGACCCTCGCATCCCTACTATGCCGGGACGGAGCAGGTCGGCTTTTCACCAACCAGGCAGACACTGCGTGCACCAAGCGCGGAGAGCCGTGAGGTGTTCGGCGAGTCTCATGAAGGGTGAACTGCATTCTTCCAAGAACCGCTCGTAAGACGGACTTCGGCAACTTCTTGCGCCTACATTCTTGGGGGGAGGGCGGTATGTATATAGAAAGAGTCAGATAACAAAAGAGAAGGGGGGCGGGGGGGGGGGGGGGCTGAATCATTCGTACCCGCATAAAGAAGGAGTCGCAGAGAGAGAAGAGAGAAGAGAGGCATAGAGAGAAAACACAAACTCACCGTTTCGTGCCGCGCTTGCTCAAACTCCTGCCGCGAGCTCTCCCTTAGTATTCTGCCCCTGCGGTGTAACAACAGCAGCGTTGCAGCAAACCAGTCCAAGGAGTATCGTCAGCGACTATAGCAGGGCAGGGGGCGTGAGTCGGCTGGACTTCCACGTCCGGTGATCAGTTGGGCACCGACGTGCGCCACGACAGAGGAGGCACGTTTTTGGAAACGAAACGTTTTTTTCTCGATGGCAAGGGCTCCTTAAGTCACAACCCTCGGAAGGCCATTCATGTTTTCGCCAAAAAATATATATATGTATATATTAACGCATGCTACGATAGAGGTATACCTTTTTTTGGCGATTTATTTTTCCGAACGACGGGGCTCCTTGACCCAAAATCATCGGAAAATAAATAAATAATAGGCCATTTTTTACATTGCATGATGGTTCTCGTTGAGTACCTAAGCCATGGGGTTTTTCATCCGGTACCATACATACAAGTCAGCAGTTTGACTTTTCTCCAAAATGTCAGCTTTATTTTTTTCTTCTTCTCTATTTCTTAAGCTCCCAAGCTGAGGAGCCTCAAAAAAAAAAGCAAACCCCCCCCCCCCGGTGAACTCTCTATCGTAGCACGCGTCTACCCCTACCTAGGACACGGCGTTACTCATCGCGTTGCACTTTTAGTCTAATCAAAATCAAGTTTTTCACGGTGAGATTAGGAGCTCCCCTCGAGGGAAGAACCTCGGATAAAAACCCCATGGGCCGCTACCGGGTCCCATTAGCACTCTCGGCAGCATGTGCCTGACAAGAGTAAGCCAACCATCTGACTTCGGCATAGCTGTGAGTCGGCACGACCTACTCTAAGTCACCAACTAGTTATTAGTCGGAGTAATAGTTAGTCGCCCACTCCGAGTACCCGCTCCAGGTACCCTCTTCAGGAAAAAAATACTTCGGGGTACCAGTGTATACCGGCAGGGGGCCTGTTTCGGGTACCCGCTTCGTGTACCCTTTCCGGGTACCCGTTCCGCCGCCTCGGGACCACGCTCCGGGTACTCTCTGCGGGTACTCTCCTCGGGTACCCCCTCCGGGGGCCCGTTCAGGGTGCCCGTTTGGGGTACCCTGAACGGGCGCTCGTTCCGAGTTCCGAGTACACGCTCCGAGCACCCGCACCCGGTTTCTCGCTTCGGGTATCCAAACCGGGTGCCCGCTTCGGGTACCCGCAGCGGGTACATGCCCTCGATGTCTCGCGTTGAGTACCCGCTTCGTGTGCCCGCGTCGGGTACCACCCGCGGGTACCCAAAACGGCGCGCGAAACGGCGCCAGAAGCGGTACGCGCAACGGTACCCCGAGAATTTCAAGAACACAGCCGGAGAACGTCGCCCGTCAAGTACTGGTACAACAGTATGTATGAACGCATGGTGTGAAGACTAACTGCCTTAGAAATTGGAACGAAAAAAACGGTACCAGGTACTTGCTTACCACCTGGTTTGTTGTAGACCACACATCAAGATGTACGTACCTCTACCACCTAAGTCGGTGCACGACAGTTATCTGTTCCTCTTCAGCACGAACGCTGTCCTCCTTACAGCCTTTCTGATCTTCTTGCGTCACATTCTTCAGAAAACTCCTGTGTGTCGTTTTTCTTTTACTTCTTGTTTTTTTTTCTACTTTATTATTTTTTATGGTCTGGCTTGTTTTGGTGCATTCTTGTACCCGACACGCTAGTATTTTCACTTGCTTTACCTTGATTAGTTGCGAATGTTTTTGGGTTTACTCTTTCTCGCAGTCTTGTAACCACAAAAACCGTACCTCGCATCTCTCTAGGACGAAGAATCAGCGCGGACACTGGGTGCACCGATGGATGCTGGGTAGAAAGAACGGGTGTGAAGACAACATACACCACCCAAGTACGTGAGAGTAGCAATGGGTAAATGTTTTGGCGCCAAAAAAAAGGCGCCAAAGACTCAGCACTGACACCCACCAGAGTAAAACAAATTACGCATCCCGTTCAGCAGTGATCATACCGCTTCAGCCCGTACCGTACCCCTAACCGACCGAAGAATACTAACCGGAGTAGTATGGAATATACTTCATACAGCAAACAGGAGAAAAATACTTGCATATCGAGAACAGAATAAGGCAGGCGGGCAGGCAGGCAGGCAGGCAGGCAGGCAGGCAGGCAAGAGTACCTGGTGGGTGGACTCGGGTAGTATGCATCCTGTAAAGAACCAACTTGTTTCAATGCAACGCGTCGTCACGTCGCAACTTGGCGGGCAAACTACAAACAACGCTCCCGCCTCCCCCCAGCCCCCGCGCCGTGCATATTATACGTAAACGGGCGTCCATGACCATGTGTTAATCATCTCCGACTATTCGTTGGAGATAGATGATGAGGGGGCTCTGTGCCCTCTGCGCCGTTGTGCCGCAACAACAAGCTTCAATCCCCACCAGACAAAAGCACGGGGGGGCGGGCATCTCCACTCTCCATCCCCAGAACAAAAAACGGCGGGGGGTCGGGACCGCAACGAAATATAATCTAGATTTGGATACCACGCATGCATATGTTATGTATCGTGCATATGATACGAGGTGGTATCATATCATACACATACGTACGTACATGCTATCCCAAGCACAAGAAGAGCTCTTTTTTTACCTACAGCCGCCGCAATAACACAACACGCAGCAAGACAACACACACACAAGAAAAAACTCGGAGGAAGAATTTTCGAACTTCTCCTTTTTTTGGCTTGACAACGGGGCCAGTGCCAAGAGGTGGCTTGGCTTCACCGGCCACACCACCACACCACCCCAAAAACATACCAGATAAAGTACCAAAAACACAACCGCTTTACAGAGGTTTTTACGTTTGTTTTTTTTGCGCTTGGGGCGTTTTTTTTTAGACATCACCTGCAGGCGTAGACCCAACCCAACTCTAACCCTAACCCTAACCCAGGCTAAGCCTAACCCCGACCCCGACCCTAACTCTAACCCTAACGCTAACGCTAACCCCGACCCCGACCCTAACCCAAACCTTACGCCTAATCCTAACGCTAACCCCGACCCCGACCCTGAACCTAGCCCTAACCCTAACCCTAACGCTCACCCCGACCCCAACTCTAACCCTAACCCAGGCTAAGCCTAACGCTAACCCCTACCCCGACCCTAACTCTAACGCTAACGCTAACGCTAACCCCGACCCCGAGCCTAACCCTAACCTTACGCCTAATCCTAACGCTAACCCCGACCCCGACCCCGGACCTAGCCCTAACCCTAACCCTAACTCTAACCCCGACCCCAACTCTAACCCTAACCCAGGCTAAGCCTAACGCTAACCCCGACCCCGACCCTAACCCTAACGCTAACGCTAACGCTAACGCTAACGCTAACCTCGACCCCGACCCTAACCCTAACGCTAACGCTAACGCTAACCCCGACCCCGACCCTAACCCAGGCTAAGCCCACGACCCTTGGATAATAATCTGAACCAAATACGCGGACCACTTACAAAACGTCCGAGTAGTAACAATGTTTTTGGTGCTTTATCTGGTTATGTTCGGGGTGGCGAAAACGCGTTGATTTCTACTGCCGAGTAGTGCAAACGCCAAGCGATGGGTGGTTCCATGGAAAGGTCTCGACGATGTCTTTCCAGAACACACTCCCACAGAGTCAGTCGTCGTTCTCGCTGTGTTTGTCCCCCCCCCGTGTTACAGGAGAAACTCGGCCCCTGAAGTTAATACAAGGGGTGTGTGTAAACGTTATCGACAGACATGTCATACATACGGCATACACCTGACATGTGATACGGCGGCGGGCGATGTGAGACAACGACAACAACAACAACATCAACAACAACAACAACAACAGCAGCAGCAGCAGCAGCAGCAACACTAACAACAACAACAACAACAACAACAACAACAACAACAACAACAACAACAACAACAACAACAACAACAACAACAACAACACAACAACAACAACGGCGGCGGCGGGCGGTTGTGGGGGGCGGGAAAGATCTCCACTCTACCCCCCCCCAAAATCAAATCGAGGGAATGCACAGATAGGATATGATATACCAGGCATACTCTAGTTATGGATGCCATACCCACCCCGGTAAATACATGATACGGCGACCGTACATGCATGCATTTGCATGATGTCCCAAGACCTCACAAGGCCTGACAGCTTACTGCTGCTGCGGCAGCGAGCGGCAAAAATGGTCAGCTCCAAAAGGTTCAGCAAAAGCGACTTATTGTATCGTACATGAATATGATACGTACGTATATATGTACGCGCGTGATTATCCCACTGAAACCACAAGGAATGTACCAGGTACATCAAAGCAGCTAAGTAGTTCACCCAGGTACACGAAAGCAAAACAGGGCAACAAGCGAGAGGCTACCATCACGTACGACAAGTGTCTGAAAAAAGAGGTACACAACACGCACGTGGCGCCCGTCTCCGATAGAATCAGAACCAAAAGCGTCGAATCGGGGCATGGCATAGGGTTTTTCCACAGATACCACACAGAATAATACCACGGTAGAGCGCACAATACCTGGCAGATACAGGGTTTTTTACGAAGCAGTATTAATAGTACAACATGTTACTTACGTCACTGATTTTAATAGAGTTTGTAGAAAAGTTGTATACCCTTTATGGGGAACGACCCCCCGCAATTTTCAATTTTCAGGCACGGGCGTCGTAGCTACGCTGCAACCTGTCAGATAACCCGGGAAGACGGGGCGATCATTAATATTTGTTTGGTGGTTTTCGGTTCGATTACTCTTTTTTCACTGCATGCCCGCGGGTCGTCACGCTGACAGCACTCCAGACAGAAGGCGCGTTCGTCTGTGCTCACGATTACCGTGCGGTTCGTACGGTGCAGGCAGCCCAACCGCTGTACGAGTAGTTTGTAGCCGCGAGTTGGTTAGTTGTGGGAACGGGGGAACTCTATGCCGTAGTTGAGTGGATACTGGCGGCCATGTGAGTTCAGCTTGCACATTGGATCTTTTCACTTGTGCGCCTTCTTCTTCGTATCGTGCGTTTTTAGGCGGGAAAGCGTAGTATTTCCCGGACGAATTTTGATTTCAATTAGGTTTTTCGGATTTTCCTAGAGCTCCAGCACCTTTGCGTGACCACGGACTCTAGATTTTTTTACAAGAGTTAATGTGAGAAAACAGCAACAACAACAACAACAACAAGATACGTACAGCAGCAGTATAATGAATCTATGGAATCAACTAACACTGCTGCATATTTCCCTTCACAGCTGTCAGATTTTGTCCCCCTCAGAAACGGGTTTTATAGTTTCCGCGCACAGACTGCCTAAAATCATCCTGTTGACCCTGATAGCTACACTGTAGTTGTAAGGGGAGTCGCCGACCTATATCCATAATGAGGACACACAACTCGTAATGCGCGCGATCGGAGTATCACACACAGCTTGCAAAGATGAGTTTCGACGAAATCTTCGATCTCACAGCTGGAGTGTATTTTCATTTTTTATAATAATAACGCAATGAATCAGGTGAGCCGTAGATACAATCGACTGGGCGTTTTTATCAGGCAAGCGCCAATACCCTCGAGGGTCCGCTTGTATTATTACCCGTAGCCCAGTCTCAGATGGCCAAAGACGGCCCCTCAAAGCTCAAAACGTCCCGGTACCTTGTACTACACTATCCTCGCAAGATATGAGTACGACATACAACACGAAAAAAGCAGAACATAAGCACTGATCCCTCCAGCAGCAGCAGCAGCAGCAGCAGCAGCAGCAGTAGATGCACTTGGATACTGACTCTTCCTAAGGTAGCTTCGCATTTACTACGCACTCTGGTTGGCCGGGGGGGCTTAGAAGCGGTTTCGAGGACCAGCGCCCAGATGGGTAGGGTGGACCGGAACTGGACCAAGTCCGGCGGAAGGCTGTTTTCTCACATGACCCCGGGGGTCTTGTTATTACAGTAGGTGGCCCTATATAGTCTATATGGCCCTATATGGTGCTGGTCATATAGTGCGGGTGTCCGATATTGTGCGGGTGAAATCGTTTGGCACAATATAGACCCCTCTATCGTGGCCGGTATTTATATAGTGCGGGTGCCCGGCATAGTGCGGGTAAATTTTCGTGACACATGCCCGCACTATACAGGGCCACCTACTGTATAGTGGGCGAGCTTGAGCAAGTCCAACACTACCCGGAGGGATGACTTTCCGGATGGCTATCTCCACCGCACCTGACGCTTGGGGATCAAGTCGGGTCGACATACTCACGTATCCGTGCGTTTTTTTTTATTTATTATTTTTCTTTACTTCTCGCACTTTTTTTTTCCAGCTTCTGGACAAGCCGTGGTCACAGGTGTCGTCCCTTTCCCCCCCCCGGTTCTTGCCTTCAATTTTTATCGCGCATAGGGTTCAGCACTCGCACTGCTCGTCGATTTTTCATCGAGTGCTGCTTACTCACGCTCTCGCGCTTGCCGCAAGTCAATCTGTGCGCAAGAAAAAGTCCCAACGAATTTATACGAGTACGCACTCGGCGGGGCTCGAACTCACGAAACTGACCTATACCAGGCTCGAGAATACCCTGATACGCCACCGGGGCGACCGGCTTCCGTGCGTATGCAACGGCGGCAGCAGCTTGCGCTGCTGGAGTAGTAAACGGGGACCGTCGGTAGGGAGGGACACCTCGCGCTATCGTTACCACGGAAACTTGAGGATACGCCAGCAAGCGCTGAATTGTGCGACTACAACTGCTGCGTCAAATTGACACACAACACCTCGCGAAATACGAGGACGTGTGTGGTGAGCTTATGGTTTATGTTTCCCCGTCGGCCGAAGGACATGTACATGTATTGGAAAAAACTCGACCAACCTAGCGTCTTTCCAAGCCTCAGGTAGCATCCCGAGCCGGCCGCATCAACCCAGAGTCTTTCGCTTTCCAACCACAACACCCAAGCCTACCGAGTCAACCTAGAGCCCTCTTAAGCCACAGCATCAAAGCACAGGACACCCCCACACAGCGTTAGGGTTAAGGATAGGGTTAGGATCGCGGTCCATCACTACTAGTAGTGCGGTGTCTCGCCAGGCGACAACAAACGCACTAAAGTGGAACCCCGCACAAGAGTATCCCGGGCTGGTGCGCACGGTACTCTGTAGGCCGAGGTTGTACAGGCGATTTTCACCGGAACTATAGTGGGACCCCGCACTAAAGGGTACCGCACTAGCGTAGGACCACGAATGAATAGCATCACACTTTCACTGCACTATCCTGGGACCCCGCACTAAAGGGCGACGCACTAACGTGGGACCACGACAGTATAGCATCATGTTTTCACCGCACTAAACTGGGGTGCCGCACTAGAGGGTACCACACTAACGTCGGACCACGGCCGTATAGCATCATATTTTCACCGCACTACAGTGGGACCCCTCACTACAGGGTACCGCATTAACGTAGGACCACGACTGTATAGCACTGTACTTTCACCGCACTAACCTGGGACCTCGCACCAAAGGGTACTGCACTAACGTAGGACCACGCCTGTATAGCATTGTATTTTCACCGCACTAAATTGGGGCTCCGCACTAGAGGGTGCCGAACTAACGTCGGACGACGACTATAATGTCAATATATTTTCACCGCATTAAACTAGGACTTCGCATTAAAGGGTACGGCACTAACGTAGAACCACGACTGCATAGCATTACATTTTGACCGCGCTAAACTGGGACCCCGCACAAGAGGGTACCGCACGTAGGACCACGACTGTAAAGCATTACATTTTGACCGCACTAAACCTGGACCCCGCACTAAAGGGTACCGCACTAACGCGGTACCACCGACGACTACTGTATACAGCAACAGCAATATGCGACAACGCTTGACCCGCCTTTTTTTGCACCACCGCAAAACTCAGCCCACAAAAAATAACGCTTTGTTTGTCCTCAACACGCGGCGGGATCCCAAAGTCTGAAGGGCCGTCTATTAATATTTAATAGTTAATAGTAATACGAACCGTAACATCCCTCTGGGTCTTCAAAATAATAAAAAGGTTTCGAAAAAAAAGTGACGATGATGATGACAGAAATGGCCGCACGAAGCAGTCCTGGCTCCTGCGTAAGGGAGGGGTGTCCCATGTCCCATGTCCCATGTCCCTTGTCCCATGTCCCTTGTCCCATGTCCCTTGTCCCATGTCCCTTGTCCCGTGTCCCAATCGCAACGTGTGGAGCTTGTTTACACCTTTTTAGGGCCGCACTCCCGACGCGGGGACAAAACACTTGGAATTAGAACACAATCATTTTTTGGGAGTTGGGAATGGCGTAGTACCTGGTGTATCGCATACGAGCATTGCGTACTCGTACTCATCTCGTACTGCCGCATGCCGCATCTCTTCCCGTTGTTGTTCAGTTGAAAGAAAAAAAAATCCTTCATCCTATTTACTATCCTCGTACTACTCTCTCTCGCCCTCCGTCCCAGTAGTAACTCAGATCCGGGGTCACATGGCGGGCCCTCCTCCCCCCTCCCCACTACGGTACGTGCCTTCTTTTTTTATCGCGAGCAGAGTTCAGCATTTTCTTCCTTTCGTCGACTTGCGTCGAATCGTACCTCTTCCTACGTAAACGGTCGATAAGATCGCACTTCTCCCGTTTTCTGGCAGACATTTTCTCGTGTAAACGACACCCCTACGTACAGTTACAGTATTATTAGTATTAATAGTATTGATAGTACGCGACAGCAGTTAAGAACTTCAGGCTCGACTTTCCGACGAAGAGTACGAACATAGCTTATTTCGATTCTGAAAACGGTCTCAAGACATACCCTGCCTTACATTACAAGAATTCAGGCCTCGGGCCAGAATGGAGATATTTTTTAACTGGTGTCGTATACTACTGCTGCTGCTGCTGCTGTACTGCTGCATGCTGCAAGATAATCCAACAAAGACGCTTGATAATATGCGATCGTAGTTTTCGTGCTTTCGGTATATTTACATTGTATACCAGGTATATGGTACATACTGTACATATATGGTATATATTGTCAATATACGATACGGAAGGCCCCCCAACCAAGGATTTACCTGGTATGAACTACCTGGTAGGCCTTGTCACGGGTCATGGTCACGACCAGTCCCGAGGGTCGAGTCAGGAGGCGTTCGAAATCTCACGGGTAACGTCGGGTCGGGTCGGGTCGGGTCGGGTCGGGTCGGGTCGGGTCGGGTCGGGTCGGGTCGGGTCGGGTCGGGTTGGGTCGGGTCGGGTCGGGTCGGGTCGGGTCGGGTCGGGTCGGGTCGGGTCGGGTCGGGTCGGGTCGGGTCGGGTCGGGTCGTGTCAGGTCTGATTGGGTCGGGTCGGCCGGGTCGGGCTGGGTCGGGTCGGATGAAGACGTATTGGAATTTCACGGGTCGGGTCGGGTCACCCTGACCCGAACCGACCCGCGTGAACTGACCCGACCCGTGAAAAGCCTCTATTGATACAGCAACTCCTGCAGGGAAAAAGTGTCGAAAATATAGGACCATTACATCATCGGCCATTCACAGCAGCAGCCCCCTGGCCAAAGATGGTACAATATAACCTACAGGTGAGCGCAGTTTATTGTGTGGCGTGACCGCATTTTCGAAAAAAATAATCGTCCCCGTGACTTGACCCTTGCGAACACGTCGTTACTACTGCCAGGTATGTCGCCGTGTGGATGGACACTGCGGCCGAGCGCTGTGACCTCTGCTCGCCGTTTCGTTGTTTTGGTGGTTGACGTGTCGCCACTTACCATCTCCGGCCCGGGCAGGTGGGGTAAGAGAAGTGTCCGACTTGACAGGGTAGGGAGACGCACAACAGGCACGCAGCACAACGATCCTTGCAAACCGCGGTGGGCCGTCTACGGCAAACATGCCAGGAGACAGCATTTGTCGGCCCTTCGAAAACGTCAATTTCTTCAATGACTTGAGCTGCGACTACCGGTATCTCCTTGCCATTTCGCCTGCGGCGGGCCGCGTATCTCAACTTGCCCTTGCCTTGTAGAAGCACACCCACGGTTTATGGGAGACCGCTTGAAAAATAGTGTCAAGTGTGCGATCAATTTTTGCAGGCGAGAGTGTATTTTTTCGTTTTTTTTTTTTTTTTCCCCTCCGGCGGATGGATGGAGAAAAATACAGCTTAAAGACACGTGCTTAGACAGAGGTATACCTTTTTTTGGCTAAATTCTTTTCTGAATGACGGGGCTCCTTTCCCCAAAAAAGTCGAGGAAAAAAAAAAAATAGGCCATTTTTTTTTTTTCGCAATGCTGATTCTTGTCGCGTTATCGAGGCCATGGGGATTGATTGTTTGTCCGGTATCATCTTCGTATTGATAGCAGCTTTTCTTTTTCTCCTTAAGAAAAAAAGTCACTTTTTTGGGGGGGGAGAGATCTCAACTTAAAGGTCCCTAATTGAGAAAAAAACTCAGAAAAAAAGTTGTGTGCCTCTATCGTAGCACGCGTCTAAAAAAACGCTCACCACACTTTCCACGTACTTCCACACATGAGTGGATACCCGCGGCCATGTGAGTTCAGTTTGCACATTGATCTTTTCACTTGTGCGCCTTCTTCGTATCGTGCGCTTTTAGGCGGGAAAGCGCTGTATTTACCGGACGAATCCTGATTTATTCTGGTTTTTCGGATCTTCCTAGGGCTCCAGCACCAACCATTGTGTGACCACGGACTCCTAGATTTTTTGACAAGAGTTAATGGGAGAAAACAACATGTCATCTTGTCGATCTACAGCAGAAACTCCAATTGTACTCGCAAAGAATCCGGCGCTCTAGCTGGCGTATCCTTCGGTTCCCCGTTAATCGTTTGCGTACCATTACTTGAGCGTTGAAATTTCAATTGCCGCGGGCCTCCATCTTAACGTGCCTTTTTAGAACTAACTGACACTCACGTTCCTCGGGGGGGGGCGGGGGGGCGGGGGGGGGCAGCTGACTTCATACGTAGTGCGGGGTGCTTTTTGCAGATCAAAGTTGACTTTTTTTTTCTCATCCTCCGGCGGACGGGGATAAATAAAGATTAACCCCTGCAGAGCCCCAAAATCCCTCCCTATGCTATCTTCCAAGTAATTCCCCTGAAAAGGATTTCCAGTAGTACAGGCGTTAAAAGCTTACTATACTTCCACGTATTCTCACACACGTCGCGTGTCGATCTAACTCAAATCGTATTTGCAATCCAGCGCTATAAATAGCCGGCGTATCCTTCCGTTCCCGTGGTGGCGACAGCGCGAGCTTGACGTTCAATGCACATCACCCAGAGCTTGTTTCTGCTAATTCACCTCTGCGACGGGGGTCTATCTCAGCGTTCCCTTCTAGAGCCATACCCACGTTTACTGGGAAAATCTACTCGAATTTTAGTTTGTGTGGCGTAAGTTTCGCAGGTCGACAATGACGCGAATTGCATACCAACGCGTCCCTTTTAGAAATTACACCCCAGTTTTTGGGCAAAACTACTTGAATTTGGCGTGTGGGGTCATTTTGGCAGCCGAGAACGACGTCAATAGCTTTCGTACCCGTATTTCGTTTTTAATTTTTCGCCTCTGCGGCGCGGGCTTCTATCTCAACGTGCCCTTTTAGAACTACTCCCGCGCTAGGGACAAACACTGCTCTAAGATAATGTGGGATGACACAAGTAATTATTATTTCGTTCCAGCACTTGGTTGACATTTCGCCTGCGGCGAGCCCTTATCTTCAACGTGCCCTTTTCGCACTACAGCCATATTTTTTCGGGGAGGGGGGGCTATAAAAAGCTCAACTTATGGCTTGGGTTACTTTAGCTTGCGCTGCCGGAGTAGTAACGGGGACCGCCGGTAGGGACAGCTCGCGCTATCGCTATCGCGGGAACCAAAGGACACGCCAGCAAACCAGCTGGATTGCGAATGCAATTGAGTTAAATCAACACACGACGTGTTGTATGAAAATGACGTGGACGTGTGGTGAGCTTAAGCTTTACTTTTCCCCATCCGCCGGAGGATATATATAAAAAAAAAAGTACTTCGGTGCAGGTCGACAACGACAAGAACTTCATCGTACCAGTGTTTCGTTATCATTTCGCGGCTTGGGCGGGTTTCTTTCTCAACGTGCCCTTTAGAACAGCACCCACGTATTCGACGAAACTTACTCATGGGAAATTATGATAGGTCGAGAACGAACGTTAATCGCATACATACCAGGTACTACTACTTCGCGACTTCGCCTCTGCGGCGAGGGCCTCTTATCTACCTCAACGGGCCCTTATAGAACTACAAAAATCTACGTTTTTGAGAGAAAAAATTGGTTCAATTAAGATTACGGGATAATTTCTTCACGTGAATGCGTCAATTGCACACCGGTAGTTCGTTACCATTTCGCCTCTGTGGCCGGCCGCTACATCAGCGTGCCCTTGTAAAACTACCTCCGCGTTTTTCAGGGGGGAAAACCACTTGACTTTATACTGTGGGGTTGGTTTCGCAGAGGCCGATTTACCACGCCAAATGGCTCGCCAGTACTTCGCTGCCATTTCGCCTTGCTGCCGGCCTGTTATATCAACGTGCCCTTGTAGAACCACACCCCCACACCACGTTTTTTAGGGGCTAAACCACGTGACTTTAGAGTCCGACATTTTTCTGGCGAGAGTGACTGCTTCTTACCAGCATGTCGGTCCAACGTGGACTCGTACAGCGGTAGACGAGGACCGTTTTTTTTTAGGGTCCTCACTTTACTATTAATAGAGGAGCTGTATGTACTGCTTTGTTTTCATTTTTCTTTTCTTTCTTCTCTCTTCATTTTTCCTTTTCTTCTCTATTTTTTCATGGTCTGGCTTGTTTTGCTGTTTTCTCGTACCCGGTACGCTAGCACTTCACTTGCTTTATTTACCTTGCTTGATGAAATGCGACTGCTGTTTGGTTTACTCTGTTTCACGAGTCTGTGACACCACAGATTCTGTATCTCTCTCCGATGAATCAGCACGGACTCTGGGTGGGTGTGCTGATGTCGTTGGGTAGAAAGAACGGTTCGATGTGAAAGAAGACAACGCACATACTGCTCTACACCTCACGCGAAAAAAAAGCAAGACGTGACTTTGGACGCCTGCAGCGATAGAGGTATACCTTTTTTTGGCGAAAGCGTTTTCTGAATGACGGAACTTCCTTAACCCAAAATCGTCGGAAAAAAAATAAATATTATGCCATTTTTTTTGCGTGATTCTCGTTGATATACCTAGCTAGGCCCATGGGATCTGTTCATTCGGTACGCTCCGAGCAGTTTTATTCTTCTCCCAATCAGTTTGGGTGGAGGCATGCCTTAAGCTCCTAAAAATTGAGGAAACCCCAGCAAAAAAGTGGTGAACCTCTATCGTCGCACGTGACTTTTTTTTCAACCCAAAATGAGCAAAAACCCATGGTCTACTAGATAAACGGGAAAATATATACCCTGGTATATATTGCAATTTTTTTTGTTTTTTTGTTTTTTTTTTACGATTTCGGGCTAAGAAGCTCCGTCATTCTTAACATTGGAACATTTTATCCACTCTGTGGTTCACTAGTATATATCTTACTCGTAGTCACTGCTCGTACCTTGAGTAGACTGAGCATAATGCATACTGGTAGTTTCTATCAAAAATTGAAAAAACGTCAGCTGTGAGTACGACCGATTGAATGGTTGAAGCTCAACTTCGCAAGCGGAATGGTAGGGGGTACATCTATATTTATATTTCATTTATGATATGGTTCTAGATGAGGATGCATACAGTTAGTATGCTGGCTAAAAAATTATAAAGTCCTGCGTATTTCGCCGCATGTTATATTTATCCGCATCTACAATAAAACCATGATGCTCAGCTTACTCAAGCTATTAATAGTGACTGCGAATCAACGTATTCAGCCGGCTCACTGTATTTATCCGCATCTAGAACTACGATGTTCAGTGTACTCAAGGTACACAGCGGCCACGAATCAAGTAGATACTATTAACAATGGACTGCAGAGTCTTGTTCCAACACTGAAAATAACGTAGCGGAGAAAATACAATCTCTATCGTAGCACACGTCCGAACGTGAGCCCGAGCTACGGTAGCGGAGGGTGCCCTCCGCGACAAGGTTAAGGGTTGTGCGAGCGGGAACGCTCCTGCCTCTCATTCAGCCCCGCGAGAGTTAAAGCACCAAAAACCCATGGCGGTGCAATACTTTTTTTTTTTTTTTTTTTTTATCCTCCGGCGGATGGGGAAAAATAAAGCTTTAGTTCACCACACTTCCACGTATTTTCATACGCGTCTTGTGTCGATTTAACTCAGTTGCTTTCGCAGCCCAACGCTAGCTGGCGCACCCTTCGGGTCCCATTGTAGGTATAGCGTAAGCTGTGCAATACTGCGAACCAAAACCAACACATAAAAAGCTTCACGACTTGCAAAATCAACTGGGAGCAGACACTCGCGCGCGAGAGGCTCAACCGTACGTCGCTGAACGATGACGCCCCATGAGCTAACCCCCCCCCCCCCCCCCCCCCCCTGATTCGGGGACATACGAATACTCAGGAATTTTCACGGATCATGACCCGATCCGACCCGACCCGTCGGATCGGGTGACGCGGTTTTCAAATACTCTCGGGTTCAGTCGGGTCGGGTCACAGAGGCGTTAGAGGCATCACGGATCGGCTTGGATCGGGTCCGGTAGGTGACCAAATCCCACGGGTCGGGTTGCCTTGACTTCAGCTCGCCCGAACCTCGGGGAAGCGAACCCACTCGTGAAAACCCCTAAAATACTTGGAGATGGTAAGTGTGGATTTTTTTGTTTTCTGTTCTTCAAGGGGACCCATGAAGCGTGTGCACCGCGTGCTTTTCGGCAACGAGCCTCTATTCTCTCAAGCCTGAAATTGAAACCTATCGTAGGCTAAAACCTGCACTTGTCTTTTTTGGGGCGACCTGTTGGTTGGAGTAGGAGTGGGATCATGTTTGTCTTCTCCCGTGGTTAATCCTGTTAGCGGTGCACTCCCTGAATGGGGACAAAACAGTTGGAGTGAGGCTCGGAACAGTGTCGGATGGTAAAGGGTCAACTACGTAGGTGTCTGCAGTCCTACCGCTTCGAGTAGAGCCACTCTGTACCGGCAGAGGGCTGGTCCTACCGCTTCAAGTAGAGCCACTCTGTACAGGCCGAGGGCTGGTCCTACCGCTTCAAGTAGAGCCACTTCGTACAAGTAGAGGGCTGGTCCTACCGCTTCAAGTAGAGCCACTCTGTACAGGTAGAGGGCTGGTCCTACCGCTTCACGTAGAGCCACTCTGTACAGGTAGAGGGCTGGAGCGCTGATTGCTTATCTTTCCACTTGCTGATGTCACTCAGATTGTGATCTCAGATACGAACAAACATCGCCACACACGCGCAAAAATAGGCGCGCTTCGCGCGCCTCCTCCCCCCCCCCCTTGTCATACAGGCCTGCGCCAAGTGAATGGCGTAGGTGGTATCCACGGAAACCGTTGCATCCATGGCGGTACTGTATAAAAAAATAGCCGCTTTCGTCCCAGGCTGTCACGTACTCCGAGTGGGGGATGCGTGGTTGGCCGGTGTTGGGGAGCGTGTCCCTCATGGGTTCCGATGTCTTCGGTTGGTCTCTTCTCATGGCTCGCTGGCTAGGCTCAAAGGTTATATATTAGTTCTCTACATAGAACGCTAAAAGACAGACAGAGCAAGGCAAGGCAGGGTAGGGCAGGGTAGTGAGATAAGGGGCGTCCTGCTTGTCCCATCATCGTCACTTACACTATCGCCCATCTATGATGGCTTTGACGTGAATGTGACATCTAATATCACGCGGTTTCACCTCAACCATGGCATGGTTTCATGTCGGATCTATAAACTATCCTTCTACGGAGAGCACTCCATTACATGTCTTTTTAATTTTATTTTTTTCTAAGCCACCCTGAATAGTCGTAGATGCAGATCACATGGCAATCAAAGGGTGTCAACAATCCAGAATTGGAAGGGAATCGAAGATGCGGCTATTCGAAACAAACGAAAATGAGGCTAGAGATTCCCCCACACCTCGTAATAATTTACGAGGCTAAAATGCCTCATTGCAAGATATACAACTCTAAGATGGAGCTCAACCCAGATTTAGGCATGCTTCAGGATGCAACCATGACATGGTTTCACGTCGAATCTATAAACTAGCCTTCAACGGAGAGCACTCTATTACAAGACTCGTTGGAGCACTACTAGAGGCACCTGGTACCTAGTAGGTGTGAAATACGCGCTGTCGCTGTGGTGCCTGTCTGCTCTGCTGCTGTTTGGGCCGTTTGCCGGTCAATGCAAGCGCGGGCTTCGTGTTGGGGTGTGCTATATTAATAGGTATAAACTCGTCTGGCGCGGTCGGTCGCTAGCCGAGCCCTTCCTCGGACTTTTCGCTAGCCAGCGTTCGTGATTGGCCAGCACCAGGGGCTTTCCGTGGAAACAGTTTTTAGCTTCTAACTATTGGGGAGTAGCTTTTCAGGACTGTCACTTTGTTAGACTTCAGTGGAGACCGTGCCGTCAGTTTAGTGCGTCAACAAGAAGTTAGGCTACATCGTCAGGAACAAATTTTATCACAGCGCATGGCACACAGCGTGGTCGTGTATAAGAAGTGGACTCGGCTCACTCGGTCTGGTGAACCTCACTCGCGTGACTGCTGCATGCTCGCTAGCTGTCCAAACTCATTCCATACGATATCTGTGCAGGTTATTTCATCTGACGAAATAAATGCTTGTTCTGGCTTCGAGAACTGGTCAAGAAATATGATTAATGGATTATGTGTAATTGAGCATTCTTTATCCTTCTCCTTCACTGTTGTCCGCCTACCCATCCGTCACATACTGACTAATTTCGCCTGATAATCGCTTACATAAATTTCGCCCGACCCCGGCGGCTTGCCGTTTTTTTTTTCACACTTCTACTTTCCAGCTTCTCGACAAGCCATGGTCACAGGTGTCGTCCCTTCTTCCCCCCGGTTCTTGTCTTCAATTTTTATCGCGCATAGGGTTCAGCAATCCAACTGCTCGTCGATTTTTCATCGAATGTTGCTAACTTACGCTCTCGTGCTTTCCGCAAGTCAATTTGCTCACAAGAAAAAGCCCCTACGAATTTATACGAGTATACACTCGGGGGGACTCGAACTCGCGAAGCTGACCTATACCAGGCTCGAGGATAGCCGGGGCGGCCGGTTTATGGTGTATCGACTCGAGACGGCTCTAAGCGACACCCAGCGAGCTTCCGACGTGAAAGGGCAACCACGACAAACCCCGGGAAATCTGCTCTCGAAACTTACCGACCTTACAACTACTTGCTGGCAATCAGTTCTGTACCACAACTTTCATATTGATCTCCACTTCTACCTGAAATCTACGTAGTGTACCCAACTACGACCTTTCCACCTCCTACAACAACCCGTCTACGTTTCAACTACCCAGATAGATCCACATCTTAATCCAAGATCTACCCACGACGACGAGCGAAGATCACTTCCAATACCAGGTACTCGTACGTAGGTGTCTTCACCTCTTCCTTGGATCTATCCCACCCTGAATTCTCAGCTTAGATTGTGAGCTATTGGCCTCTCTTTATCAAATTGTGAACTGATTTATGGACTCTTACCACAAGGCATGGCAGAGGGCAGTGGCACTATTCGACAGGCACAGAAACATGAATATACCCAAGGAAACAATTCATTGGAGGGAAAACGCAAACAAAATCGAAGCAAAACACCAACAAGTTTCTTCGTCGTGTAGGGCAGACGGCGACAGACACGGGCTGGCGTGCGGGCAATCGAAGCAAACGCCAACACGTTTCTTCGTCGCGCGGGGCAGACAGCGCCAGACACGGGCGCGCGCAACCGCACGCCCAGCGACTACCATCACAGCAGGAGCCGTCGAGGGGAGGGAGGGAATCTGTGTTCCGGCCTTGATTCAGCGGGAAACAAGCTGTGCCGACATTGCATGTATGTGATTTTTTTCGAGTAAAACAAATCCAACATTTCGAAAAACAAAATGTCCGCAATTTACGGACCGTTTGTATATTTATATGAATACGGCACGGCTCTTACATTTCCGGGAAAATATGTACCTGGTACGTTGTACGATGACTCCTATCATACGAGTACGTACGAGTGCGCGAGTACAGGCAAATACCAAGCTTGGAGCCAGACCCCGGGCGCGTGCTGAGAAGCCTTGGCCAAGACACAGGCCCAGCGGCACGCACAGCAACAACTCACACGTGGGCTAGAGGTGGGGCGCGCCGCCACGGATGTATTATACAGGCGGCGTCGTACACCATGCGAGGTGCATTTGGCACAGGACGGGCTTGCACAGCAGCAGCAGCAGCAGCAGCAGCAGCAGCAGCAGCAGCAGCAGCAACAGCAGCAACTGGCAAAGAAAGCAAGAGATCAGCGCCTGCGATCCCTTCGTATCACAACAGTTTTTTGTCTTTACGTGGTTGTATTTCCCCATCGCTGATTGATTGATTTCCTAAAGAGTTTTGTTTGCCAGAGCACGACCATGGGACATTTTTTTCCAACTTCTACGTCCAGAAAAATCCATTTGAGTACGTATGATACTATTTGTCAGCGTTTGGCCGTAAAAGAGATTCACCACTGGGAAATCTTTTGGGGGACAAAATTTACTTGAAGTTAGTATAAGGAGTGATTTTGGGGCTCTACAAGCAAAGAGTTATTTTCTTCCTTTTTTTTCGTTTTGTCGACTGCTCCTTCTATTCCACGGCGGCGTTGACAAAAGCGAAGGGGCAAGACTAACACCAAGTCTGCGTTTTGCAGATGGACAAAAAAACTGGTACACAAAACGAAAGTGTAGTCTATGGAGCTGAAGTTTTTTTTACCCGGATCTCCATGGAGGACCTAAGAATAAAAAAATCTTCTGTTGCTCTCCGAAAGATGATTTTCTTGCTGCTGTATAGGCTGGTCTCCGTGGGATTTAGCCTAAAAAGTCTAACAAGGAGTTTTTTTTCGGTTTTTGGAGCCCTCTGCTCTCGCTTCAGCTTCTCCTACTTCTATACTGTATGTTCATGCTCCTGCCTACTCTTTTTATACAGATATTTAACGTTGATTATTATCACAAGTTTTTTCTGGGCTTTTGCCCCAGTTGCAGCAGATAATAACCGCAACAAGCCCGAAACTACAGCAACTCAGGCTTACCTTTGTGTTTGCTCAAGAATCGTCCTCCTCCGAGTACTACACTGCTCTTCTCATTCCACTCTTCGTACAAGTAGTGCGCGTTTACGTTTCTTCGGCAAAGGTCATATCTACTATTTTTTTTCATTAAATTATGCTACTCCTGCTTTGCTGCTGCTACTACGACTGCCTCCTCTGTTTTGCTGCCGTGCTATTAATAGCATTGGTCCTACCTGGTACGAGTACCGCGTCATACGCTTTCGCTCTCTTCTCTTGCGTCGCCCTCTTTTGATCTGCTCGCCAATGTTTCCGTTTGGTTGTCTAGGTTTACTGCTGTTGATCCCTACTATAATGTTCTTTTTTACGTGTTTAGTGTTTGGGTTCTACGATCACTTTTCATTCTACGTCCGACGATCAAGCAGCGCCCTTTTCAACTGGACTGGTAAAAATGATCACGGCTTGAACATCGTAGCATTAGTCGTGGACTAGCTGCCTTTTCATTTGTATTCAACACCCCAGAGAATGATCTGGGCAAAGAATTAGCTGAAACGGACCACCACGCCGTAGTAAAGCCTTACCGAGGGTGCTTTGTTTTGGTCGTGGGCGGTGTAATCGCAGGTACGTGTATCTTCAGCATGCAGCAGTAGGTACCGGTACCGTTTCGCGGGTGGGTTGTGGATCGGTGGATGGGTGAGAATGGGTGGTCAACACGTTATTGCACTCCGCTGGAGGTGCAACGTACCCATGATTGTGTTTTCAAGAAAAAAATCGAAGTGCGGACCGATCGCGTCTATTTGCTGGTGTACGTACCAGGTACAGCCGGTACGTACTGCGGTACTGTTGTAGCACATATTGGTCGGAGTGTTTGGTTGTAGGATGGGCTGGTCGGTTGGCGGGCGGTGGGGGGGGTGGGGGGGTGGCGGTCATTTCATGCGTGGGTGGGTGCTTTCGTGCCTGCGGGAGGTGGAGCTGTTGTTATTGTCTTTGGTACAACAGCAGTATTTTGTTCTCTCTGCTGTATAACCGGCCTGCTCTGGCGAACTTCGAGTACGAAACAACGCATCCGTTTGCTGCTGTACTGTTGTAGCATGGTGGGTGGGTTGGTTGATGGGTGCATGGCTTCGTCGGTGGGTGGGTGTGTCGTGTGGTACATGAGTGGTACTTTGTCGGCGACCTGGAAACGGATGTCGTGCTGGTGCGGTTGTTGTGTTGTGTGTTGCTCCCTTTCCTTGCTGCCGAACGCTGATGTGCGGTATATAGGTTTGTTGTGCTGCTCGAGAATCAAGTTGCGCTGAATCCAGCAAGTAATTGAATCTGCATTCACTCCATTAACGAGTATGATGACATGGTAGTCACTGAACGTGCTGAACCGTGCGGCCGGACTGGGGAGTATCCCCGAGGGGAAAATCCCGCCGCGTGCGTCTCGCCCCCTGATTGGCCGAGGAAGGGCGGGGGGAGGTCCCTCGGCCAATGGGGTTGGGGCTCGGAAAACTCAGGGATAACGCAGGGATGAAAGCCATGCCTATTGTATTATATGGTGGGAGATAACCTACTTGTGACGGCATGTACTTGCAACAGTCGCACGCACGAGCAACTGCGGCTGCTGTACTGTGCTGCTGCTGCACTTGGGAACCTTTTATATACAGTACCTGGAACATGATGAGCACGCGTGCCACTCATGTCAGATAAGAACAGAACACACACTTTATTTGGGGCAAACCTTAGAACAGCTACTCGCATGTATTACGTTGGATGTCATCGCACGAACTGTTTGGGGTGCTCTGTTGGCTGTGCTGGTATATACACAAGTAGGCGTTTTTGGTATTTTTAGGTACATGCCCATCTCAGACATCAAAGCATAAACTGTACCCACTGCTGTTGTTGGAGTCTTATACAACTCGGTACGGTAGTAGAGCGATACCTTTTCCTGGTACATGATGTGATATTGCCTCATACTTGCAACAAGCCGTGAGCGTTAAGAGAGCGCGTTCGGACATTCAGCCCAAGGCCCAAACGCAACTCTCCACTTGACGCTTTCACAACCAGAACCCCTTTGGGGGGGACAAACTTACTCGAATTTAGCATAGGGAGGGATTTGGGGGCTCTAAAGGGGTCAAGAAGCAGAGCGGTAACTCGTGCCGTAGGGAACTTGTCTTCGACTTTATAGACACGGGCTTAGTACGCACGTTTCTAATCTTATCGTTAAATCCAATACCATTAGTTTGAACGTCGCAGGGTACCTCGATCGTAGGTCTCGGGTAGGGAAGGACGGGCAACACGTGTAGGCGAGATACGGTATGTCTGCCATCTACCGCTGCTCGCCGTCCAAGAACTGTAAGCCAGCGGCTGGTTGGGGAGGAGGTGGCGGGGCATCGGGTCCGGGGACCGTCGTCGGCTCATGACGACGGTCCACGGAGCATGTTCCGTCACTTCCTCCACAACCAGCCGCTGGCTTCCACTTCTTGCAAGGCGAGCAGCGGTAGACGGCAGACATACCGTATGTAGCTTTGCTCTATGTTGTGAGCTGTTGTTGTTGTGTTTCGTACCCCAGGGCTGTTGTGAGCTGTTGTTGGTGTTGTGTGTTATGTGCGCCACGGGCGTGGACGGCATGGATACCGTCATCTTCAAAGCTCAGCTCTCGTAGCCGGCAAAGGCAAACGCCGTCATCTTCAGAATTCAACACTGATAGCAGGCAACGGCACCCTTGAGATCGTAGCCCGAAGACGTCCAACTTCCCAAAAAACAGGAGTTTAAAACTTACGTGAAGCAAAAAGTTCCGGAAGAGGTTCAATCTCCCCCCCAAAAGGGCTTTTAAACTTAAATTTATAACGAAAAAAAACAAAATCCAAGAAGCACTGAGAAGCGCTGTTTCAGGCACCCGAGCCCGCTCAGCCGTCCGGAGAGGAGGATATCTCAAATTTAGTGTGAGAAGAGAAAAAAATGGAGGCCGCTCAAGAAATCAAATTTTTTCAAGTAGTTCTGTATCATGCAGTAAGTGGAGTGTGCGACGCAATGTCCTGCCTGGAGTTCGTTGTGTGCGATTCTTTATTTTTCGAGTATAACTACACCAGGAGTTTTTCGCTTTTGGAAATCGCGGTATTTGGGACTCCACCTCGAAGCGAAAAAAAAAAATGGAGGTCGCTCAGGAAATCGATATTTGTAAGTAGTTTTATAGCAGACAATAAGTGAATTATGCGACGCAATGTCCTGTCTGGAGTTCGTTGCGTGCGATTCATTATTTTTTGTATATAACTAGACTATACCAGGAGTTTTTTTTTCGCTTTTTTGAATTCGCGGTAGATGGGACTCTGCCTCCGCGTGCATCTAAATCCGCTTACCTACGGCGTGCCTTAACCAACATGAGTAAGTGCGTACCCGGCGCATCCTAGTTAGCATAACGCACAAAATAATGTAATGGGGCCTCGTGCCTGTGCCGCACCTAGCGTGGATCCTGCCGCACACAGCAGGCATTCTATTCTACATCTACAGTAGTGCTGAGAATGGGTGAGATGTCGGTTGCGTTCCCCCGCAAATTTTTCGATGTTTTCGGTTTTCTCCGTCTCACAGTCTACAACCACATCACGTATCTCTCTTTTGTCGAGAATCACGACGGACGCTGGGTGTGCTGGTGTCGTTGAGTACAAACAATTGTTTAACGTGAAGGCTACACACACGCCTATCATGCGCTTTCTCGTTCGTACAGTATACGAAGTACAGCAGTGTATCATAGTGGGGGGCGTGCGTTTAGCGTATGTGCCTTTTTTTTTCTTTTTTTTTCTTATCCTCCGGCGGATGGGGAAAAATAAAGCTGAAGCTCACCACACTTCCACGTATTTTCATACGCGTCGTGTGTCGATTTAACTCAGTTGCTTTCGCAGCCCAACGCTAGGTGGCGCACCCTTCGGATCCCATTGTAGGTATAGCGTGAGCTGTTCCTATCAGTGCCCTTCTGAGTAAACAGTAACGCCTACCCACCGACACCCAGCATCCTTTACATCCAGTGTCCGCCTTGGAAAAAACACACCTCGCACGTATCACAATCTAGACCATCAGCATCTGCCACCGGCGCAAAATCAACTAAGTGTTACCTTCTACAGCCTGCAAATGCTCCGCGGGCTCAGGAACGCTGCTGCCAAGTTTGGAGTCTATTTTTGCCTTCCGAATGGTCGCGAAAAAGGCCGAGCGGTTGAAAACATGCCACTCGGTCGGACCAGCTCTCGTATTTATAGTAAAATACCAACGCAGCGTAGCACTGAGCGTACGATGTGTAAGGTTGGGCTCTAGTAACTCCTACTTGCCTGCGTCAGCCGGTACACTGGACCCAAACACAGCACAGTTTTCCCTGCCCCGCCCCGGGATGGCGAGGGGGGTCCGCCGGAGTCGCTCCCGGACAGTCCCGCCGGGAACGCCATGCCGAAGGCAAGTTATCACGCGACCAGGTTTCATTAGATCTAAAAAACGCGTTAGTTTTGGGCCATGTTTCAAAGGTAATTGGGTGGCAGGTTGAAGGGAAACAAACAAAAACGGACACAGAGTAGCAGTGTGGATTACAAGGAAATCAAGAAAAGCAGACAGAGCGTACGATGGTGCAGGAGGGATCCACAGAGCCCAGGCCATCAGTGGTTGAGGCGGCTTCGTCCATGGTGCTCACGTTCTCCTTCCCTCTTTCCCTCCCTCCCTCCCTCTGACCCTCCCACCTCTGGTCTGTTTTGCGTGCACTCTCCTGGCGCCGTACCTTTTGGCAGACCTATACAAAGGTCATCAAAGTACCAATACCAGAACCAGTGCCAATTATTTCGGGTCTTGACATCCCAGCTATTGGCAGGTACCCAAGTCGTTTTTAGCTTCAAGTACTCCGGGTACTCGCAAGTACTCGGCCATTTCCAGCTTTACGTACTCCATGTAATGGCAATAACTCAAGTCATTTCCAGCTTTTAAGCACTCCAGGTACTGGCAAGAGCTCAGTCCTTTCCACCTATAAGTACTCGAGGTGCCGGCAGGTACTCAGTCATTTTCAGTTTTAAAAACTCCAGGTACTGGTACTCAGTTATTTTCAGCTTTAAGCACTCCAGGCACTGGCAAGTACTCGAGACATTTTCAGCTATAAGCACTCCTGGTACTGGCAATAACTCAGTCATCTCCAGCTTTTGGTCCTCTACGTACTGGCAAGTACTCAGTCACTTCCAGCTTGGAGTCCTCCAGGTATTGGTACTCAGTCGTTTTCAGCTTGGAGGACTCCCGGTGCTGGCAAGTACTCAGTCATTTTCAGCTTTACGAACTCCAGGTACTGGCAAGTACTCAGTCATTTTCAGGTTTAAGCACTCTAGATACTGGCAAGTATTCAGTCATTTCCAGCTTCAAGCACTCCAAGTACTGGCAAGAACTCAGTCATTTTCAGCTTCAGGTACTCTCCACTGGCAGGTGCTCAGTCGTTTTCAGCTTCAAGTACTACAGGTACTTGTAGTCACTTTCAGCTTCAAATACTCCAGGTACTGGCGGGTACTCAGTTATTTTCAGCTCAAGCACTCCACGTACTGACAGGTATTTGGTATTTCGTCGTTATCGGCTTGAAGTGCTCCAGGTACTGGCGGGTACTCAGTCATTTTCAGCTTTAGGTACTTCAGGTAATGGCGGGTGCTCAATCATTTTCGATTCAGGCACTCCTCCAGGTACGGGCTGGTACTGGTAGGTACTCGGTCAGTTTCAGCTTCTAGTACTCCAGGCACTGAGTCATTCAATTGACTGGTACTGGTGAATCAAATGACAGAGTACCAATGACTGGTACTGGTACTCTGACCACCTTTGATAACACTGCGTTTTACTACGAGGCGTTATTGTGGGAAGCGCGTAAATAGGCAATATACTGGCAACCGTGTCAGTTCCCTTAGCCAGCGTATTATTAATAGTATGTTCTCGTAGCATTGCCGGTCAGCGAGGTTGCTCTGCGCGCCGGGTCCTGTGGACCAGTGACATTTTCCTCGACTTTGCAAGGAGAGATACCAAGTAACGGGGGTAACTCTGCACTGGTACCCACCTGTTGTATGTAGAGTCTACGCCCTCTCGACGTAATTTGCGGTGGTTACTCTTAGCTCAGAGCGGCGGGAATCGCAGTGTGGTCCGCTCCGCTTCCTGCTGGTTTCGTGCGAATCTACTCTTGGCACGCACACGGGGGTATCCGCGGGGCTGCACTTGGCAACCCTGGTAGCTCCCCCGGCTCTCATCAGTGCTGTAGTACTGTCAGGGGTGTACTGGTCGTACGTAGCACTCGCAGTACATATCATACAAGCGCACAAGCATCACGCCGCTAGCTTGCAAAGATGAATATCGACCGTTAAATGTATCGAACACATTGACAGCTGAAATATTCAAAGTTCTGCTGTACCACTGGGGTAGTTTTAATAAAAGTGAAAGTATGAGGCAACCGCACGGAACTACGATGTAGAAAAAGATCTTGCACGGGTTGCGTTGTGGATTACTCATGGTGATTGTTCAGGCTAGGAAGCACTTCCGATGTCGAGATCATGGCACGGGCGGAGACGCAACCCAGCCCCTATAACTCTAATACTACGAAGCCCAAACCCTGACTGCATGCATCCGCCACGGCGCCTACTTACAGCACTACATACATGGCCTCGTCTCTTACCAGGGTTCCCCCTTGTCGTTGCACCAGTGGAACAACCGCGTCGCCTTCATGATTTCGCGGTACAGCCGTATCGCTTCGATGTTGCCCGACCACCCCCCTCTCCCTCTCCCTCCCACTCCACGCATCATGATTGCCCTGTTCGTTTGCTCCTCTCCCTGCTGAGCTTGTCAGCAGGTGCTTGCTGTGCTCTGCCGTGTGGTACTCGGCTGTGTGGGAGGAGGGAGGAGTCGTATGACGGTCGGGTTTTGTTGAGATCGTGACTTTTTGAGTCAAGTTTTCGTCCCGTTTTCACTTCCGTGGGCTGGTCCAAGCACCCTCTACGACCACCTCGAGCGGTGCAGGGCCCTCTGCTTGGGGTTCTATAGTAGGGTAAGGCCAAGTGAAGCGCGTGCAGGGCGGCTGTACTCTGTGATGTAGCAGCCGAGCGCAGCAGTATAAAAATGCGGCGGAACTCGAAAGAACGTGGTTTTCGTAGAGCAGTTGAGTAAATATCTGCTACGGGGCTAGGGGATGTTTACTTGGCTTGAGAATCGAGAATCTTCAACAACCCAAACCCAATGATCCTGCACAATCATGATGGCCGTTGCCACATCTTGTACCTGTGCGTCTACAGATCATACGTATGCGGTATCATATACATGCCGTCGCTTGAATCAGAGCACATGTATATGTAGTCTATGGGTACACATCATGCGACGAGTAGTAGGGAACAGAGAAGGCAACATTTTATTACCTACTCTTTTAATAAGAAAGAGCAGGCAGGTGACAGATTGTTGTCTTGGGCCGCTTTTTTTCATTTTTTTTACTGGATATCGTATCTGTGTTCCGTTTTGGTGATCTTCTTTGTTCGTGTTGATTCTGGGGGTCATTTCTATCTTCCGCCGGGCCTTCGACCGATCGATGTTCTCTCCTATCCGCCTGGCAACTCCGATCCCGTGCACAAGTTTCAATAGTGTTATTGCCGTGTGCCGATAGTCTTTGCGGTCGTCTTGGGTATTATAATGGACCGCCTTGGGTATTATCATCATACTCTTCGAAGTATTAATATGCATCCGTATACAACGGGAGCTTGCGCTGCCGGGGTTGTAACGAAGACCACTGATAGGGACAGCTTACGCTATACCTACAATGGGGACCCGAAGGGTGCGCCAGCTAGCGTTGGGCTGCGAAAGCAACTGAGTTAAATCGACACACGACGCGAATTGAAAATACGTGGAAGTGTGGTGAGCTAAAGCTTTATTTTTCCCCATCCGCCGGAGGATGAAAAAAAAAAAAAAAAAAAAATAGTACGCAACAACATCTTTGCGTTTTCGCCCTGCGCCGCGCGCCGTGTTGTAATTCCTTTGTGTTTTCCCTGACGTAGTCTTGGCGCCCCACCTCCCCGCCCCCGTTCACCGGTGGGGATGGTTTGAGTAGCATTTCGCTCCTTCTTGTGTACCAGGTAAATGAGGTACAGGATTGCGGGTTGTGATTCTGTCTTGCCGTATTATTCGGCAACAACAACACATTTTCGCCCCCCGCCCCCCGCGCCCACATACTTTCGTCTCTGTCTCGACAGGGATGCACATATGCGTGGTCAATGTTCGAGCGACTCGTAAGGCAAGCAACAAATCAATGAGTACGCCACACACACCCTGCCCCCCTCGCTACATTATAGCAATGGGGGCATGGGGCGACATAGCCAGATAGGGGGGAATACTATTGTTTATATTATTAATGGCCCGGGTGTAGGGGTGTTGCGAGTCCCTTTTTGGGTAGTAGGCTTTATTCTTATGTTCCTGTGTTACTTTTCACCTCATCAGGAGGAGGCTTCACAGCCTCGCAGACGCGTGTAGGAGTGGGTTTCGAGGACCTTTCTTTACCTTCCATTCATGTTCTTAGCCCGTGGGACCGGCGTTTCCCCCCCATGCCATATGTTATTTACGTTATGTGACACAGGTAGACTTCTTTTACTACTGTCTTCTGTGCGTAGCTGAGTAGAGAAGCGCAACTTGAATGCATTTTTGTTTGGGTGGGACAATGAAGTACCCCCCGTGGCGGATGGGCAGTTATTATCGTGATGGTAGTAGAAGTGTGGTACACATGAAGATGGTCGCCAGGGTTCGCTCTCCAAAGCCCTCCTCCACGCTCACCTACCTGCTGGGCTACATCTACTCTCCTCCTCGCCACGTGCTTCGCTTGCTTGCTGGCGCTAACGGCGCGTTTCTACCAGAGCTATCTATATCGGCAACCGGACAACACAAAAAGGCAACCCCCCACAACTCCGCGGGCGCAATTTCCCTCATCCACCTCGCGCCAGAGCCGGCACATACACATTGCACGTGCGTCACACTACCAGCAGCGTGCGTTCGCGCCAAAACAAGGCAAAGGGCCCCGCCCCCCCACTATGACCGCGCAGCACAGGGCAAAGCCTCAGCGCCTTTCGATTTATACCTCGTGATTCATGTCGAAACTAAGCTTTTACTTCGTTACTCGTGGCAAAACTATGGTAGATATCATGGAGCTCTCTGTGGGGTATGGAGCACTGAAGGGGAGCACTCTCAACTATTATTATATATGCCACGCTGCGTCCATGCCAAATTTAGATATCATTCCCTTTTGAGTCATCCGGTGGAAGGACTTGCAGGTTTTGGGCCTAAAATTCTCTAGGCGATTGAGCTCCTCCTCCCACTCATGTGTGGAGGAACTGCCGGTTAATGAGTCGTTCCACGGTCTAGCCCCCCCAACTTTTCTTCAACGAAATCGCCGGTTTCAAAACGAGCCATCCCACCGTAGGGTTGCAGCAGAAAGTCCCTGAGCTCCTGACACAAGGAACTCAATATCTCACCCGAAAAATGACTTCGAAGGCATCCGTTCGCACAACCCGACCAAGATTCTATGCCCTTAGTCCAAAAATAAAATGTACTCGTGAAATTACTTCATTGACCGGCAGTTTCTCGCATGATGAGGGAATCAATCGCCCAGGGACGTTTTGGCGCAATCATACAACTGCAACCCGTACCGGAGGATGACTCAAACCAGCTCCTGGTCGTACCTCCTGCCATACGGTGTCCCTCGACACCCCGACGTCCTCGTTCGATAGGCCTTTGCAAACGAGAAAATGTTTGAGGATGCTTTTTTTATGGCATCCGTTCTCGTGTCGAGAGCAGCCATTTAACGTTCGTTGAGTAAAATCGCCGGTTTTTTGGGGGGCTAGATCGTGGTGAGAATCAGTCGTTAAAATTAAGTAATTTCACGCACGAGTACACGTTTTTTAGGGCGAAGAGAGGCGTAGAAGCTTGGTCTCGGGTTGTGCGAACGAATGTCTCGTCGAAATTATTTTTCGAGCGAGTGAGATATTGGGCTCTCCTTCTTGCACGCGAGGAGCGATGGGACTGATGCTGCGAAACTCTGCGGCCGTGAGATGGCTCTTTTGACGAAGCTTGAGTGCGAACACCCTCAAACCTTTAATGGCGCATGCTACCGATAGAGCGGGCATCTACTTTTTGATGAAGCTCTTCAATTGGAGAGCTCTATGTATGCTGCAGTACCTCATTCTGATTTATAGCTGATTTTCGAGCGAACTATAAAAGCGCAATTTGACGAGAGAAGACTCGTGATCTAGGCTCAAAAAAACGTCCATAGTCTACATATATATATATCGAAAAAAAAATACACTGATATATATTACGACGAATTTGGGTTAATCAAGGCGACCCGTCATTCATCTGGATAACATTTTTTTTTCAAAAAGTGCTACCTCGCTATTGTAGCGCGCGCGTTTTATATTTTAGTCCCCCCACACGTTAGGCAGGCTAGGGGTAACCCGGCGCAGAAGAACAAGAGTTTTTCTCTGAGATCCCACCTAACGCGAGGAGAGGGCGAGCTCAATGACATCCTCACCCCCCGAAACATGACTTCGAAGGAATCCGCTCACCACACGCTGCCCGAGCAACATCGCTAGACTACGCCCTCTTCTAGTCCTAGAAAAGACGTTGTCGAGTGTACTAGTATCATGCTAACCGACCGGTACTTCCTCGCGCTTGATAACCTCAACCGCCGTAACATTACCAGGAACGTTTCGGTAACAAAAGTGCAACCCGTGCGACGATATCGTCATACCTCTTTTTGGCTGTTTTTAGTTTTCTCGTGAATGACGGAGGGGCTCCTCCACCCACATTCGTCCGAAATACATGGGCCATTTTTTTTTTTCGTGATTCTCTCGTTGTACTCGTACACACCCGGCTAAAGTCGATTGGATTTTTTCATCCGCGGTCTAGCAGTTATATTTTACTCTACAACTACACGAATCCGTTTTTTGGGGCGGTCTTGAGCCCCGAAAGCGAGGGGACCTCAGAAAAAATGTGGCGCACCTCTATCGTAACACGTGTCTACGGTGGGATGACGCTATTTTGACTTGAACCAAACAAGCAGGGGAGGGGGGGGGTTGACGGGGTCGTGACCCGTCCCATGACCCGTTCCCGTCCTGCGAGTCGAGTCAGGAGGCTTCCAACATGTCGCGGGTGGAGTCGGGTCGGGTCAGAAGATGTTCGAAATCTCACCGGCCGGTTCGGTTCGGTTACGATATGAACAATCAGTAACTGGTATCACCAAGTTTCGATAGTTTCCATCACCAAAAAATGTCGATTGGCACCGCACGCATACGTGTGGATTAGGAAGGTGTTGATCTCCGCATGCCATCACCACCACCGATGCCGTCGCTCATCATGTATATCGCTCTTTCGCTCCCCGGGTTTCCAGCACACAAGACACGACAACACCGCCTCTTTTCTTGGTGCAAAACCTCCCATATGCAACCGCCGAGCAAACGTTTTTCATCGCTCTTTATTAGTTACCGGATTCTCGGCACACAAGACACGACAGCAATGCCTCATTCTTGTGCAAAACCAACTTACAAGCCATGCATCATCTCCCTCGAACGTGGGAATTCATTAATGTCTTCCCGTTTCTTTGTTCATGGTAAACTGCGCTTTCGCCCCCCGTAATCCCGACACACCAAAAAAATACAACAAAATCCCTCTTCCTCGTGGAAAACCAAACGTCCAAATCCCCCTGTTCTTTCCGCACCCTTTCCGCCCCATAAGAGTCAGCGAGCCGCACAGCACCGCCCTTGGCGGGGGGGAGGGAGGGGACAAAATATCACCAAGAAAAGCAAAACATATATATGCACAAGACAAACAGGATACGCACACGCATAGCGCATGGCCTCCGCCCCCCCTTAACGCAATTCCTCGTGCGGTTTCGCGCACCACCTTACACCCGTGCCACCGCCGTCGTCGCTACTTTTCGGCCGCTTGCCCCCACCGCCGCTGCGGTTGTCCGTACATTCCGGACTCGATGTCTCCCTTCCAACCTACCACTGTCCGTACATGCTGACGACGAGCTACTGCTATAGCTCCTGCTATCGCTACTGCCGTTGTCGCTATCTTTTGGCCTCGGACCGGCACAACCGCTGCTTGCTCGACACATCCGCGCCTATTGGGGCGTAAAAGAGCGGGTAAGACGCGCATTTCTGGTATAATTACGCCTACACACCCATTTTTTTTGCCCCCGGCGTGCACTACGAGGGCAGCGGCTTTCGGAAGCCCTCTGCGGCTGACCCATCAATTTGCGCCAACGATACCGCGACTGCCGTTGTCACTGGAGTACGTACCGCCACCGTTTTGTCCGTACACTATGAAATCGATTTCGAAAAAGCACCAAACACCAGCGCGACAGCGGTTGCGAGTACATTCGGGTCTCGCGCCGCCACTGCCACTACACGGTTGTCGGCACACCCTGGCCACTAGCCACTACTACCTCTAAGGTGGGTATCCGAGTATTCTGGTCTCGCAACATGACTACCGCAACTGCTGTCCTCGATACATCCCGGCCACATGCAACCACCACCCATCGCTATGGTCGCCCGTACATGCTGCTCTCAAAGCCACCTTTACCGAACCGACCGCATACAAAAAGTCGGGGCAACTGGGGGTGTGCTCGTGTACGCACCTGCATTCTGCGTCGAGAACGAGAGAGGAAGTTGAAGAAAAAAAAAAAAAAAAAACGGCGGAATTGTGACGGTTTCGCCAGCAAAAGGCGAAACAGAAATCACGCCGCATTTATGTCCACCCCGACTCCAACACCAAGGCCTTGATGGACCAACAAGGACGGAGTGGTTTCTTACCCAATTCTTCAAGATGTGTGATTATCGACCGACCGACCGACCAGCCCTAGCTATGGCCCCATCACCCCGAAAAAGAAGGGAAAAAACTCCCCGCCCGCCCGCACGCCCGCCCAGGGTGGCTGGGAACAACCAAAGCGCACCGAAGTACACCGAAGTCGTGCCGTGCGCGCGTGTATGCTTGAACAAACGGTTCTTCACAGCCGGCGCACACCGCAACGGCTCTTTCGAACCAGCCGAACACTGCAAAATGCTCCAAAAAAAAGAAAAAAAAAGAGCGGACTGTAACGGTCAATTTAGAAGTGCCACCGTCACCACCACCACCACCTCCAACCCTACTACCTCCTACCCCACCGATGCGCGGTGCTATAATACCTACCGGTCAAAGCCGTACGCGAACATGAATTCCGAAACGTACGTCTCCGTAAACGAGGCTCCGAAGTTGGCGGTCATCATCGGCCGTACTTGTTCGCGTTCGGCATGAAATCTACACCAGGGGAAGGCGCGGGGGGGGGGGGGGGGGGGGGGGGGAGGGGGTAGGAAGAATAGGGGAACAAGAGGTGAACAAAAAAAAAAGAAGGGTACCAGTATATAGTAACAGGGGGGGGGGGGTAGCTTTGTACCAGGTATTAGAGAAGGGGGAGGGGGTATAGGAAGAAAGCAAAAAACATAAGAGAGGTGAGCAAAAAAAACAAACTGAACGGTTGCTGGTACGAACGAAGAGAGGGGGGGGATGGAAGGTTGCATATCAAAGAGAGGAGGGGGAGTCGACGGCAGGACTGACACCAATCTACCTAGCGTATGTCGTCAAACTGTATAAAATACATCAGCTGTGAGCTCCATCAACAGTACATAACATTGTTCATCGCTACGACAAACTACTCCAGGTGCTACATTGTCGCGATTCAGTTCTCCGTATCGTCAAAGAAAAACGCTATGCGCCACGTGGTACAGACGAAATTGCAGAATCTGTCCCTGCCCCCATTCCGCCCCCCCTTCCCCCCCTCTGTCCCTCTCTCCCGCCCACCCAGCCCGCCTCCCTTCCCCCCGCCCAACGCCCCTCCCACTCTCTCCCGCCCCTCTACGAGTGATGCTTGTCATCCCCCCCCTCTCAACGCCCCCCCCCCCCTCCTCTCTCCCTTCCTCGTGGGGTTTAATTATCACAGAAACAGGTCGCACACATGTGGGATTTTTGTTTTTGATTTTTTAATCCGCCGACGGATGGGGAAAAATAAAGCTTAAGCTCACCACACTCACACGTTTTTTCAGAACGGTTCGGAGTACTCAAAACACTCGGCGACTGGGCCCCAAGGATGGAACTTTATATTTTCGCAAGTGGTATGAATGTCATACGTAGGTACGTACGAACATCTTCTAGGAAATAATTGTTGACCCCCCCTCCTCCCCTCCCTCTTCGCGAGAAAACGATCGCTATCCTACGAGAGATGGTGGCCGCGGACGGTGAAACAGGACGCGGATAGGATAAGCAAACAGTTTTTAAATAATATACGGAAGAAGCGTGACGAGGGCCCAAATGTTGGAGGTGTCTCTATTAGGAGTAGGAACGGTGCTCCGTCTCAAAAGGGATGCGTGGTCAATGGTCAAATTACTAAGGCAAGCAACAAATGAGTACCCCCCCCCCCCTCTCATCCCTTCCCTCACCGGTCGAACTCCGCGTGTCGGTCGAGCACCGCCTTCTGCGGTAGAGAGTTCACTCCAGAAGTCGGCGCCTGGGACACAAGGTCAACGTAAACCTGCACACACTCTGAAAACGGCAGACAATACAGACAAGCGGACATACATAGACGGAGGGGGAGGGGGGAAGGGGTGGAATCATAATCATCGTACAATGCTAGGAAATTCCGAAGCGACCAACCACAGCAAACAAAAAAACACCACCACCGCCACCACCACCTCCACCACCACCACCCATCACCATCCACCACCATTCACCTCCCCCCCCCTCCTCCCTCCTCCTAACCCACCACCACCGGCGCTGACACGGGCAGAGCTCCCACCCGCCCCCCCCTGCTCCATCCTCTCCCACCACCGACACAACAACCACCCGCGCAAACACCTCATCGTGGGCAGACCCCCCCCCCCCCTGCCCGAAGGATTGCGGAAACAGATGAAGCGCTAAGAGTACACTAGGAAATGGAGAGTGACAGCGAACGTGAAAAAGTGCGCAGTAGTTGTACGTTACGAAGATAAGTGAATCCGGTAAATTTCAAATGGAAGTGGGGAGAAGATGGACTATCGATCGTAAACCAGTATATGTACCTTGGTGTAGAGATCTCAAAGGACTGCTCTTGGGACGCACACATCTCGACAGTAATAGGAAGGGGTAAATCAAAAGTAGGTAAGACGGATGCGATCCTGACAGACCCGCACCTTGGCTTGGCGCTAGGATTAAAATATGTATTATGATGAGTGTGACTGTACCAAAGTTAGAGTATGCAGGAAAGTATGGGAAGGCAACGCGAAGTTCGTATAACAACTGGAAACAGTGCAGATGGCAGCAGCTAAAAAGATACTAGGATGCTCAAGTACAACTAGTAATACAGTATCAAGAGCAGAACTAGGAATTTACCCACTCGAAACAACTAGAGACGTGAGGTTAAAGAGGCAATACCTGGTATATAGTAACGAGTATGCCGGAAAAGAGCTTGCCAACCATAGTTGGTAGAGCTATCTGAGATAAAATATCAAAAGGGCCAGAGCTGGAATAAGATGGGATAACGTATTCGAGGAAATATGGAAGGATTTAGGGGCAGACTAAGAAGAGGTACTGTCTGCAGAGAAGTTTGGCGGGTACAAAACAGAAGTAAAAGAAAGACTAGACGACGGGAAAGGCTAGCGCTAATAAATAATGTGAAAGAGGAGAAGCACTCGGAGATATACGGGGGGTTGAGGGGAGACATTGGAATGAGAACGTATCTGCACGGCTCAATGGACTACGCGAAAAAGCTGAAAATGACATTTCGTGTACGGGACCTGGACCTGGGACATGGACCTACCAGAAAGAAGAAAGAAATATACCAGTAGTTGGGAGGAAGACGTGGCTACTAATATGTACCCGTGGGGCACAACAATAGAGAGTAGGATTCACATAGTAGGAGATTGTGAAATATACAAGTAGGAACGGGATGCGTTAGAGGAGATGAGGAAATTAGATGTATGTGACACGGAAGAGTTTGGTAGACTAGAGAGTAGCAAGAAAACGATCGCTATCCTAGGAGATAGAAGGTGGCCGAAGACGGCAAAACAGGACGGGGATAGGATAAGCAAACAGTTTCTATGTAGTATATGGAAGAAGCGTAATGAGCGCCCAAATGTTGGAGGTGTCTATTAGGAGTAGGAACGGTGTTCCGTCTCGAAAGAGACGAAAGGGATGAGTGGTCAACGGTCAAATAACTAAGGCAAGCAACAAATAAGCACGCCCCCCACCCCCCCCCCACCCCCCCCCCACCCCCCCCCTTGCCCCCAATAATGAGTACACCCACCCGCTGCTCCGTCTCGAAAGAGATGCGTACTCGTAGTCAATAGCCAAACGCCGAAGACAAAGCAACAACAGAGTGCTACCCCCTCCCCTGCCGCCGCCGCTACCCCGCTGAACGCCTCACGGCGCTTCGCGCTTGGTGCACGCGATGTCTTCCTGGTTGGTGAAAACACGACGTGCTCCGTCCCGGCATGGTAGGGACGTGAGGGTCTATGGTCTTACATGCCTGGTATATGGTACGGCTACAGTATGCATAAAATGAGTACCCCCCCCCTTCCCCCTCCCCGCCCCCCCTGCCCCCTTCCCACGCAGCGCACCTTGGAAAGCCGGCATGACAACATCCTCCATGAAACCGTCCGCCTCCTCTGGCCCCCATCGTGCGCACACCAAGCTCTCGGAAAAGAACGGCGAGCCCCGGAAATATTCTTGTCGTAGCCCCTACATGTCGGGCAGAGAGGAAGCACAACAACAACAACAGAACTGTAAGAAAAAATGGATTTCACGATGTGTGCGTCGGCAAGTCAGTGAGAGAGCACCTGCCTGCGGGGGGAAACCTTAGCAATCAGAACGCACGAATAACACAAGAAAAAAACACTGGACATTCGCGCAGCTTGCGAAATGTAATCGACGTCAAGAGAAGGATGTGTATTGATGGTTTGGGGGGCTAGGCCCAGAGGGCTCGGGCTCGGGGAATCAAAACAAAAATAACATAATACAATGTGCATCTGTGTTAGGTTTTGATTTACGAAGCTTACTCAAGACGGGCGATCGATTTAGTACGCAGCTTGCAGAGATTACTATCGAACGTACCGCCGTCGGAACTCGCAGCTGACGCTGTTACAATATTTTTATTAAAACAAAACAAAACAAGGCAACTCTCAACCTTTTTTACATCGGACAGGTCACCATAAGGCTACGGAGGTCCGCTGCCAGCAGGGTCAATTATCAAGCGAAAAAGGGCGGGGGCGTCAAAGAGCACCCACCTTTGCTTAACAGCGGTTCACTCGGGTTTATTTTGTTGGCTGGTCTTACCCGGCACGCACAGCCTCAATCCAACACAGTCGTAGCGCAGGAGAGCTCGCCGGAAAATTGTCGGTGCTTTCCTTTCTTGTGTGTGGTGTCGTCATCCTGTTAACAAATGGATCTCCTTCATAGATCATCTAGATCATCCCTTAAAAAATCATATGTCTATCGTCATGGCATGTTTTGCAGGATCTGTTTGGCATAGATCAGCTCTAACCCATGAAACACGTGCTAGGGCATTCAGATCACCCGTCTCTCGCCCGGCAGCATCATCTATAGCCCATGCAAATCCCAAGAGACTGGGGATCTGTCTCCCCTAAAATACATTTATCATGAGTAGGGATCTGATTTCCGACGTGTGCAAAATCCTTCGATCGAAAACACACAGGGGCCACACCGTAAGCAACCGCACCAAAATCACAAGGTGAATCCTCCCGCGTTTCTTGACGCGATCCTGCCGTCAACTGGATTGAATATTACAAGTATGCGAAACGGCGCGATACGGAACAGACGGCTCTACCCCTCCGTCCCCCAGTAATGTAACCCCCACCCCGCCCACCTCTTCAAGCGGCTCCATTCACCCCCCCTCCCTCCCCCCCCCTCCAGAGCCATCACTACCAATCCCCCACCCCCTCCCCACCTCCCCCCCCTCCATCCACCTGTTCACGTGGCTTGTACCCCTTCCCCCCCCCACCACTCTACCCCCTCCCCTCCCCCCCGCACCGAAATGAGATCTCCCCCCGCTCAACCGTCATCCTACCCCTCCCCGCCTCATTGAGGGTCTATGGTCACACCACCACGGCTATGCATGAAATGAGTACCCTCCCCCCCCTTGACCCTCATCCTCACCCCACTCCCCCACCTCCCAAGCCCACCTCATTGAGGATCTACGGTCATACCATTACAGCTACGCATAAATTGAGTACCCCCCCCCCCGGTTCCCCGCTACCCCCAACCCACTACCTACCTCGTTAAGGCGCGGGTGCCTGTCTCGAATCGCTCTCAGCTTGGCGTACGTCTCTGCGTACTTCTCGGCGTACTCAGCACCGGAAAACAGAGGCTGCAGGTCAAAAGCAAGAACTCTAGTACGCGGCATCGCCATAGCAGACACGCCCAACAAAGGAAAGTCCTGCGAAGGACTGCCGTACGAAATAGTGCTATAAACCTGAAAGAAGGCAACAGCGGAGGTGGGGGCAGGGGTTGGGGTTTGTAGGGAGGGCGTTATAGTGAGGGGGTGGGGTTGAGGATACGGTAAAGGGCGAGGGTGGGCAAGGAGGTGAGGGTAGCTGTACGCAATTGAGCTGAAAATTTGGAAAAAACGGCAAAGCGGAGGATGGGGAAGGGAGATGGAGCGGGAGTTACCGTGAAGATGGGGTTGGGGGGGTGAGGTTAGGGTATTGGCAGGGTCGGGGGTTGGTGGTAGCGTTATGGGTGGGGGTAAGGGTACGGATAGGGGGGTTGGAGGTGAGGGCGGGGCAAGGGGTGGGAGTACGGGTACGGGGGCAGTGGCGGTGAGGGTGGGGGTGGGAGTGGGGGTGGGAGTGGGGGTGGTGATGGGGGTGGGAGCAGTGCTGGGAGGTCAGGGTGGGGGTGGGGGCCGGGGGGGCAGGTGAGGTTGGGGGGGAGAAGCGGGCGAAGCTAGCTGTCTCGTAACCGAGCGGACAGTTTCGGCAGAAGGGTGAATCCGTTCGCGCTGGTGATCGGCGGACGCTTTAGGCAACTTCGAAAGGGGTCCCAATTTTTGGGCGTCGCCGAAACTAAAAACTCGCATCCGCTTGAGTAAAAATATCCTGGCTGCGCCGTTTGTGCAAAGCCCACAAACTCGCGCGCATCGGATACAGATCACGATCAATTAATAGATCATCTGGATCGTCCAGATCCTACATCTGTCAATATGATACCTTGCGCAGCATCTATGCAGCATGTATCTAACCCACGAAAAACGTGCTACGTAGATCGCGCCGATCAATCGCCTCCTACCCGGAGACAGGATCTGTAGGACATGCAGATCATATACAGGCTGGTTAACGTGAAAAAAAAAAACAAATTCTCTGATCGGCAAATACCGCTCGCAATATCGAGTCAAAGAGTGAACATTTGGTACTTGTATCATACTGACCACCATGACCAATGGAAGAGGGTGACATGACCAGTTTTTCATTTAACGGCCTCGGGCTGTCTGTAGGAGCAAAACTCGTATCGACCAATGACAGGCCTTCATATTCTCAAATAATATCCAGGCCTTTTCCAAGCGGAGGCGATAAAAAAAAATGCCTCGCATCGAGCTGGTTGGAGGTACTCAAGGCATGTATGTCTGTAGAAACTTGGGAGCTAAAAATCGAAGATCTGACCTGCCTGTGTTAAACGTCAAGCATAATATTGCGAAAAATCTGGATCCTACACAAAAACAAGTAATTCGAAGGAAATAACGTAATCTTGCTCATTTTTACGCACAAAAGTCCAAATGTCCACGCCGTTTTTGAGAGATAAGACCCTGAAATTTTGCACGTGTTGTACATGCCCATCCCTTGAGGCCTGAACCTCCATTTCTTTTTTGGACGCCAGTTTTTGGTCCAAGGTGGGCCACATTCTCCAAAAAAAAACTTGACTGACAAGGAATCAGACAAGAAAAAAGAAAAGAAAACACAACACGTGAGTTCTTCGCAATGGCACATGGAAGACGTGTGCAACGTTTCACGGTCTTAATCGAAAAAACGGCGCGGACATTCGCCGGGGAGTAAATTTGTTTTTTTTGCGGGAACCAGCCTGTAGCTGAGCGATGTATCTGCCCTGAGTGACAGATCCTTTATAATAGTGATCTGATCTGTCCGGCACATATCATGACACGGGATCTGATCTAACCTGTACCATCTGTACAAACCTGCATTCCGGGCGTGTCGAGGTAGCTCAGCCGCACTTTCCGCACGCAGTCCCCCGTGTACATCAGGTTCCTCACGCGCGCCCTCTTGGCCGGGTTGCAAACGGTGTCCATCGCGTTCGGGCAGGACACGCGCTCGAGGCCCAACCCCACCTAAAAAGACAAATGTGGGGAGGGGTGAGGCGGGAGGGGGGGGGGGGGGGTTGGGGATGTGAGGTTATAACTCTTGCAGAACTGCACCCACGTTTTTCCGGACGAATTACTTGGAATTAGTCAGCGATAATATATTTCAGGTTCTACAAGGAATACACCCGTTGCATCTGGACCAACCTTTGGACAAGTGTATCGTGCACGACGAGAATGAACGTTTACAGCGCCCTTGTTCGTACAAATACTCAACTACCGTCCTACCCTTCCACCATCAGCGGTTGGGGGGCGGGGGGGGGGGGAAGGGGATTCAAGCCGGTACGCAACACAGTTACTCACACCGACACCAACACCAAAACTAGCATCAATACCAATCACCAACATGATGGGGGTTTCGGCTTGATGGACACCGACAATCATCACCAACAACACCAGTTCTAACGTAAACCCAGCACAAATGACACCAACAACAATCACCCACCACCACTGCCAACCACCACCACACCACTACCCGCCACCCCCACCCACCCCCACCCGCCACCAAACATCACCTATACCCCCCCGCCCCCGCCCACCACGTAATATATGGAAAAAGCGGCAATGAGCGCCCAAATGTTGGAGGTGTCTCTATTAGGAGTAGAAACGGTGCTCCGTCTCGAAAGGAAAGCGTGGTCAACGGTCAAAATGACTAACGCAAGCAACAAATGAGTACGCCCCCCCTTGACCCCTTTAGAGCCCCGAAATCCCTCCCTATACTAACTTCAAGTGAATTTGTCCCCAAAAAAACTTTCCAATAGTGAAGGCGTTAACAAGCCCCCCCTACCCCCCACCACCACACCATCATCACGCCCTTCACCCGCCCCCGCCCCCCCGAGCCCCCCCCCCCAACCACCCCACCCAAACCTTACCTGAAGAGCATTTATCTGCATCTTCATCAACCCAACATAGTGCAGCGGGCCCCCAGTGGCCAGCGATTCCGTCCAGGGCATGGGCTCCCCCTCTAAATCCTCTGGATCCAAGGACTGCTGCTGCTGATGCTCAGGGGGGGCCAGCACGCCAGCAACCCCGAGCGTGCGGGGGCCTCCGCCATGGTCATTGTTGCCCCTGCCCCTGCCCCTCGACCCCTCGTGGTGGGGGGGTGGAGACGCTGCGCGGCTTCGAGAAGAGGACGACCCTGGCACGCGGGGAGAGGGGGGGGGGAAGGACGGGAGGTAGGAGGACGGAGGGCGCGGAGGGGGGGGGGATTGAAGTGGAGGACGGAGACGAGTGGGGAGGCTAGTATTTGTTGCTTGACGTACATACGAGGTTATTAATCCATTGGCCACGCATCCCTTTCGATACGGAGCATTCTTCTTATTCCAATAATAATAATGATGATAATAATGATAATAATGATGAAAATAACAACAACAACAAAAACAACAACAACAACACCAACAACAACAACAACTTCAACAACAACTTCAACAATAACAATAATAGTAATAATAATAATAACAACAATAATGAAAGTAATAATAATAATAATAATAATGATAATAATAATGATGTAATAACAACAACAACAATAATAATAATAACAATAACAATAACAATAACAATAACAATAACAATAACAATAACAATAACAATAACAATAACAATAACAATAACAATAACAATAACAATAACAATAATAACAACAACAATAACAACAAGAATAATAATAATAATAATAATAATAATAATAATAATAGTAATAATAACAATAATAACAATAATGACAACAATAATACTAGCAAAGACACCACGAACATGTGGGCGCTCACTACATTTTCGCTGTTCCCAATACATTTACGGGGAGGGTGGGGGGCATGTTAAGGGGGGGCGTACTCATTTGTTGCTTGCCTCAGTCGTTTGACCATTGACCACGCATCCCTTTCGAGACGAAGCACTACTGTTCCTACTCCAAAGGCGGGGGGGGGTACATAATAGTCGCAGGGGGCGGGGTAGCCGTCTGGTGTGGTGGCGTGATGTGGTATCAGGGGGGGGTGGGTTGGTTGTTGGTTGGCATGCCAGGCTCGCACCATCAGGGTGGGAGAGGGGGTAGGTACAACGGGAACAGCATTTAATAGTATACTTCGTATACAGGGAAAAGTGTTGTTTCGCCGTCATAAATAGCAGGTCCATATCTGGTAGTGTACGAGTATAACAGCAATATATGAATTCATCGGAGGCGGGGTAGCTGTCTGACGTGCTGTGTGGGGGCATAACGTGGTGTGAGTTGGTTGCTGGTTGGCACGCACATACATTCGTACCAGGTACGTGTTGTATAATACCTGGCACTCGTTATCACATCTCTTACAGCGGGCCGTTGTGAGATTTTGATTTCACTTGCAGAAACGCAAAAACAAAAAAATGATCACCTGTTGAGAGCGCCTAGCGGCGTGGGTAGACACAATTCGACGCGAGTCGACGAGGGAAGAAAATGCTGAATTTATTCTCGGGCTAAAAATGAAGGCACGCACCGTAATTGGGAGGGGGGAGGAGGGCCCGCTATGTGACCCCGGATCTGAGTTGCTACTGGGAGGGAACGCGAGAGTAATACGAGGATGATCAATGGGATGAAGGAAAAAAATATATATATAGAAAGGGAGTAACACGGCCGCAGCAGGCGAACGTGAAGAAAGTTTCCCGACCGTAATTTCCAGGGCCTTCCCCGGGACCGGTTTTGGACCTCGGGACCGATTAAATCCCGCGGGATTAACCCCTTTACAACTGGAAACCCGTTTTTGGGGGCAAATTTACTTGGATTAGGTATAGGGAGGGGTTCGGGGGCTCCAAAGGGGTTAAGTTGCCGTGGAACTTCAATGGTATTTTTTGTACGGGGTCGGGCAACCATGCAACTGAAATACTTTGTGCGGGATCCGGCAAACACGGGACTGGGCGATCGTTTTTGTACGGGATCCGGCCACCGCGGTATTATCCGGGACGGGAATGCAGCCACGACGGGACTCAACGTGACATTTTGAACGGGATCCGGCCACGACGGGACTCCCCGGGCGGGATGCAGCCACGACGGGACTCGACGGGCTTCTTGACGAGAGCAACGTCTTGGAGCTTGGTAGCGTGCCAAGCTGTACTCCGGCAGCAGCCGGGCCGGCAGATGTCGCCACAGGAAGACCATTAGGTCCGGCAGGCCCGACACCCACGGACTCTTGGCCCGCGGCAGGCGCTGCTACCTCGCAAGCAACAGCCTCGATAGGGTTCATGCTATGTCGGTCAGGGCCGCGTGTGTGTCACCTGCTCCGCGCTCGGACCTCTCTCGGCTCTCTCAACACAAGAGAAAAGGGTTTCTCTGGTGTTTAGCGGTGTTGTACTGGGGGGCGAGGGGGAGTCCCACTGGGATTGGGTATGAATGTTTTCGGAAAAAAAAAAGTATTACTTGTGCTCTCGAGGGAATTGAACCGGTAACTTAGCATTTCCGTGCATCAATCTGTCCTTCGCGGAAGGACGAGCTTGACAAACCTCGGGATTCCTCGTTCTCCTATTCACGGAATGCGGGACTTCAACATTATCGCGGGATTTGTTCGTGCGGGAACAGGCTGTTGGATACACTTGCGCGTTTGTACGGGAACGGGATTTCGCGTTTCTATCGGGACCACAGGATACGGGATACGGGATTTCGCATTTTGCACGGCACCCTGGGACAATCCCGGATCCCGTAAAATCCCGCGAGAAAAATCCCGGGGAAGGTCCTGGTTATTTCAGGGTATACTCAAAAACTTTCGAAAACTCAACACGTGTTTTTATGGGTGTGTGCAGTAGTAGCCATCAGTCGAACCAACAAGATCCTATTCGATATAATGAGGACACACAACTCGTAATACGCGCGATCGGAGTATCACACACAGCTTGCAAAGATGAGTTTCGACGAAATCTTCGATTTCACAGCTGGAGTGTATTTCCATTTTTTATAATAATGGGGCGACGCGTCAAGATCAACGCATGAACAATCAACTTGACAATCAACCACTACTTGTACACGTAACTACCGTGAATAACGCTCGAGAATAATAATCGAGAATAACACACTGGCTGGATGCAAGAATAACACACTGGCTGGATGACTGAACTACTTCTCTGTACGAACTCGTATCTATCATACGAGTTGTGATGAGGCGCCCGAAGCGCGCAGCGCTGTGCCTTTGTTTCTTGGTCTTCAAAGCAAAAGAAGCCTCTTTATATCGGTTCGCATACGAGTAGAGGCTGACGCTCCGTAGACGGCTCTCGGTAAGGCTCGTACGCACAAAGGAGAACACGGCGTAACGCTCTCAGCGGAAACAAAAAAAAAAAAAGTAAAAAAGGTACACCTGTGAGTCGGCACGACTCAAGTTGCCAACTAGTCGGACTAATAGTCAGTCGTTTCCCGATCCGATGTGAGGAAGTAGACTGAAAATGTTGCACAACAAACGCTACTCGAGCTATTTCCTTGAAATGCAAACTCGTTTTTCCGCCACTCTCCCCAACTAAACCTGACATGTTTCCCAGAATATATCAGGAACCCCAATGAGATACCCAGTGTCCAACGCGACTTTTTCGGTATTGGAGTGACTTGAAATATTCCTCCATGTACATCGCTCTCATCGTTGTTTTCAAGTGGTTTGAGTTTTACGCGACTTTTTCGGTATTGGAGTGACTTGAAATATTCCTCCATGTACATCGCTCTCATCGTTGTTTTCAAGTGGTTTGAGTTTTTACAGGTTGTTGAACGTGAGAAAATCTTCTTTTTTCTTTCTCGGAAAGACGGTGAGAATCGAACAGACGCGGTGATAATCGAACCAGCGACCTCACTGCTGTTCGTAGTCTTACATCCTGTCTGCGCCCCTATTGTGGGGAAGTAGACTACAAATGTTGCACAACAAATGCTACTCGAGTTATTTCCTTCTAAACTCGTTTTTTCACCACACCGACATACTGGGTTTCTATACTTGTAGGATGTGGATACCTGTTCCCTTTTAGGGGTGGGGTTCCCGCGGCCGGGGGCGGTTGATTTGGCTCGCTTCGCTCGCCTGACTCAAGTCGGCAAGTCGGCTGGCGACTACAGTAACTTAGTTAGCGAACGGCACCTACCGATTAGTTATTAGTCGTCATATCCTGCTGACTCACAGCTCTACAAAAAACAAAAAAAAGTAACAGGTCGTACCGGTACAGTACCGGGTACCTTTGGTGTGGAAAAAAAAGCATGATTACGCAGGGAAAGATAAAGCGAAAGCGGGTAAAAAGTATACTGTAAATGTAAACATGCGACAAACTGGCGACAATGCAATGCAGACAACGTTGTGTTCGACATGGTCCCTCTCTCTCCGTCTGCTGCGTGCTGGGCCCCTGCCCAAGCCAGCTACGAGGTTGTTGTTGTTGTTGTTGTTGTTGTTGTTGTTGCTGTTGTTGTTGTTGTTCACAAATTAACTCGCATAATCAAGTCCGTTGTCACAGGACAGGCTCCAGTCACGCTGCAGCTGAGGAATACGAGGTAATATACCCGCACGGGTTGGCAACACGAGAGAGTGGCTGTCTTACGCTTGTTCTGACATGCTGCGCCAAAAGCGTATGACTATTTATATAACTCACTTGGGACTTACAGCCGAAAAATGTCGAAAATACACAACGACGTCGTACGTGCTGCATCTGAGACACACGAACTAGCTCGGGCTGACGAACTAGCTCGGGCTGTTGGGTAGGGGCAATGAGTCCGAAAGGTAACGTAGGACGATAGAGGTGCGGTACGATGACGCCTGTGCTGCTTGCTGTACTCTCTTCGCTGAGGCAGAGGTCTGCTATACGCGGGTCTCGAAAAAAATTGCAGCCCAAATGCAACTACAAAAACCCAGCATCTCTTGGAGGAAACCGCCGTGTCAGCTACGAAATGTGATTCTGCGTTGTTAGCCAGCTTGTAGTTTTTGCTCTGCTGTGACGATAGCTGTTATTGGTGGAGTCAGTTGACGCGGAGTGCATTGCACCGGGCTACCACAACACGTGCACAGCAGTGCCACAACATCAGCAGCAGCAGCAGTAATTGCCAAGAAAGTTCGCATACGCTCGACGTCTCGAGATTCGATGTGGTATGTCCTTTCGAAAGTCCAAAAAAGCAAGAAGTGCGCCGGGAGCCTGAAAAAAACAAAAATATGCACATTCTGCTCAAAATCTCCACTACCAACGTATATATAAAGACCGTTTATTTGTTAATATTAATAGTATACGTACCTTATATTATTTTCGGACATGAAGGTACACATTGTCTGTTGCAATACTATTTCCAAGTGAAAAAATACAAAAAAAAAGGGAAAAGAATGAAAAAAACAGCAAAATGGTCCAACACCCCCTCATCGCAAGAGAGAGGAGGAAACTCTGCTACGGGGCCGCGATGCCTCGGGGCCAGGAACACGAGACGCACGACTAACAACCCCGTTCGGTGATGGTTTTCCTCCTCACCTGAGAAGGACCTCCCTCGCTGCAGGGACGCCATGAGAGGCTTCGGGGAGAAGAACGAAGCTCCGAACTGAAAGAAAAGTGCCAAAAAGGACAGCAACAACAAAGGCGAGAGCTGTGCAAAAGGACACGCCATGGCTGCTACGCCTGCTGCTATCCTAGTCTCGAGCGAGACAACAAGCAGGCCGAGGAAGGTGTATGGACTCTAGTCCCCCCCCCAAAAGCAGCCTTCGCTTTCCTTTCTCCCGTCCTTCCTCTCCGTTAAACTTCTGTTTCCTCTCCTCACGACGACAGTGTGTCTATGCTGCGTCTGTCGACGCAACTCCGGCCGTCTCGAGGCGTGTTTTACTGAAAACAGCTCACAGCTCAAACAACTGGTGATGATGTGGTGGGGAAAAATGCAATATTTTTTTATTTGACTTGAACCTTTTAGCACCACACTCCCGACATGGGTGCAAAACACTTGAAAATATACTCACATGTATTATCTCGAGGAGGTTTTGAAATACTGTTTTTTTTTTTTTCAAGTATCCGTCGGCGGGATTTGCTTCACTTCCGGCTTCCAAATTTACCGGAAACGGAATGTGCTCATTCCTAATTGGCCAGCTGAACGCAATACCGACCAACGGGAATCGCGATACTTTTACTGGCATTTTCCACAGGAGAGAGTATCTTTTAGCAGGAGCCTGTACCAGAGACTGGAGAGTATTTTCGTTGGACCCAAGCAGTAAAAGGCGCGGAAGGATATTTCGGATGTCCACTGTTGGTTTTTGTGGCGTAGGCGGGCTACCGCGTTCGTTCCCGTCGCCCGGAGGCTCGAAGACAGGGCGAATGGTGCTGTAGTGGCGGTGGTGGGACTACCCCCTGGCCCGGGGAGGGCCATCTAATCTCTCGACAGACACATACTGCGTTCACAGTAATGTCTGCGTTCTTTCGTTTATCTAAACCGACCTAATCCGTTAATTTTCTATCCATCGACAACATCCAGGATGCAGCACATCAGCACATACATATACCGCTGTGTACATGAACATCCAATCAGCGTCCATGCTATTATTATTAATAGTGTCCATTTCCACCTGATCTGATGATCACCATCGCAGTTTTTTTTTCCAGTTCACCGCCTCGTCGTATCTTTCACGCCATGCATGAATGCATGCATACATGCGTGTTTGGTAGAGGCCGGATTTGTGGCCGATTTTTCCCTGTTTTGTTTGTGCGGAGTAGTGAGCGCCGCGAGCACAGCTAGCTGTCGCTAGGAACTCGCGCAGCAGGAAAATATTTGTAACTCAACTGTTTGTGCGCATTGGCAGGATTTTTACAGGGTATCAACTCCACTTACTTTTCGATGCGTATTTTTGGTGGTAGTGGTCGGAGGACGCTTCAGCCAACTTGAAAGGAATGCTTCTTCTATTATTTGGCGTCAAGAAACTCGCCTCGTTTCTAGCAGCAGCAGCAGCAGCGTGCAGGAAGAGTGTCGCGCAAGATATCACGACCAGTCGGAATAGCATCAGCGCAGTATCTTGATACCAGTAGAGTCTAGACTATATTAGACCTATCATAATACCTGCATGGTGGTATATTTAATTTACAGTCCACACTCCACTCCACCTGCTTCCACAAGCTGAGCGAGCCGGACATCCCATCATTCCAATCCTTGTCGTTTATTTACGAGTGTTTTCTTTTGCGCAACGATTTTTTCGGTTATTGGTTTGCTGGGAGAATCCTTTTTCGGCCCGAGGGATTAACGGCCACTCACTATGCCAGGAGATACATGTCAAGTGTCAAAGCACAACGGAAAACGCGCGCCGTCAGGGCTGGCTGCAGGGCCGTTCCACACTAAAATCTAGCAGTGTGTGGCGTCAGTCAAGCCAAATAAGCAAAAAAATATATACTTCGAAGTATGTAGTTGTAAGGGGAGTCGCCGACCTATATCCTTAATGAGGACACACAACCCGTAATACGCGCGATCGGAGTATCACACACAGCTTGCAAGTATGAGTTTTGACAAAATCTTCGATCTCACAGCTGGAGTGTATTTTCATTCTTTATAATAATGTTTGTATTTATTACAAGGGCTCCGCTCCGCGGGCGGCTAACGCCGCCCGCTACGCTCGCGCAAGGCAGGGAAGGATGCAACTAAAAACATGGACTATGTAAAGGGGGCAGAAAGAAGAGGCCCACGATTTGGTGCGAACAGCGATTTGATAATGCCAAGAGCTGCTTGTGCAGAGCAAATTGCCCTGTTGTGCTCAGCTGTGCTGTGTGCTTTTGTTACCGGTGTTACGTTCTGATCGGCAGTACGGGGGTAATTTGCGTGGGGGAAAAAACAGGGGGCCGTGAAAGATCAAATACATACTCGTAGTCTAAAGAAAAAGAAAAAAGAGGAAAAGTAGTACTCCGTACACAACACCCGCATTATACCCGGTAATGCTCTATGTTCGAAAGAAAGCACACAGCGCAGCGACACAGCACCGCAGCGAAGGGCACCGCACCGCACCGCATGGCTCCGCACGGCTCCGCACGGCGCTACGCTGCGCTGCTGGGCCATATATAGCCGGATTGATCTGAGCTGGGCGTGCATGTGATCCAACAGCGTAGTATCTGATGGTACGTACAAACCTGGTGTAGTAGTACAGGTATGTACTATTGGCGTTTCGTATATCGAACGGCTCCGCACGGCGCTACGCTGCGCTGCTGGGCCATATATAGCCGGATTGATCTGAGCTGGGCGTGCATGTGATCCAACAGCGTAGTATCTGATGGTACGTACAAACCTGGTGTAGTAGTACCGGTATGTACTATCTCGCCCTCCGAGTTGTAAAGTGGTGGGGAAGCGCTACGGCGACAGGTGGCCAGCGTAGGGAGCTGAAAGTCGGTGCCTACTCGTAGAACACTAAAAAGCCGGCAGTCAACTTCAACATCTCACGACTTTGCGCCGTAGATGCGTCGTAGAGTCGTAGATCATACGTTGGATAAAGTTACGGAATGAAGAAAATAAAAAGAGAAACGGGAAAAAAGGAAACGAAGAAAGCGAAGAAAGTAAGGAACGCGAAGAATGCCGGGAAGGTTCTCCGAGAGGGGGGTTTAGGCAGGCGTTTCCCAAGTGGGAGGGCTGAGAGCGGAGCAGGTCCCATTAACCAAGTGAATAAGGTTTAAAAAAATTTCGAGGGCAAATGTAATTATATCTACAGTAGTAGCTGTCAAGGAAAGGGTGAAAGAAAGTAAGCGCTGTCTCCTGACGTATTAATAGGCTAACAGTCATTCGTACAGTAGGCAGTACGAAGTACCTGGTGCCTGGTGTGAGATAGTGGCGGATACCCACGACGAAGGAATCGACCGGATTTTCTATGATGCGATTTTCGAGTGGTTAGCGAGACTATGGCTCTGATAAGGGAGGGGGGGGGGGGTGTTCCTCTTTTCTCTGTCGAGTATGGGCCATGCCCGACGGACGTACAACGTTTTGCTGGTTCAGCGTTACAAAAATCCGTTGCGTGCGGTGCACCTCGCGTAACAGAAAAGCACCTCTACTAATTGTTAGGCCCAGCCACTCACGCGCGAATCACAAACGATCATATATGCGGGTGCACCTCCTCCCGCTTCACAGTTCATCTGGAGGAGCCTATCCTCTGTTGTTTCCAGACGAACTCATCGAAATACCTACTCGAAAAATAGTCCGTCGTCACAGTGCAAGCTCCGATATTAGCCGTGTGGAGTAAGAAGAGCAAATAACCACGAAAAACTGACTATCAGGGTGTGTATGTCCACATAGAACACCCGCCCGATGGCGAAACAAAATGCAACACGCGGTTTTTGTTTCTCTTCGCTACGAAGGCGTTCACGCCCAGAGTGCGCACAGCAACAGTTCAGTAACCGCGGCGACAACAATAGAACGAGTACGCCCATTAATAGTTAGTTGAAAATACAAGAAAGCCCAGGCGCACCACAAGAAAAGCCCGCGATCCCAGCCGTCCCCTTGTCCATCACCAAAAGCACGCCTGATCGTCACACTACAACCCGCCGACCCCTTCCTAGCGGGCGCCACAACCGCGAGGTCCTGTTCCTCCGAACGGTCGGGTCAGGTCACGGTATTGAGTGGGCAACACATCCTTCGGAGGTTTTTAATATGTAGGAGTCTACAACCGCGAACCAAAAGTCAAATTTGATTGAAAAAATGCACGCGCGACCTATCAACAATCCCATCATGTACAGCAGTAGGCATACTACGTACTTATGCATCGTGTAGGAAGCATAAGTGATATTTCATAGCATCGTGTTGTAAACATTAATGAGATTTCAAAGAAACCGGTAGTTTCTTAGTTGAGGAAGGAGCCCCGCCCCGTCAGTCAGAAAGCACAAGTAGAGTGCTGTAGCAAAAAGCCACACAACTCGGACAGATAATGATACATATATAGATCATCTACATGATCTAAAGATAGGTCATAGATCATCTACATGATCTATAGATAGATAATCTACATGATGTACAACATGACCTATAGAAGAATGACCTAGATCATCTACAGCTACATGATCTATGACATGATCTATAGATTCATGATCTAGATCATCTACAGTACGTCCCTTATCTACCGTCATGAAATACTATGCTGGATCTGTATATATCGAGTACAGATGCAGCTCAGGAAACATGTGTGCTAGATCATACATATAGTAAGGCTCCCACCGGGTAACATGAGCTAGATCATATACATCTTCCCTGAAAACTCTAGATCAGGCAGGGATCTGTGATCTGTCTGAGGTGTGAAAAACTAGCATAAGTGGATTTCCAAATACACTGGATAGTTCCTCAGTTCGATAAAAAATCGACGACCATAAAAAGTCGAAAAGTAGGGACGCCGAAGGAACCCTATGCGCGACAACAGTGAGGTCACGTACCGGGCGGGGGGGGGAGACGGGATGACATCTGTGACCACTGCTTGTCCAGAAGGCCGCTGAGAGGGCAAAAACCTTTTGCGGGTTGAGCTGGAGAGCAAAAGTGTGATGATCAGAACAAAATAAGAAAAGAAAAGGCAACGTCCCCCAGTAGAAGGGCCGCGTCAGAGCCTGGAGTGTTTTGATTTCAAGTATACAGGGGAAATCCTCAGTTTTTGGAACCCCGTCGGTCATTTCCCCCCCCGCCAAATCCTGCTACCCGTGCGCCCATCGCAGCACGCGTCATTCCGCCACAACAACCACCTCTTCCTCAGCGTCGTTCGGAAATTCTACCAAGACGTCCCTGAGCTTGCCCTGTGGAAACTCTTGCGCCGTGTGCATATCGGCCACGGTACACCCCCGAAGTTCGTGGAGGCCCGCGACGAGTGCGAGGAGCTGCAGGGGACAGTGGACACATGTCCCCGGCGCGAGTTCGCCTGTTGGCAACGTGAAAACAAGAAAAACACACGTCAACACAAGTGGGGGCGTAAGGGGAAAAGGGGACGCTGCTTGCACGTGTGAGCGGTGCAAGGCAAAAACGAGCGAGCGAAACAGCGACAGCACTGCCGTAAGAACCAAAAAGACAAGATAAAACAACGTAAACCACAAAACATAGGACGCAACCACAACCTCAATCATACTGATGATACTGCCTAGGGAACTTGGGAGTGACGCACCGTCGTTTCGGTAACCACCTTCAATTGACAAAACTACGAAATACACGTGAAAGTGTGGTGAGCTTAACGCCTTTCCAACTTGAAATCCGTTTACGAGGAAAAACTACTTGGAATTAGTACAGGGAGGGGTTTTGGTCCTCTAACAGGATTAAGCTTGATTTTTATATTTTGGCCCATTCGCCGGAGGGTTCGAGAAAAGGGGCTAAGATTGCGCAGGAAAAAAAAAAACGAGAAAACGACGGCGACGGACAGAAACTCCGCGCAACGCACCCAGGTTGCGGAAACTTTGCCCGTGCACGTAGACGCCGACCATCCCGTCCGTTCGGAACTGCAGCTGGAGCGTCATCGGCCTGCCGGATCGGTTGCGCACGGTCGCGACGCACTCCGCCACTCTCCCGAGCTGCAGCACCCCCGGCAGGCCGTCGATGGTCACCTATCAAGTGCACAATAGTTAGATCATATGCCGCCGAGGGGCAGATTGACTCCTTCAGAACTGCCCTTTTGTTCTCCGGGGAGAAATACTTGGTATTAGTGTAGGATTATTTTTCCAGCACATAGTTAAAGGGTTGACCAAAGGGTTGATTCCTTTAGAACTGCAATCCCGTTTCGGGGGGGAAATACTCACAATTAGTGCGGATTTTTGTTTAGGTAATAACTGCAAAAAGTTCAAAGCAGACACTAAAACTACCTGGTACCAGGTAACAGAAAAGAGGGCGTTGCAAGGCATCGGGATCGCACTGGGAACTCTTGCCATGAAGATTCCCTTTTTGCTCTTGAAAAGTTCATCATTGTGGATGGTGAGGTTCGAACCGATGATTACGATTCCAAAAGGCACACGTCTTGACGTCCACGCCATTTGTTAAGATACTTCGTACAGGAATAAGACTAACTACAGCAATCCGTTGGGCTAGTTGTGAATGGTGGAACTTGTGCCAGTAGTGCAACGGACTATAGTAATAACGCTAGTACCTTAACAAAGCACAGCAGCAGCAGTGCGAAACGTGACGAAGTACCTGCCGTGGAAAATCGTCTTCGACAGGGAAACGCAACACACAACATCCGCAACCCTCCCTACCAACATCTATGTCCATCACTGAATCTCTCTCTTTCATCCTCTTCTGCCCATTCCATGTCTCCCTTATGCCCCTCTCCATCTCTCCGTATATTCCCTTCCCCCCCCCCTTCTCTCTCCACCCCCACCCCCTCCCTACTGCTGTTTCTCTCTCTTAATATGCAGCACAAAACACATTCCTTCGCATTTCTCTCGCAACCCCCCTACCTTTCAATGTGTATCGCGCTTCAAACTCTTACTAGGTATTTCTCCACATACATATACAGCGCATAAACACACACCCCTTTCTCCATGCCCCTCCCCTGTCTACAGGCGTCCCGTTTATCCTCGCTCAGCTCACCTCCACCTCAGGCCGGTCCGGAGCTTCGAACACAACAGGAGCGCTGCGAACGCTTCCCGACTCTCCCGTCGTCGTCCTCCAGCACAGCTCCACCTGCGTCCAGAACGCAACCCCAAATGAGCCGCCAAGGCGGGGGGAGGGGGCAAGTTCGGGGGGGTCCAATTCAGCAGATATTTTCACGGGTCATACCGCGGCCCACGGGTTGGGTCGTGAGATTTTCCATAACTCGTGGGTCGGGTCGGGTCAAAAGTCAGGAGGTGTTTGAAATCTCACGGGTCGGGTTTAGTCAGGTATGGGGGCCTTCATGTCTAACGGGGTCAGGTCGGGTCACCCTGTCCGCGGGTCGGGTCATGAGATTTTCCCTAACTCGTGGGTCGGGTCGGGTCAGGAGTTAGGAGGTGTTCGAAATCTCACGGCTCGGGTTGAGTCGGGTCAGGAGGTTTTCATGTCTAATGGGATAGGTCGGGTCACCCTGCCCACGGGTCGGATCATGATATTTTCCATGACTCGCGGGTCGAGCCGGGTCGGGTCAGGAGTCAGGAGAGGTTCAAAATATCACGGGTCGGGTAGAGTCGGGTCCAGAGGTTTTCATGTCTAACGGGTCGGGTCGGGTCTGGTCTGGTCGGGTCTGGTCGGGTCACCCTGTTACCCTGACCCGATCCGACCCGCGTCAACACGATCCGACTCGCGAAAAATCCCTGCAACTCCAAGCAGCAGCAAGCGCAAACCTAACCTCACACGGCACCCTACTGCACTGCACCCCACACTGCGCCCACACCGCATCAAACCCGGGGGTTTGATTCAGCGGCAGAGGCGTTCTACGATAGGGGTAGTTCGTTTGGACCTATCACGCCAACAAACACCGAAGCTACGGTAAGCGGGGTCATTTCTGGGGCCTGGTTTTCACGGCGGCTCGGGGTCACTCGCGCGAGTGACCCGCCTGTTCCAACCTTGCAGTCTGAGGCTGTACGTGCTTGTTTTAATTTCGCGACACAAATACGCTTGGGGTTTCAGAGGGTTAGTTTTTTTTTCAGCGAGGTTATCGCGCTCTTCAAGGGAGGGAGGGAGGGAGGGAGGGGCCTCACGAAAAAAAACTAGGTGCGCACCAACCACTACCGTAGCACACGTCTAATATCGTTGCACCATCATTGGTCTTTACGATGATATTCGCCACTTACTTCGACTAGGCCATATATTTTCTCTGGGGTATTTTTCCACTTCAGAGTGGCTGGAGTATATCCTGTGACCACGGACTTGACAATAACAACGACAACAACAACAACACAACAGCAACAACAACAACAACAAAAAACAACAAAAAACAACAACAACAACAACAACAACAACAACAACAACAACAACAACATGGGATTGATGATCGGGAGTGCTTGACACTTTTTCAATTGTTCCAAAAAATCGTTTTTTTGGGTGGAGCAAGGAGCTCTCCTCGACCAAGGAAGGAAGGGATCTCAGAAAAAATGAGGTGCGCCCCTCCTTCAGCATTCGTCGGCAGTCAGCAGTGCGCGACCCGATGTTAGAAAAACGCGGCGTAGGCGAGGGCGCCCGGGGATTGGGATGGCACACAACTCACATCAAAAACGGTCAGAATGGAAACCTAACCGGAGCGCTGTGATCGCAGGACGCTTTAGAAGAAAGCAAATGTTTTTCCATTTTTTTTCCAGTTTTAATCACTTCGTTTCAGAGACCCCCTCTCCCTCCTTCCGGTGCTCCGTCTCGAAACGGATGCGGGGTCAACGGCCAAATGACTAAGGCGAGCAACAAATAATTGCGCCCCCCCTTTCCATCTTGACCATTTTTGATGCGAAGTGTCGATAAAAAGACTGTCCGGGCGCCCTCGGCGTAGGAGGTACGTAGCGAACAATATCGCGAAACACAAACCCGGTACTCCACCGATACGGAGCAGTGTCGCAGTACAAGCGCCACGTTCCTCAGAACCATTGTCGTGAAAAAGTGCTATCTATCGTTACAAAAGTGCTATTAATAGAGTATCTACAGACTATCTACCCCTATCACTTGAGGCGCACTTCAATGCGAGTCGACAAGGGAAGAAAGGGCTGGAGTATTCTCGCGATAAAAAACGAAGGCACGTATACGGTAGCGGAGAGGGGGGGGTGAATGAGAGCCTTCCTAGTGAGCCTGGATCTGAGTTACGTCTAGGGACGGAGGAAGAGAAAAAACAGAGGGAAGATAACAATAACAGACGGGATGAGCAAAAAAACATGTTAATAATGAACACTGCACTGCACTGCACGCCACCGCACGCAACAATGGATGGAACGGTTGTCGCCGTCACTCTACCGTTTACGGCCTGGCCCAGCTCCAAAAAAACGGTGTTATGTTCAAACTACAGCAGTTAGCAGATCCTCATTTACACCCAGGCGGTAGCGGGGTTAGGGCAAAGGTTTTACTATAATATTGGAAATACGTCACGTGTGAGTGCGACCGATTGAGTGGGCATTTTTCCAGCTTTTGCAAGCGGCACGATAGGTCGACCCTGCGTGTTCGGTATCTTACAGCCACGCATATTTCAATCGTTTCGGCTTTCATCCATTTTGAAGGGGAAAAGAAACTGGGCCAACCAAGTTATACACAGCCCTCATCGTGGTCGTCGTCGCGCTCACGCTCGCTCTACCGGAGCAACAAACGCGTCGTGATTCGATTCAAATGCGAGCACGTTCAAGTGGTGTTCGAATCAAATCCTCAAGACCACCAACAAACAATATCCAACGGCGCCCTGGTATCCCCAAGAAAAAAAAAAGCACATTCTGTCAAACCTGTACAAAAATTGCGGGCAGTTTAGCCATGGCACGTTTGACACGCGCTGCGTTCGATTATTCCACTGAAACAAGAAACGACCAAAAACGATTCAGGTGCGCAAAAAGTAAAAACGACCCAAGCGCGAAAAAGACAAAGAAACTAACAAAACGCCTCCATTTGGGATAAAAGCGCCTCCACGAGTCATCCCACGGTATGGGCTGCACTTTTCGGGGCGAAAACAATATTTCTGACATTCTGCTTGGTTGAGCTCCCTACAAGTGCGAAACTTGAGGGCTAACATGATGATTTTACAAGTGTGCTCGTTTCGGAACAAGCGCATCGAAACGTTCGTCAGGCTGCGCGAACGAATGCTGCCCTTCGAGGTCATGTTTCCGGGGTGAGATATCGAGCTAGCTCATGATAGGAAAGCTCAGAAAATTGTTAGAATCTGCTGCACCCGTAGGCACCCCTAGGGTGGGTATGACTCTCAGGCGCGAACCTGTTGAGAAGCCACCTCTGATCGAAACCCCCATCACAAAACTACTTGGAATCAGTGAGGGCGAATTTTTGCGGCGGTACAAGGGTTAACGGGGCTGTTGATCCATTTGCAAACGTCCCGCTTTGGAGGAAATGCCACTTGGAACTGGTGCGGATTCATTTTTTCAGCGGCGAAAGGGTCCGTCTACAAGGTTAACGCACCTGCCCCAGCGCATGGCTTCCTTCTTCAAACGCCCCCCCATCTGCCTCCCGCGCCCCTTCAAGACCCCTGGGTGGTGTCGCCTGCACCGAGTACAAGAACTGGTAGCTTTCTTCAGGGCACAAGAGCACCCGCCCGTCGAACCGCTCAACCGCCGTCGTGTACCCCCCTCGCCGCTCATCCGCCTCCGCCCCTTCCCGCAACTCTCTCCCTTCCCGCCTCCACCAACAATTTCTCTGCACCGCCGACCGATCTCTGCCCCCCCCCCCCCCTCCTCCTGCTCCTCCTACTAAGCTCTGCTGCCCCGTCGAAGAATCTAACGCTTTGCACCCCCCCACCCGTCCCCGCTCCGTCGTCTCCCCCTCGCCCTCCCCTGAGCCCAAGCCGGATATCGACGACAGGGTCCCCGCGCTGCCTCCAATCAGGCGCGCTTCGACACCGTCCTCGGGAAGGAAATCGCACGAGTCAAACAGGAGGTCCATCTGTGGCGACGAGCGTTTTTCGTGAGGGCAAGCGGGTGGGCAAGCGGGGAGCAGAAAACCGCGTCATAGAACCGACGGAAGGTACCGACGGCAAACGACGAAAAACGACGCCTCTCCTGAACTGCAAGAGTCAAACAGGAGGTACATCTGTGGCGCAAGGCGTGATCGAGGCCAGTGGGGGCGAGGGGGCGGTGGGCGGAAAGCCGCTTCACAGGACAAGCAAAGCGCCACCGTGCCACCTCTGGTGCCATTTATTAATATGAATAGTGCATATAGTGCATATCTATCACAAAAACGCAAAAAAAACGCAAAAAAAACGACGAGAACCGACGGAGACAACCGACGAAAACCGGCGAAAAACGACGTAAAAAAAAGCACCCGTCAAACAAGAGGTCTATCTGTGCCGACAGACGGCTTTGTGGTGGACAACGCAGAGAAAGAGTTTCACAGGACAAGGCAAAGTGCCACCAGGCCACTGCTGCTGCTGTTTAATCTTACCAATCAGTTTTTGGGCGCTTACTGCCGTCACACACTAACAAACACTGCTGTCTTGCACGACACCGCCAGTAAATCGCTCCCTGACCTGCGTGGTATTGGTCAGCTGCAACTCCACCAAAGGGTTGCTGCCCCTGATAGCCGTGCAGGTGGAGACGATGGTGATCGGATCCATCACCGAAAAGCGGTAGAACTTGCGCATGCTGCGCGGCTTCGACCCCTCCGGCGCGCCGGCCACGTCAAACTTCACCGTCACCTAAAACGAGGGAAAACAAAAAAACACACGTTCAGCAATGTGGTATCACCTTTGGTCGGGCTTTCACCTAACGGAGGGTAACAAAAGAATACATATTCACATTTGGTAATGTATCACATTGGTTTGATTTGCTTTTTCCTCCGGGGTATTCTTCCGACGCAGAGTGATTGAAGCCTGTCCTGTGGCCGTGGAGTATGATTTTGTGATGAGACATGTGAGAGCGACAAGCGTGCACAGCGCAAAACACAACGCAACGCAACGCAACGCAACGCAACGCAACGCAACGCAACGCAACCCAACCCAACCCAACCCAGCACAGCAGTACAACACAACACAGCACAACACAACATAACACAACACACAAAAAAAAAAACACCCCAGCCCAATCCAACCCAACCCAACACCCTATGAGATAAGGTACGACACGAGGTTAGGTACCATGCATTGTATCACGAACGGGGAGCAACACAACAAACACAACACTACAATCCCCGGGTGAGACTGCGTCCAAAACTACGCATCGTCATGCCGTATACTCCACATACCGTATGACGGGGGTGGGGGGGGTGGGGGGATGCAAGGGTACATCGCGCGCGGTATGGGATGGCACCGTCTCACTCGTCGCAGGCGGATTTTTATTTGGGTCTTCCCGACGGTATGGGAAAAGGTTCGCGTTTGTTTGCCGAGGGATGGGAATGGGATGGGAAGGTGGGAACCCGGTAAATTGACCGGGTGGGATGGGAGTGCACGATTTCTTGATGGGACGGGACGGGGCGGGATCGGGGAACGGGTCGAGAACAGGCCGGTAAATCGACGGGAAACATCGTCCAGAAATCGGTCGGGAATATAGTCGGGAACTCGGCCGGGAATGTAGCTTCGGGAGAATCACGGCTGATGTATCTTGCCTGCTTTCCGCCCCCCCCGGCTTTCCTTTTAGTTTTTGTTAGAGAAAAAATAAATGAATCAGCTGTGCTTCTAGTTTTACACAACGATTTCTGTTTCTCTCGCTAACATAAAAACGAGATATAAAACAAAAACTGAAAAAACTAACTTTTTGTTTTTTTAAGGACAAGGGGGCAAAAAAACAAGAATCAAGGATAACGTACAATATCTGTAACCTCGAGCAACATCTCTGTCATTGCATCCAAGTTTTCCTACTCCTATTTCATCCATGCTCATACGATGGAAAAACGAGAAAACTGGAGGCAAAAGGAATGCAAAATAGCTTCCGCCATAGATGAGAGAAACTGTGCGCGAACGGGAAGGGATGGAAAAGCCGGGCTGAGACTGGGACGGGAAAAGTCGGGACGGGAAAAAGACACCTTACGTCGGGATGGTAGACGGTGGGAACAAAAACCAACTACGCGAACGCTCGGGAAATCGCGGCCGGTAACGAAACATCACACGGTTTCCCCTTCCCGTCCCTTCCCGTTCCCGTCCCGACCACATTTTCTCGTCCCGAATTTTACGACGCGTGCTCCTGGGAAATTGGGGCCGGGATGAGTGCGAACAAAATCGTACTCCGGCCCTGTACTAAAACACCTGGTACTCGACCAACAACCAGTACCGGGCACCTACTGTAACTCTCAAGGTGCTTGCGCACGCGAACAGAAGCGGTCGGGCAAGACCGGCGAGGGCAATCTAAAACGCTTTCAGCGCCGCAGGCCCGACACGCGAAAAAAAAAGACTTGGAGTTAGACTAGGATAACTTTTAGGAGCTGAGAACGGGTTAACAAAACAAAAAAACGCAGGCTGTTACCGCTAGGAACCTGTTACCGCAAGGATTGTGGCTTGGCTGGACACGGCGTCTATTAGTAATAACAATATATTACCTCGGTGGCGGAATAAAACCGAACCAACTGACTTAATAAGCCATAGTTCCAAGCATGAAAAAAAAACACCGCACGTCGAGCCACAAACGCGCCACTCAGATGCAAAAATGCAGCACTCCGCAAATTATCGCGCGCAATTATCATGATTGGTAATACTTTAAGCCAACCAACAATTAGTCGGCGACTTAACTATCAACCCAATTAGTACAATCAGCCAACCCACGGCCCTCATCACAGCTTACCCTCAACGTGTGGGTGCCCAGCTCCACGAGCTGGTGTTCGACGATCATGTCCAAATTCTCCGCGGGTTTCAGCGCGGAGGCAGGGTTGGCCCGGGCCACGCTAGCCCCTCTTGCCATGCGCCGGTCCTCTAGGTCTATCGGGGCCGAGGGCGACTGGAGCTTCGCCGAGAGCGACGCGTTCAGGAGTACTGTCGACGGCAGGTGGTTGAGGACGCTGAAAGAGTCGTGTAGCAAACGGTGTGGGAGTTCCGAGCGGCGAAGGGAGGCAGACGGGTGGGGGGGTATCATATGGGGGTGAGGGGTCTGCGGTCGCGAGGGGGCACAACGTACAGAACAGCAGTAGTTGAAGTTTTCCACTTTTGAGGACAATTTATGTTGTTTTATCGGAAGGGAGGCGTTCAAAAGCACCGTCGAGGGCAGGTGGATAAGGATATTGACCAATTTTTGTAATGTCCAGGAGTTCCGAGGTGCGCAGGGAGGCGGCCAGGTGGGGGATACCTGGTGCACGGTTAAGGGCCAAGGGTCCGCGCTCGCGAGGGGGCACACCGAACAGTACTCGACATTGTCAAGTTTCAAAAGCATTTTTTTTATTAATCGAAGCGAAACAATCAAGAGTACAGTCAAGGAAAGACGACTGACGATGCTGAAAAAAACGTTTCGGAAACAGTCCGAGACATAGCCAACATCCAGAAGGCCTTTGTCAGCAAGCTCACGGGAGTGCGGGGTCGGGGAAAGAACGCCACCTTTGACGCGAGCTCCAACGGCCCGTCGATAAACGGGGCCGCTCTGTGAGCAACGACAGCGGGCGCTCGCGCAAGGCCAAGATAGCGGCTGGGAAGTCCTGTGGCTATTCCATGTGCCGGCACCGCAACTCTCACTCGCGTCCTGACGCAGGCTTGCGAAAGCCCAGGAGAAGAGGTGGGTGGTCACTGCGACCGATGGTTGAGGAGGCCCGCGCCTGTTGCTTCACGCTGGTTTGGGGAGTAGGAATACAGGGCTCACCGAGCCTGCGGCACAAAAGGTAGCACGAGCAGCTAGCGTGACCGTAGCAAGCGTCGGTAAATCTACACAGTAATTAAAGGAGGCAAAAGCGTGTCCGGACAGCGAAAACCACCCGTTCGGCAAGCTGCCGTGCAAAACCCGTACATGCATACGACCAGTTGAGTACTGAAACAGACTTGGTAAATACGCAGCAGACTCAGAACGTTTTAGCAGTACGGCATGGAGTGGCACCCGCCGTAGAAGCCACAGAGTCGAGAAGAGTACAGTAGCCAGCGTCAGAATGATACGTTTTCACCTCCCGTGGAATAATTCCACAAGCCTTGTATGTTTCTGCAGCGTCCCGCAATTTAAGTGAGAAAATAAAATACCAGCCTAGTACCTGGTATTAAGATATGTCATTATGCGACGCTAGAAACCAGGGAAGCGCTGCAATGTTTTCCACGAGTCCGCAATGAGTGGTATCCCCAATATCTCACCTCTTAAATCTCGGCGTCAAGGACAGGCGTAACATCCTCGTCTGCTACTATCATCGTGGCGTACACAAGGCCTCCGCTCCGCGGGTGGCTAAGGCCGCCCGCTAGGCTCGCACAAGGAAGAATACAACTTAATGTGAACGGGGCAGAAAGAAAAGGCCCATGACTTGGGGCAACGAATTGATAATGCCAAGAGCTACTTGTTCAGAGTTGATTGCCCCGTGCTGTGATGTGTGACTTCTTGGCGACGTTACGTTCTGATCGTCAGTACGGGTGTAATTTGAGAAAAAAAGAGGGCCGGGAGGGAGGGCAATCGATGAAGAAAGCAAAAATACGAGTACACACGTACATACCGGTTCATGGTACAGTCGTCCCCGCTTTAAAGACGCTCGGCTTAAGTCAACTCCCCGTTATAAAGACGACATTTTTTACAGAACCATGGTGGCCCGCAGATAGGACATACAGTAGGGGGGTGTCGTTTTTTCTCCAATTCCATTCCACGGCCCCCCCAAAATTCATCTCGCGAAGCTGCTCAGACAGCGGTCTGCTGCTTTCGACGCTGCTACCTGTGGGTATGGAGAGATTCCTCCCGTCTACTGGCGGGTCGTCTGCCGCCGGCTTGAGGCCGTGTGGTGAACCAACGTGCACGACAAAGTCTATGCTTGTGTCATCGTTTCATGAGTGCCCTTGCGGGCGACCCATGCACGCGTATTGCGGTCGCGAATCGCTATTCCTTCTTTCGAGAACCGTTCATTCGTTTACACATGAAACTCAAGTCAAGCGTAGAGCGAAGGGGAGGGGTGAGGTGCAGTCCACCCTTCGTGATGCATGGAAGTCGTAGTTTGGGAATGCCGTTCTTTGGGCTAAGGTCGCTGGTGCGATCTGTGATTTTGCTTCGCTCGGCAAACATGTTTCATGCTCTGTGTGGATTCGGTTTTTAAAACTGCAGTGGAGTGAGCTCTCTTTGTTTCAGCGTTGTGTGTGTTTCGTGCTTCATGGTGTTATTTTTCCCCTGTACTCGAGCTGTGTGGTTTCGGGCGCAGGTGGCTCTCTGGTTGGTACGCAAATTTTTCATGTGGTGACTACATCAAGCGTAGGCTTCAGAGGAGTGATTTTCAAGTGGGCCAACGAGAGACTAAATAAATGTACTCGAATACAGGTTCCCTTGTTTGTAAATACGAACGCAAAGCACGCGCAGTCCACACACGCAAGTAGTCTATGTGCAGCGCCAAGGTTGTAGTTTCTCAGGTTGGCGCGGGTGGAGTTGATGTCCGCGAAAACTTAAATTCTACATACCTACAACGGCGTGGTGATTCTTTTTCGGCGTTTGCCTGTCATGCCAGTATTCCTGCTGAAATGGCGCGTCGTTTGACGTAGGTTACGTCTCCGTTGACCCCGGGGAAGGGGAGTTATTGTCCCCGGAAAGTTAAAGACGATTCCCCGGGTTAAAGACGCCCTGAAAAAAAAAACCCATGTGCGTCTTTAAAGCGGGGTCGACTGTACCTGGTACTTCACATGATACCGGGTAGTAACGACTGACCGCATGTTCGAAAGACAGAACAGCGCAGTACGGAACAGCACCACACCACAGAGTAAGGCACCGCACGGCGCTAATATGCTGGGAGTGCATTTTTTGTGATTCAACAATTTAGTAGGTACTGCTGTATACTTCGTCGAGCGAGACCTGGCATGTACGAAAGACTAAGTACAGCACAGCACGCAGCACGGCACAGCACGGCACAGTACCGCACCGCACGGCAAGGCACGGCATCGCACGGCGCCGCACGTTGCTGCTCTGCTGAGCTAGCGCTCGAGGGGCGCTGCTGAGCTGAGCTGAGCTGAGCTGGGACCTGGCATGATGATACTTAGTGATCAAACAAACAAAAGAAGCCAGGTTTCAACGTGCAAAAAACAAGGCGTCTTTCAGGTCGGAGCCATCTGAGGAGCTCTGTTTCAGGCACCTGAGCCCAATCAGCAGTCTGGAAAGCATAGCATCGACCCATAATTCGTCGAACTCACAGCTAACTTAGAATAAATTCATAAAATATCTCAAAAGATAGTGAGTGACAGGGAAAAAATGGAGGCCGCTCAGGCGACCGATATTTTTGTATGTAGTTCTGTATATCGTAGCTCTAAGACACGCCGCTGTACGCAAAGATACGCTGGGCCGAGCACTGAATAAGAGTACTTGAGATATACCAGGCACCAGGTATGAGCTTCGTACAGTACCTTGGGTACATACAGCAGCAGCAGCAGACAATAGACACCTTCTCTTAGACTAGCATATACCAGGTATACAAAAAGTAGAAACAGGTACAGCATAGAGAGAAGAATGGAAGCTATCACGATAGCATACGTCGTAGCAGTAGTGCAAGCTGCCATGACAAACCAAGCAAGGGAGTACATACCTGATGTACGCCGTGAAGGTCTCGCCGAGGTAGATGTTACCGAAGCTGTCGGGTAGCTTCAGGGCACTGCTCAGGGCAAAGTCGCCATCCCCTCGAGGAACCTTCGAGCAATTAATAGTTGTCGCTGTTGCTACAGAACAAGATGGAAGCACTCGGCGGCCGTCTAATCGAGGCTTGTACAACCGCATCACCCGCAGCGTGGGCTGCTCGCTCGCATCGGTAGGCGCGGGAGGCATGGTGCCTTTCGCGTCCACCATATAGCCTTGCGCAGCGCACAGGGGTTCCTTCCGCATGCCAGATCGCAGTAGGGGACATTATACAAAATTACCCTGTACAAAACGCACCGTGAGTTTTACGAACTCCTTTTGAACCTTTGGCCAATAGGAGGCAGCAAACCTTGTGTAACCGATGGATTAGAGTCTTGTTTTCGCTGCTTCGCTGCTACCGTATGTTGCATATCGTGAGATCGTGAACTCGTGCGACTTTCACCCGTGGCCATTGCGACATAGTCTCTAAGGTCGGTGGGTTGCCGCGCTGAGACCCTGGAGACTCACTCAATCAACGGCAGCCCGAGTCCCCTGGAAGGAAGAGCAGATCGACTTGCTGTCGAATACGTCGCGTAGTCGCCTCATGACAGGATTTTCGTTGAAAATCGACGAAAGTCCGTGTCCATTTTACGATAGCGCACATCGATAGAGCGATAGTGTCGAACCATGCTGCCCTCCACCAGCATCGGCTCGTTCACGGGCTTTAAGGCGCACGAGTTTGTCGCGCACAATGGCAAGACGAATTGTGTCGCTGTCGGGCCACGGTCGGGTCAGGTCCTGGCCACGGGAGGCGATGACAAGGTGAGAGACATTGACTTTTTTGCTGTGTGCCACTTCAAATGAAAATGTAAAGAATGTTTTGTATTCATATTGAATAGTAGACGGTTATTATGTTTACATCAATAACGGTAAACATGGACTATGCATCAGGTACACAACATCAGCAGTAGTATCGTATGACCAGGTACCTGGTGCGCCAGGTTATCACGAGGTATTTACGATGTACCGGTAACAGCATTATCATCATACGAGGCACTTACGAGGTATGCATGGCCATGTGGTGGGCTTTGGGAGGGCGTGATGAAACCCAAGGACCACCGCACTGCAAAGCAATAACCAGGATCTTGTGGATTTCTCCGCACAGAGTAGTGGATTGCTCCACACAGCGGTGAAAAAGGCTTTTCACCCCCGGGCCATTGCCCAACCCGCGGGTACCTCGCGGGTCGAGTCGGGTCGGGTCAAGAGGTGTTCAAATTGTTGTTGTTGTTGTTGTTGTTCTCACATTAACTCGCATAATCAAGTCCGTGGTCACAGGACAGGCTCCAGTCACTCTGAATATGACGGGTTGGGTCGGGTCGGGCCAGGAGGCTGTCAACACTCACGGCTCGGCTCGGGTTACCCTGCCCCTCCCCGACCCGCAAGAGGTGGTACGACCAGTGGAAAGCCCTGACAATCATCATATCTCCAGAGGCACCGGCATTGCCTCACTCTTCGCCGCCCCTTGCGTACCTTTTAGCACCTTCTGTACTTTCTGGACACTGCTGTTATCACGTTGTTACAGCAGTACTGGTGACCCTCTATTAAGAAAACGAGGTACCTGGTACAGGGGGGTACACAGCAGTAGGGGTCTCCCAATCCAATCAGGCGGTCTGAATTAGGCGGTACCCCGACACAAGGCGGTCACGATCGCTTGGCGCGACAGGGTAATTGCACTCCTAGCCTGGAACGAATAAGGCGGCATCCCCCAATAAGGCGGCCACATTGCTCTGGCACACCAACCGCCTTGTTGGTGGACCCTTACTGCTGAGTAGTGGTTTTTGGCTGGATCTCTTATTTGAAAAAAAGGTGTGTCCCGCACTCTATTGTATTTATTTATTTATTTTTCGCACACTTCTACTTTCCAGCTTCTGGATCTTTTATTTGAAAAAAAAGGTGTGTCCCGCACACTATTGTACTCGAAGTATTTATTTATTCATTTTTCGCACGTCTACTTTCCAGCTTCTGGACAAGCCGTGGTCACAGGTTTCGTCCCTTCTGCAAAGGAGTCGTGGTGCCGGATGTTGGGAGGAAAGGGACGCAGGGGTATCAGCTTCGCTTGGAGACAGCACCGGTTCTTCTTTGATGATTTCTTATTACTGGCGTTGAGCGATGAGAAGCTCGAAGGAGACAGGAAAGGTGAAGGAGTGAGAGCATGGGGGTGGGGTGAGGCTCACAGAGTTCGCTTCACCCTCCAGCATTGCTGCTGTGCTCTCTTCTGGACCTTTACCTATGGAACGTACAAGGAACGTTCTCCTAGGTGTTCTATATTCCCATGAGCGCTTAACGCGCTTACTTCTACCTATCTTGTCCAGAGGAGGACGTTCCATTACCGAGAACGGTCTTGTGGTATAAGCTAGCTATTCTCTACGGGTTATCCGCTTCACTAAGAATATTCCGTTCTAAGAGAATCTTCTTGTGGCCAATAGACCGAAACTCTGCGGACTATCTTACCGAATCTATTGCCCGCTATACCGACACTCTATTACATTAGCCCACCCTGAATAGTCGTATATGCAGGCCTCAAGACGGTCGAAAGATGACGACAAAGTTCATCCTAAAAGACCGGGAAAGGAGGTCGAAGATGCGGCTATTCGAAACAAACACATGAGGCTATAGATTCCCCCACACCTCGTAGGAGGCAGGAAAGGTAAAGGAGTGAGAGCATGGGGGTGGGGTGAGGCTCACAGAGTTCGCTTCACCCTCCAGCATTGCTGCTGTGCTCTCTTCTGGACCTTTACCTATGGAACGTACAAGGAACGTTCTCCTAGGTGTTCTATATTCCCATGAGCGCTTAACGCGCTTACTTCTACCTATCTTGTCCAGAGGAGGACGTTCCATTACCGAGAACGTTCTTGTGGTATAAGCTAGCTATTCTCTACGGGTTATCCGCTTCACTAAGAATATTCCGTTCTAAGAGAATCTTCTTGTGGCCAATAGACCGAAACTCTGCGGACTATCTTACCGAATCTATTGCCCGCTATACCGACACTCTATTACACTTCTCACCCCCGGTTCTTGCCTTCAATTTTTATCTCGCATAGGGTTCAGCAATCCCGCTGCTCGTCGATTTTTTCATCGACTATTATACACCAGAACCTTCGGTGTAAATAGCTCTGCTGTCGGATTTCTTACTTCCCGGTGATGTTTAGACTGAGTTTCTTGCGGGGCTTTTCGCTATTGAGGGGTCCGATAGTGTGTGATATCATCTACGACTGATTCTACGATACCCCCCCCCAAAAAAAAAACAGCGATTTTATTGGACGAACATTTCATGGATGCTCGACACGAGGGATGATGCTACGAGCAAAAAAAACTCTGTACGCGTTTTCCTGTTTGCAACGGACTATCAAACGATGACGTCGGGGTGGCAAGGGGTTACCGTACTTGAGAAGATAACGGCCGGGAGCTTGTTTTCTGCACCGGCGATTTCGTTAAGGAAACATGGGGGGGCTACCGTAGAACGACTTATACCTTACTAGGTACCTGGTACACATAACAGCAGCGTGGGAAGAAAGGTCTGAATTATTCTCGCAATAAAAGCGAAGGCGCGTACCGTGGTGGGGAGGGGCGAGAAGGGCGTGCTTAGTGACCTCCGGTCTGAGTTACGTCTAGGGAGGGAGAAAAGAGAAAGCACTAAGTGAGAGAAAAATAGATGGGATGAGCAAAAAATCAATGTTCCGACAACAAGAAACGCGGCACCGGCCCGTTCTGTGAGAAAGTAACCCTCAAGAAGATCAGCCTTAAAAAACAGAGAAAACAAAGCAATGTATCAGCCGTAGTCACAGCTCAAGTATTAAGAAAGCTGGTCCCTTGACATAGAGTATGAGCTATTCACTATTTACTGCTGTGGAGGCGGACGATAATACCCTGTACTACGAACCATGGAATGACGAAAAAGGGAATCGTGCTCGCAGACAAACGCTTTTGCGCAACTACTTCAAACAACGCCTTCTCGATGGCCGAAAACAGCATAAGAAAGTGTCTTTCGCTGCGCGCCCAGGAGAGAAAGTCAGCCTGAGCCCGATTTCAGCTTTTTTGTGAGGGGTGCTGTGCCCAACCTGGTACCGGGTACCTTATATTGGCGTATGTGACGATACAATCTGGCGTGGTCGCAGAGACTGGCGCTGGCAGCAATTAAGCTAAGCGAAGGAGCGTGCAAGATGTACGAGCCAGAAGTATATTGATGTTTTAACGGGCGTTTTCGGCCAACAAAAGGAACACTTGGGAACTATGAACTGCTGTGTCCAAAGTGCAGGGGACACTGAAAACTGACGAGGAAGAATAGAAGGATGAGATGAGAGTGAAGAGAGAGAGGGGAGGGGCCACGGCATCGTCCGTCTCAGCGTCCAGATCCCTACTCCTTCCAGAAGCCTCTGACTTCGAGAACTCGACTACCTGATGCGATACGATCTTCTCGAACTATACAGCAGCAGTCGAACAGGTGGTAATCCCGCCCCTTTCTACAACATTTCTTCCAAGAAAGTTTCGCTACAGCTGTAACGCTCGTATGTTACTTTCTAGTTCTGCTGCGGCTACGAGTACAGCAATGAACCAATCAATGCTACTGAAAATTGCCTAGTACAGCAATGAACCAATCAATGCTACTGAACATTGCCTCGATAGGTGGTAGTCTAAAACTCCTCAACACTCCCCCACAATGGAAGTATCATATCGAATCTTCATTCAATAGCATGTTCCACTTGAAACCAAGTTACACACCAATCAGAGATACGACGCATGTCATTTCCCACTGAGGTGTAATGCAGACTTGCTCACACAAGTCATAAAACTCGAATTTCCGTATCCCGTGTATTCCAACCGAATCAAAAACTAACGCTTATTCAATGACAGCTATAGGAGCTGTGAATCTAATCACGAAGCCATTAGTGCAACTAGTTCCAAAAAATGTATCGAGTCCAAGACTGGGGACACTGAACAGGTTGCGACTCAGCAAATCTGCTGTTGTTGCTGGCGCTACTCAAACAGTCAACACAACCTGAACTACTGTAATTAACCTGAGTGCACTACGAGTAGTTATCCGCTACTCCAAACGAAATTATCTCACGGACCATAACACGGTAACTATGTAACCCCTCTCCCCCATTCTTGGATGCCGGTGCTCTTGGCGAATGAATCGCCTCACATGGCAAATTCTAGTGTCTACAAAGACGCCTATCCAGGACAGGGTCTTCGCTGCCGTTCAGGCTCCAAAGTACCTGATTTTGGTGATTAGTTCATGGTGGCGTTACTTGCTGAGGTATTTAGTCCCAATATCAGCAATTTGGTCTTGCGTCTTGACGTAGTGGATGGTGATCCTGCCGGTCTCTACCAGCTCTTGAATGAAGAAATATCTCAGCGCGATGTGCTTTGCCCGAGGGGAGTAGGTGCGATTTCCGCAAACATTAAGCGCCGACGTGTTGTCGATGAAGGGAGGAACACTGTCGAATCTATCCTTGAATCCTAGCTCCTGCATCGTGCTCTTGCAGAAGACGGCCTCTTTCATCGTTAGAGCTGCTGCGACGAGCTCCGCTTCCATCGTTGATTGAACGGTCAGGCCTTGAAGTCCCACTTTAAATCTGATTGGGCCGTTTGCGAGCATGACGAAGTACGAGGACGTTGGTTTGGCATTGTCTGGGTTATTACTCAAGTTAGCATCGGAAAAGACGGCGAGCTTAAACCCTCAAGCTTGTAGGTGATGAAGAAGCCGGTGGATCAGGCCAAGTAGCAAAGCAGGTGCTTGGCGGCCCCCATATGAGCCTTGGAAGGCTTGGACATTCCCCGTGCCAGCTGATTCACGGCGTAGAGGATGTCATACCGGGAAACCTGTGCGAGGTACATGGTGGCACCTGCGATTGACTGGTACCCCCGCTTGCCTTCCTCGTCCGGCAGATTCTTTTCCGGTTGGTTGAGCGAAAGTTCCGGTCCCGCTCCTGGTGTGAAGGCGGGAATACAGCCCTTCATAGCAAAGCGCTCGACGATGTCCTCCTTGTAGTATTTCTGGTCGATGGTTATCGTTTCTTTTTTGCGGTCACGGGTTACTTTCATGCCGAGCACCCTCGACACGTCGCCCATGTCTGTCATCTCGAAACGGTTCATAAAGTTGTTTTTTGAGCTTGTTTAGCAGCTACATGTTCGCGCCCAGTAGAAGAACGTCATCCACTTACAGCGTAAAAATGACCAACCTAGTGTCATCCTCGAATACGTAAATGCATGGGTTTGATTTGAGAGGGCGGAACCCGATATTTGCGAAGTGATGGTCCGTCGTGCCGAACCATCTCCTCGGGCTCTGCCGGAGACCGCACAAGCTCTTCTTGAGCTTCATGACAAGAGGAACTCTGGGTTTGTCGGCTATTTCGTAGCCAGGGGCCGTCTTGCCGAAAGCGTCTTCCTCCACGTCGACGTTCAGAAATGTCGTCTGGAGGTCTAGCAATGGCACCTCGTAGTTCAGTTCCGCCGCGATCGCAAGCATCATGCGGATGTTCTGAAGTCTGCATACGGGGGCGAAGGTGCCGCCGCAGTCGATTCCAGGGACCTGAGACCACCCTTGTACGACTAGACGGCTTTTGTACGTGCCATCTGCCTTGATTTTGTTTACCCACCGCGTGCCGATCACCCTCTGTCCTGTCGGAACTGAGGTTATTGGTATCAGCTCGTAGACGCCGTGCTCCTCCAGGCTTGCGGCCTCCCTGTCAGATGCCGCTTTCCAACGCTCCGCTTGTGGAAGGTCCATAGCCTCCTTGAAGGTGTTGGGGATTTTCTCATTTTGCTCCCCCGCCGAAAATCTTCCTTGCGTATTGGTGGTGGCGTAGGCGTTCCCTGTGCTGAACGTGTCGTCGAGTTGGTGCGTAATGTTCAAATTGGCGTGAAATCCTAGTTTGGGAGACCCCAGCTTGTGCACCTGTTGAACCGTGTCCTTCTGGAAGAGACCTGCCAAAGCTGCGCGGTTGTTCCGATCTGCCCGAATGTTTGTAGCTTCAGACGAACGAACTTGAATGCGAGTAACAGCGCGGGTAAACCGGGCTGCATGGCGTATAGCTGTCGGTGCCCGTGGTGGTTCCTTGCTGTGCCTCCGGTGCAGGCACGGGTGCTGGCACCGTTTCTGGCACAGGCGCAGGTACGGATGCAGCTGAAGACGGCTCCTGTGGTGTGGCTACCCCAGGCGACGAACCCCCGGATGTAGGGATAAGTAGTGGTTCGTTGGATTCGAGGTCCAAAGCACTCGTACAGTCTTTCGCATCCTGTATCGTGTCATTGCGTGAAGAGCAGTTGTCATCGAGGCTGTTGTCGTAGAAGTCAAGCGTTGGAATTTCCAGGCCCTATAGCGGCGAAAGCCGCCTGGAAGGAGGAGGCAAGTGCGGTGGTGTTTCGATGAAAACGACGTTCCTGCTTTCGACATCTCGACGGGTCTTGGGGTTCAAGGTACGGAATGAATTGCTCTCGTTCTGGCTGAAGCCGCACACCATTCCTTCCCACGAAGTGTGACCGAGCTTGTTGGCGTCTTTGATATGGACGAATGCCCTCGCGCCGATCATTCTGAGGTGCGAAAGGTCGGCATATTTGCCGTAAAGCAGCTTATACAGTGTTTCCATCTTGGGCGCTAAATGCGGGATACAATTGCACAGATAGGACGCCGTCATCATGAGCTCTCCCCACAGAAAAGGAGAGAGTCCACCGTCAACGAGCATGCAGCGGACCATTCCGCACAACATCCGCCCGACGCGTTCGGATACATCGATCTGCTGTAACGTGTTGGTGGCAGCGAATTCCTAAGTTATGCCTGTTCCTAGGCAGTAATCCTTGAACTCGTCGCCCGTAAATTCGCCTCCCTTGCCGTGATGATGCGTTTGCCGAGAGGTATCACGGTTGAAGTGACGAACAGCTGAAGCAAGGCAAGGGCTTGATCTTTGCTGCAGAGAAGGCAGACTGCGGTCCACCTGGTGAAGTGGTCGGTGATCTTGCTGACAAACTTTTATCCACCATGAGCCGTCGGTATGAAGGGGCCCATGAGATCTCCGTACACGAGCTGAAAGGGCGCATTAATGCGGCGTGATTAGCTTTCTTGGGGTGAGCCAGCTGATGGATTTTCCCCACTGCACAGGCATCACAGTCCGCAAAAGAACTGGTAAATGCGACCCCATTGCCGTTCTTCCTGCTCATGAGCTCCAGGCTGCGCGTATTGAGGTGGCCCAGTCGCCGGTGCCACACTTGGGCATTGGTCACCGCATTTATCGCCAGCTCCTTTCCTGCGTATCCATCCGCACTGAGGTGTAGCTTGAAGGAGTAAAGATCGTCGTTCTCTCCGCGAAATGGCACGGTAATGTCCCACGCCTCCAGCCTGGGTTTGTTAACATCGAAAATCGAAACGATGCCCTTTCTCGCTGCTGTTTTTAAAGAGAAAATATTGCACTCAATACCGGGCACAATGAGGATTGCGATCCACGCGAGGTGCTGTTCTCCGTAGTCGCCCGTGATGAGGCCTTTTAAGACACCCTCCGCTGTGCCGTCCAGCAGAGCTCCTGCAGCCGTAAGAATCGTGCGAGGCGTACCGAGGGAGGTGTAGTACTGTAAACGCTGTTTGAGATCGGGGATGATGGTATCGTCGAAGTGGTGGCCTGAGGCTCCGCTGTCGACTAGAACAGTAACAATATTACCGCTCTCGTGCGGTTTGCGCTCGATCTCAGCCGATTCTGGCTCCAACGGAGACATAACGTAGAACGATCCACCCCCACCGTCCATTCCCCGTTCATGTAGGAGAAGTCTGATTTTTCCTGAACTCCAAAAGAGATGCCGGGCTTGGCGCATTCCTAAAATGGCCAAGGACACGATGCTGACAATGAGCTGAATGGCCATGCTTCCTCATTGTGGATTTGCTCCGCCGCAATTGCCGCCGTGGGATGTACCTCCGTCGCTGTGAATGAGATGGAGGGGTGTTCCGGCTGGTCGTCCTCTTCTGGAAGGTCGTAAGCGTTGCAGATTCCCTTTATCCACGAAGGGCCGGTTGCAGCTATGTGAGCGTTGCCGTCACCCTGTTTGCGCCTCCTGACGTGGTAGTCAGCGTCACTATGGGAGGTTGTTTTGTGGTATGAGCACCACACGGGACCTCGCCCGCCTCCATGGTTTCGTTGGTGCTGTCTGCGTGGGTGATTTTGTTGCCCTTCACGCTGGTGCGGCTGTCATCCATCATTCTCCTGCTGCTGCTTGACGCGCAGGGGGCATTCAATTTTGATGTGACCGACACGACCACAAAAGTGGCACTTGACGTCATTACGATCAAGGGCCATTGCCTGCATGGCGGCACCACGTCCGGCGATACCCCTGAATGAATCAGAACGTGAACTGGCCAGGTTATCTGCGTAAATGGCCGCCATCATACGCCGGATATCGGCAAGTCCGAAGTCTCCTCTCTCTAGGTGGTCTAAAACACAAGTGTCTTCAATACATGGCTCATGTCATCTCATTCATTTTTTTTCAATTTTCCGTGTGTCAACACCACACAGAAAGGACCAAAACACAAAACTCTAAAAAACACACTAAAAAGACGTGCTGACCGAAAAAGACGGTGCTTTTCCCGAAGCATCGCCATCATCGGCCGACCCTCATACGGAGCTATGAAGATGAGACATCCTGCAGTTCATGAGAAAACTGACGTCGTGTCACGTCTTGTCTGTAGCTTACACATCTATGCAGACCACTCCATAACAATACAGTACAGGACACCTAACAATCAACATAAATACTGATGACCCAGGCTGGACCGTGGCTTCGGCAAGGGGGTCGTTGGTGGGGCCGCGTTTTGCAGTGCCTCGGGGCCACTCGCGCGTGTGAATCCCCCCCATTGCTTTGGCCGCAGACGGTGAAACAGGACGGGGATAGGATAAGCAAACACTTTCTATGTAATGTACCTGGTACGGAAAAATCGTAATGAGCTCCCAAATGTTGGAGGTGTCTGTATTAGGAGTAGGAACAGCAGTGCTCCGTCTCGAAAGGGAGGCGTGGTCAATGGTCAATGGACTGAGGCAAGCAACAAGTGAGTACGCCCCCCCCGCCCCCGCCCCCCATTGCTTTGTGATCTCAAGCGTTCGCGCTCTTTTTTGTTTGCCGCATGAAACCGCCGTGGGACGGTTACCTACGCTGCTCCAAAAAAATGGTCTAGACCGTTTTTTTCATTTAGGTACCAAGTCACTCGGGCGAGCGGCTCACAGCCAGTAGCGCAAAAGTGTGTACCCCCCCCAACCGTCGCCATGGTCTCTGTGTTTCTTGTTTAGGATAGGGTGCGTTCTACACTAACGACAGTATAACGCCCCCCGGACTTTTTTTTTCCTGTGATTATCAGCCTGCATTTCTTAGTTTTATATTTCTCAGCAGGCGTCCTGTACTGTATCGCGAGTGCGCGTCCGACCCCTAAATCCACTTTCAGCTCCAAAAAGCCCTGGAAAGAGGCGTTTTATCCTTACTGGGAGATGCATGGTAGATCTACAGCACAGCCTCATTTTTTTTTCGAATAGCCAGCGTCTTTGATCCCCTTTTCGATGTCTGGGTGTTATTGTTTCCATCCCTTTCATCGCCGTGTGATCTGCGTCTACGACTATTCAGGGTATCGGCTGATGTTACAGAGTGCCGTACGGTATATACGAATATAGATATCTATGGATGCAATAGGAAACTATGTTGTTCAGGACTCGTAGAATACATGATATCCCGATTCTGAAAGGCGGCACAAGTCTCCGGAACAGGGGATAGGGGATGCTGTTATAAGCTATCAGCCTTAGTGTGGGCAGGCAATCGGTTGACCATTTACAATTGGTCAATCGGAACACAACAGTAATGCCCTCTAATACCTTGAAACAAATGGCGTCGACGACAGGACTCGGACCTGCCCGTGAAATCACAACGGGTTTGAGACATGGGTAGACAAATTTTGGTTGACCCAACACCGGCGGTCAAACGGGCTAATACCCTATAATACCTTAGCAATGCCCTAGGCGGTCTTGAGATCCCCCATTGTGTTATTTTTTACGTTTTTTTCCGCCTAGTTTTTCCTGCACTGCTTCCTGTATTTGGCCTTGAGCTCCGCAAGAGATTAATGAATGCGCGTCGATTTCCTGGGTGACTCAACACCAAACACAGGAAACATCGCAGGAAGCTGGTAAGCAGCACATATCAGCGACTATATGGGTATGCCCAGATCGCCTTGAGATCATTCTCCTATCTCCGACATTCGTGCCGACTGTTAGAAGAGTGGCATCACGTATTTGTGTGGATGCACTCTACAACATTAGCCCACCCTTGATAGCCGTAGATGTAGACCACATGACGCCCGAAAGATGGCAACAATATCATCCAGAGGTCGGAAAGGGGATCGAAGATGCAGCAGATATTCGCGTCAAAGAGAAACAAGGCTATAGATATACCCCACACCCCTGGAAGCAGCCACACTGGAGAAAAAAAGAAGCCATTCGATGCTGTCGTCCATTGTGCAAGAAAGTACGCAAAAGGTGCCCGAGCTCGCCTCACATGTGGTTCTTAGTAGGATGCATCTCACCCTTCATGCGACTCGCCGGAAATCTAACGGCGCTCGTGCACGCGATACCTGCCTGGTCGGTGCAAACCCGACGTGCTCCGTCCCGGCACAGTAGGGATGCGAGGGACTAATAGCTATGACCATACGGCTACGGTTATGCATGGAGTGAGCACAGGCTACCACCGCCGTCGCCTTGCACGGGGGGCGTCTTGGCCCTCATGCCCCATAGTGTATACCGTTTCACCACAAAAATTGTTGTTTTTTTTTCCACCACTTCAAGCTTAAGCAAAGCGGCTTCAATGAGTCAACCCTAAACAGACTCTCTCCCCCCCTTGCAACTCTCTCGATGCCGATGTTTTCTGCGGAAAAATTTCGACGACAAAAAAATCCCCAGAGGGTGAACGTGTGGAGGATCGGGCGCGCCAGCAGCATATGGAGCTTGACGGGAAACAGCTCCGCCATCGAGAGCCTCCGCTTCGATCCCACGGAGGAATTTCTGGTAAGGCACAACGAGGCACAGCAGTGCTGTCGGCGACTGCTGTTTCCTCTCTCCCCTGTTTAGGTCAGAACTGTGTTGCGCGTGCCTTTTGACGGTCGGAGAAAGGCGCGTGCTACGATAGAGGTTCAGCGCCACTTTTTTTCTCAATACTACCCCTCAATTTGGGAGCTTAAGACACCCTCTCCCAATAAAACCGAGATTTGCAAAAAAAAATGAACTGCTTACCGTATGAAAAAATCGCATGGCCTAGGTACGTACGCAACAAAAATAATGCAAAAAAAAATGGCCTATTATTATTTTTTTTCCCGAAAATTTTGGGTTAAGGAGCCCCCACGTTCAGAAACCATTTCAGGCGAAACGTGCTACCTCGCCATCGTAGCATGCGTCGAAAGGGAGTGCTAATCTTGTCGCAGGTGTAACGCCCGCCATTCAGAGAACATTTTTGGCCACAAAATTATTTCCCTGCTGTAGCGCGCGTCTTCGCACACGATTAGCATCCTCAAGGGGTGCATGATACGGATAGTGCAACAAAGCGCTGCTTTCGTGTTGACGGCGCCGTTTATGAATAGAAAATACCACGCCCATGCACTGCCCCTCGTAGAGCTCCACGCCACGGTGGGGGCGGGGGGGGGGGTACGTTTTGGCCTTCCAGCGTCTGTTCTGACTGGGACGGAGCTCCTCAACGGAGGGAACTTGGAGGCAGCCTGACCTGTTTGGCCAAGGTTGCGGTAGCACGGCACTAGGATACACAACGCAGAAGAGGTGTACCTCTTTCCGTCTCAGGCTCCTAACCCCTTGAGACGCTGGCGGCAGAGGTGTACCCCTTTTTGTCTGAGGCTCCTAACCACTTGAGACGCTCGTGCTAGGGGTGTACCTCTTTCTGTATGAGGCTCCTAACCACTTGAGACGCTGGCGGCAGAGGTGTGTCCCTTTCTGTCTGAGGCTCCTAACCACTGGAGGCGCTCGTGCTAGGGGTGTACCTCTTTCTGTCTGAGGCTCCTAACCACTTGAGACGCTGGCGGCAGAGGTGTGTCCCTTTCTGTCTGAGGCTCCTAACCACTGGAGGCGCTCGTGCTAGGGGTGTACCTCTTTCTGTCTGAGGCTCCTAACCACTTGAGACGCTGGCGGCAGAGGTGTGTCCCTTTCTGTCTGAGGCTCCTAACCACTTGAGACGCTCGTGCTAGGGGTGTACCTCTTTCTGTATGAGGCTCCTAACCACTTGAGATGCTGGCGGCAGAGGTGTGTCCCTTTCTGTCTGAGGCTCCTAACCACTGGAGGCGCTCGTGCTAGGGGTGTACCTCTTTCTGTCTGAGGCTCCTAACCACTTGAGACGCTGGCGGCAGAGGTGTGTTCCTTTCCGTCTGAGGCTCCTAACCACTGGAGGCGCTCGTGGTAGGGGTGTACCTCTTTCTGTCTGAGACTCCTCTCTGCTGCGATAGAGGTGTACCCCTTTCTGTCTGAGGCTCCTAACCACTTGAGACGCTCGTGCTAGGGGTGTACCTCTTTCTGTCTGAGGCTCCTAACCACTTGAGACGCTGGCGGCAGAGGTGTACCCCTTTCTGTCTGAGGCTCCTAACCACTTGAGGAGCTATATTTTCCTTCTAAGGCAAACGCTAAATTTGGAGCAAAATATAAGGGCTATGTACCCGATGAGCAAGCCCACGGCCTAGGCATGCCAAAACATAGTACTGCAAAAATATTGCCAAAACAAGAACGATCTTATGACGGTTTGGGTTTAAGGTGGTTTAAGGCGCCCCTCCATTTAAAAAGTATATGTATCTCAGAAGTGCTACGACTCACGAGTCCTCGCCGCTACAAAAGGGCATTTTATTCGGGCGGCTCATGGCCACTCCCGGGAGTGGCTGCCCGGGTTTGTTGCGAAAATCTTCCACGGTGGTGTAGGGTGGAAGTCGATGATCAGTTCAACAGCCATCCTACACGTTTCACGTGATAAAGCTTTTCATGCTGTTTTTATTTGTCGCGAGGTCCACCACCGTGTAAACCGCTTTTGTTACCCTGCTCGATATAAAAAAGGGGGGTATACTGTGGCCAGTAAAATATCGTAACCTTGGGCGTTTCCTTTCCGATGCCGGAATCAAATATCTCGTTGTTCCGTGGGCGCTGCGTGGGCCACAGAAAACCTGCAAGGCTGTTTTTCTTCCCGCCACCGATCTGTCCGACAAAGTACCTGAACCTCCCCTCTCCTCTCTACTCGCAGTTGTTTTTTTTGCTTATCCCATCTATTGTCTTTGCAAGTTATCTTCCTACTTCTCCGTCTCTGGACGTAACTCAGACTCAGGGTCGCTGGGCAGGCTCTTCTCTCCCCTCGCCACTACGGTATGCGCCTTCATGTTTATCGCGAGAAGACTTCAGCCGTTTCTTCCGTCGTCGTCGACTCGCAGCGAATTGCGTACTTTGGTACTTTATCTCGTATTATTTTACAGTATGACGCACCTCTCCTCTTGTCTCCTCTCTCTCTCAATACCTTTCATTACGCATCACCCCTGCAGTTGTCGCGGCCTCCTTTCCCCTCAAAACCACTTCAAAAATGTATATAACTTTATGCCTCAAGTGAGATGTGTTTGTGCCCATAACCGAGGTGCAGTGGTATGCCTTCTTTTTTTTTTTTTTTTTCTTTTATATTCTCCGGCGGGTAGGGAAAAACAAACCTTAAGCTCCACCACACTTCCGCGTATTTTATTCAATACATGTCGTGTGTCCAATTTCATTCAATCGTGTCCGCGATCCAGCGCAAGCTGGCTTATCCTTCAGTTCCCGTGGTACCACAGCGACAGCGCCAGCTGGCCCTACCTGCGGTCACCGTTACTACTCCACCAGCGCAAGCTGCCGCCGTTGTACACGGATGCGCGAGTATGTCAACCCGACTTGACCCCTGGAGATCAGGAGCGGCGGAGATACCCACCCGGAAAAGTCATCCCTCGGGGTAGTTTGGGGCTTGCGCAAGCTCACCCACTAACAACCTCCCCCGGCCATGAGAGAAACGCCTTCCGCCGGATTTGATGCAGTTACGGTGCACCATACCAATTTGGGCGTCGGTCCTCGCGTTGCCCTCTCCTCATCGTGACACGATGTACAAACGGTTACAAACGGTTACAAACGGTTACAAACGGTTACAAACGGTTGCAAACGGTTATTAACGGTTACAAGTGGGTAACCCGACTAAAGAGAGACCACGCCAGGCCAAGAGAACGGTACGGTTCAGGAAGGGAAAATCGGAAGGGGCCAAAACAACGATGACTTGGAATTGGTGCAGTTTTTGTGTCTTTTTAGCGGCAGAAAATCAAGAGAGAGAGAGCGCTAGCTGAGAGAGATCCTTGTTTCGGTCCGGACCATACCTTTCTTAAGCCGGGGTACCCACCGCGTTCGGTTTACCAGGAAGGTAGGTGCGCCATGGCTTCAATTGAAAATTTATGTCAGGGATTTTCACGGATCATGTGACCCGGCCCGCGGGTCGGGTCGGGCCAGGAGGTACTCAACAACTCGCAGATCGAGTCGGCTCGGGTCAGGGGGTGATCGAAATGGCATGGGTCAGCTCGGACCGGACCAGGAGGTTTGCAAGTCTCACTGGTCGAGTCAGGCGAGAAGTGATCCGTCCCGGTAAAAAGCCCTGGAAGATATGGCTTGTCGTTCCGTGATTGCAGGAATGCGCTCACAAGAACGTCCAGGAGGCGTTCCTATGCAAGGGGAGTTCCGTCGAGATACACATTAATGAGTAGTGTACCTGTAATGTGGGGTTGAAATAGTGAGTGAATTGATACCAATTCAAGGACATGAATTCATGTCTATCTCGTGAAGGAGCCGACAAAACAGTGAGCTACAGTGTGGTTAGTTGACGCAGCCGTCGTTGGTGTTGTTGCTGCTGCTCTGCATTATTCTGTCGCTTTACTGCTATCGAGGTATCCCTTATTTCTTGCTTCACTCTCACCGTGACCACTCCGGAGGAAAGCCTTATAGGTACTACTTCGGATATATATATATATTTAATAATATAAGGATGTGTTTAAAACTAAAAGGGGATATGGTGAAACGTAATAGATTGAATCTATTTTCAAGATATTAATTATGTTACAATTTTATGTTAAGAGGTGGACGATTGTTGATTGATTTCCATGTCCGAGCGACACGATATTTCGATCCTTCTGATATGAGAGGGCTTCAGCCTCTGCCCGAAACTAGCCTTGACTAGGTGAGCGGGAGTGCTCGAGGCGGGGTGAATTGCTGCGTGACCGCTATAGCTAGCACGCCTGACATTGCCTCGCCCACATTTCCGACTAACCCTCAAAACCGCCCCCCAAGAACCCAACTGTACGTATAGGTTGTTTTTTGCGGTTAACTCTCAAAACCGCAGAAAACAATAACAACTATACGTAGGGTGTAAGGTGTACCAGGTATGCGATTAATCCTCAAAACCGCCGCAAAAAATATCCAAGTGTACGTGGAGTGTTTTGCAATTAACTCTCAAAACCGCCGGAAAAAAAACAAACTGAATGTAGGGTTTTTGCGATCAATCGTCAAAGCCGCCGCAAAGCATATCCAATTGTACGTAGGGTGTTTGCGATTAACTCTCAAAACCGCGGCAAAAATTATACAACTGTACATAGGGTGTTTGCGATTTCCAAATTCGTTTGGGCTTGTGAAAAACGTGAAAATAGTATTGAAATCGACGAAGGTCATATAGCCCAAGGCCTGTCCACCCACGAAGAAACTAGGCTAGAAAAGAAAAATGACCGGAAAACATATTTCTGACCTATGTATTTCGCTCTTTTTCTTCGTTGGGTGGAGTTGGACTTGAATTGTGTGACGTTCGACGATTCCAACACTATTTTTACTACGTCGGCCATCAGGCAATGTGCAGCATGATTTTTCACTGTCGATCACTTCCAAACGTTCCCAGAAAGTAGATTAAAATAATCCAATATCCTGTTATTACATGTTTTTCCTACCCCGCTCCTATCCCACCAAAAAAAAATGTTTTGTGCTTATCCCGTATGTTATGTTCGCACTTTTTCGTTCTCTTTCTCCGTTCCTAAACGCAACTCAGATCCAGGGTCACTTAGCAGGCTCTCCCCCCCCCCCCCCCCCCCCTCTACGGCACGTGCATTCATTTTTTCATCGCGAGAAGAGTTTCAACCGTTTCTTCCCTCGTCAACTCGCGGCCAATCGAGAAAGTTGGTATACCGCCAACACCCTTGTAAGCTCTATTAATAGTGGTTTGTCGTCTAAACGGGGGTGCAGTGGGATAGGCGCCAAGTTAACCCTGCCCCGAATGTTGCAATCTTGACAGGTGAGCGGGAGTGCCGGGGGTGCGGTGAAGCTGTTTGATCTCAGCGCGGGGAAGATGACCCGGCACTTCCGGGGCCACATGTCGAATGTAACCGTCATCGATTGCGGCAGCTTCGACCGCCGCTTCGTCACTACCGGATCGATGGACTGCCAGGTGACAAAAGCGGCTCAATCACAACTTTTCGGCTGTTTAATGCTACTGCTACCACTACTATTATTGTTGTACTGCTCTTGCTGATGCTGCTGCTACCACTACTGCTACTACCAATACTACTACTACTACTACTACTACTACTACTACTACTACTACTACTACTACTACTACTCCTACTCCTACTACTACTACTACTACTACTACACTACGACTACTACTACTACGACTACGACAACTACAACTACTACGACTACGACTACGACTACTACTACTACTACTACTACTACGACTACTACTACGACTACTACTACTGCTACTACTACTACTACTACTACTACTACTACTACTACTACTACTACTACTACTACTACTACTACTACTACTACTACTACTACTACTACTACTACTGCTACTACTACTACGACTACTACTACTACTACTACTACTACTACTACTACGACGACGACGACTACTACTACGACTACTACTACGACTACTACTGCTACTACTACTATTACTGCTACTACTACGACTGCGACTACTACTGCGACTACTACTACGACTACTACTACTACTACTACTACTACTACTACTACTACTGCTACTACTACTACTGCTACTACTACTACTGCTACTACTACTACTACTACTAATACTACTACTACTACTACTACTACTACTACTACTACTACTACTACTACTACTACTACTACTACTACTACTACCACTACTACTACTACTATTACTGCTACTATTACTACTACTACTACTACTACTACTACTACTACTACTACTGCTGAAAGCTGCTATTACTCCTGCCAGTACTGCTATTATTACTATAAAATTGCTCCTCTGTGCACTCTGTGCCGGCATAAAGGTATCGTTTCGACGTTTTTAATACCGGGTATAAGTGTCGAATGTAACCGTCACCGACTGTTCGTCACTACCGGATCGGTGGGACTAAAGGTGACACCAGCGGCATCGCTGCTGCGGCTTTTACATTTACCACTGCAACAAACTACGTTGCACGGAAATGCAAAGACCGTTTGTAAAAGGCTTCTGTAACAGTTTCCACGGCCACTTGACAAAAAGAGACAACAAGAGCTCATCATCTTGGCTACGCTCGGGATGCTACAAAAAAACATGTGTTGTATGTATGGTTCTCGACTCGACCAGCGAGTTTCACCGTGCTATGAGCCTCTTTTGTGGTGGCCATCAGGTCTTGCCGGAGTGCTGATTAACCGTGCAGAATCATGACCCGGCGGAACTATGACCCTGCAGAAACCTGTAGTATTGTTTTGATCCTTCCCATACATTTCGAAGCAAGCTGTGGATTAGGTGAGATCTCCTGCCCCAGCAAGAGGTTCTCGCTCGGTGTAATCATCCGTGCTGAGCTCGGGTTCAGTGCGGTACACAGTCCGTGATCGCAAAGATTAAACGTAGATAAATAAGCCGATGTGAGCTGCTACTGTAACAAATTTTTCCTGGCAATTTCAATGCTTTCGCTCGTGCTCCTTGGATTTTTCAGGTGAAACTGTGGAACGTAGAAACGAAGCAATGCGCCATGGGCTTCAAGGGCCACAACGCAGAGGCGAGTAATTGTTTCGCACGGTTCTGCTTTAGCAGAACGATTTTACACACCGTACTGATCATCATTTTGGTGTGCGTGCTGGCTTGAGCAGCCTCGGGGGCCTGTAATTCCTGTGGATGAACTGTCCGAATCCCCTCCGTGCTGTTCGACAATACATCTACCCGTGGACGGTGATGTTTTCTTCGGGTAGGGTTGTCTAGGGCGTCCAAACAAGAATACTCGGTGGCAAACAAAAAAAAACGAAGAGTGACACACACAAGAGCCACGAGAAAAAAAGACGACCCGTCTTCTTGGCCGTCATCGTTGCCGCCGAACGCCGTGGTCGCCTCTTTCCACCAGGCAACCAATGTAGCGAAAACAGAAAAGACGAGCTGTTTCCTTGGCCAACAATCAAAACGCCACTGCCTGTGCGTAGCACACACACAAGAGGCACATGAAAAAAATACGACCTGTTTCGTTTTCTTGGCTGTCCTCGTCGCCACTGATCGCCCGCTCCTGCTTCTACCTGGTTAACCGGTGTGGCGTCCGGAGGCGTCCTCTGTCTTCTAGGGTATCTGGGGTATGCACAGAAGGCAGACAATACGACCTGTTTTCTTGGTCAATAAACCAAGCCGCTGCCTGTACGTGGCAAACACAAACGACGGGTAGCACAGGGTAAAGCAAAAATTTGCATTCTTCATCGTCCCCCATCGTCATTGACCGTCCGCTCCTGTTTCCGCCACCAGGTGACCGATGTCCAGTTCAGTCCGGACGGGTATATCCTCGCGTCGGCGGCCGCGGATGGTCAGGTTAAGCTGTGGGACCTCAGAGCGGGCAAGCCCATGCACACGTTCCAGGTGTGCCCTCATCTGTTTCCCATCTTCCGCTTTTAATAGTGGTGTGTTTGGTTCGTGCTTCGCTGGTTAGGGTTGGTGTGATCCACTAAGCGGTCGTTTAATTCTTTTTTTTGTTGTGCGTCGAGTCTTACAAAAAGTTCGCTTATTTACACCACAACGGGCCCATTTTTTTTTTTTAGGCGAAACTACTTCAAGTCTGCGTGAGCAACTCTAAACCCCATGCGAAGTATGAACTACCTGGCACTACGCACCCGTCTGCGAGAACACGGCAAAACGCAGTATCCGTTATGATCGAAAATAATTGCCCGATTGTTCGGGGGATAGCCTAGCCCTGGTAGATATTCGTCTTAGAGGGCACTCCCTGATTGTCCCGCGCCATTTTTTTGCTCTCTTGCAGTGTGTTTCCTCTTCGCTACGAATATTTAGACCTACGGGGAGAAGTGTCCACGGCGCGAAGACAGTAGTGTGTTTTTTACCGAGTTCCTAATATTGGCGGGGCAAGAAAACACACAAAGATGCTATTGAAATCGACGAAAAGTCAAAATATCTCAAGCCCAACCCAAGCCACTAAAACATTACAAAACGGACGAAAACAACGGCAATTCCAACTTCTAACCTAATTTTTTGGTGGGTTGGATTGCCCTTGGGTTGTGATGCTTGTTGTCGGTTTCGATCCTATTAGTGAATGTTTTCCTACCCAATCAAATTTGGTAGATCGCTAGCACCTTGGTCTCATGTCTATGCTCAGGGCCCCAGCCACGACCAAATCTATATACAGACTACGTAAGAGCACTCCATAACAGCACGACGGCGACCGAGCATCGGCACGACCACTACCACCCCTCCCCACCCCCTCTCGGCCCCTCCTCCTATCGCGGCCGAAATAAGGCAGCATCTGAACCGCACGCTCGCTGCAATTTCTCCTCGCTTTCAACCAACGGACCCTTTGGAATTTTTTCCGTTCTTCCGACAAATAGACCGTAGCAGGTGTGCGCTCGGGGGCGTTGAGAACGCTGTGGTTCAGCCCCTCAGGAGGTTACTTTGGCAATATCTGCACTACCCCCCCCTCCCCCCCTCCTCATCGCAGCCGGAATGCCACACCCGAACATGCTCGCTGTGAATGTCTCCACGCTTCCAACCAACCGGCCGTAGCAATTACGCCGCGTTTTCAACCAAGCCGAAGGTGGGGATGTATCCGCGTTTTCAACCAGTCGACCGTGGAATGTCCTTCCGCGCTTGCAACCAACCTACCCGAGATAATAACTCCGCGTGGTAAACCAACCGATCAGCGGCAAACTTCAGCGCGTATTCGAGAAATCGACCGTTTGGCAGTTTTTTCTCCGCTTTTCCAACCAACCAACCAACCAAACAACCGACTACAAAAATTCTCCGCATTTTCGACAAACAGATCGTGGCAGGCGTGTCCGGGGGGGGTGCGAGCCCTGCATTTTCAACAACAACAAAAACGATGCCTACGACGAAGGGGGGATGTTTGCTCACAGCCCCCCTCCTGAGGATTCCACAAATGGGTTTGTTGTCCATCCGAGGACCCGTGGAAAGTTTCTCCGCATTTTCAACCAACCGACTCCCCCGAGAAACAGTCTCCGCAAATTCGACAAGAATCGACTCCTGGCAGGCGTGCCCGGGGATGGTACGAGCACCGCGTTTCAACAAAAAAAAATGATGCCCGCGACGAAGAGGAAAGGTTTTGCCACTGACCCTGCCTAAATATGCTAGGTTAATAACATATTTTTGTTGTTTTCAACCAACGGAACGCGGAAAATTCTCCGCATTTTCAACCCCGACCGACCCGAGCAAAATTCTTCTCATTTTCGACAAAATTATCGACCCCTGGCAGGCGTGTTCGGGGGCGGTTCGAGCGCTGCGGTTCAACCCTCAAGAATTTCTGCTGGCGGTTTCAACAAGCGACCGCACCGTAAAGCTATATGACATCGAGTTTATGGAGCTGTTTTGTACTACTTCGCCAGATACCTGCCAGACAAGGTGAGGAGCAGATCGGGAAGAACGGGATGGGGTGGGGTGGGGGTTGGTGCTAGGTAGGGTGGGTTGCGGTTGGGTGGGTTCGGGTTGAGTGGGGTGGGATGGGGTGGTGTGCGACGTTGGGTGGGGTGGGGTCATGTTAGTGATGTTGGGGTTGAGGTTGGTGTTGATTAGGGTGGGTGGGGGTTGGGTGTAGTGGGATGGGGTGCGATGCTGGGTGGGGTGGCATGGAGTGGGTGGGTAGGTGGGTAGGTGGGTGGGTGGGTGGGTGGGTGGGTGGATGGGTGTGTGGGACGGTGTACGGGTGGGGGGATGAGTAGGTTGCGTTTATTTTATTGAGCTGTTTTGTACCACTTCGCTAGATTTCTTTCAGGCAAGGTAAGGAGCTAACCGCGAAGAACGGGATGGGGTTGGGTGGGTTGGGATGGAGCGAGCGGGTGGGTGGGTGAGGCTGATTTTATGGAGCCATTTTGTACCACGTCGCCACATACCTGGCAGACGAGCCCAAGAGGGAGATTAACCCCTTAGTTCAACGCTCGCTATGAAGAATGGAGTGGGGGTGGGGGTGGGGTGGTGTTGGGCGTGAACTTGACGTTGGAGTCGCTGTTGGGGTAGATTAAGGTGCGGACTATGGATTAGGGGATTGGTTGGGGCGGGGTGGTGTTGGTGTTGGTGTTGGTGCTGGTGCTGATGTTGGGTTGTGTTGGGTAAGTTTAAGGGCAGGGAGTAAGAGGCGCGGTTGGGTAGGGTTGGGTGGGGTTGGGTTAACTTTGGGGGTACGCGTAAGGGGTAGGGGATGGGGTGAAGTGGGGTGGAGTGGGATGGGGTGGAGTGGGATGGCGTGGGGTGGGGTGAGGTGGGGTGGGGTAGGGTGGGGTGGGGTGGGGTGGGTGGGTGGGGTGGAGTGGGGGGAGGGGTGGAGGGTAGGTGGGTGAGTGGGTGGATGGTGTTGGTGTTGGGTTGGGTTAGGTTAAAGTGTAGAGCAGGGGGTAGGGGTTGGGGAGGTGGGGTATGGGGGGTGTGGGTGGCGGTGAGGGTGAAGGTAGGTGATGGGTGGGCGCAGGGGGGGGCGGTGGTAGGTGGGTAGGTGGGGGGGTGGGTAGGTGGGCGCGCCAAACCAGATCCGAACACCGTTTTTGGTCCTCATTCCGTGCTGTTTCCGCGTGGCGCTCTCTGAGGACGCAGGGCTATCACCTTCGACCCGGAGGGGCAAAACATGTACTGCGCCAGTCCCTCCGGACTGAGGCGGTGGACCTGGGACAACGACACCTCTACTTCGAAGCTGGGTGCCATGGGCGACGTGGCCTGGGGCAAGGTCGGGGCGGGCGCGCTCCATTACAACGCCGACGGCCAACAGGTGATTCACTTCTAAACGCACCTCGTATAGGTAGTAATGTATGTGGGGGTAAAACATAAATAATCGTATACCAGGTAGGCGGTAATGTCGGGCAAAAATAGTGCACGAATGCATGAAATAATTAATTTATTTTCACTCAAAGAATTCGATTGCTTTTCTGAGCTCGAAGGAGAAAACGCACGGCTTGTTTCAGCTACGTTGTGTGCGTGTTTTTTTTATTTTTATTTGGGCTTGTTTTTTTTTCAACTTTTGCCTGAGTTTGTCATTCCATCTCCATAGTTATTGAAGCCTGTGACGACGGGAAACAGGTACGTACATTATGCTTTTGTTTTTTTTCTCTTGAGTCTGGTGTGCGACTTGATCCACTTATGTGTAGAACAGTTTCATTGCTGGCTTTCGGCCTGCTTTTGCTCCCACTTTTTGATTTTTTTCTTGTCCTGAGGTATTCTTAACACCTCCACAGAGCTAATGGAGCCTGCCTGTCGTGTGACCAGACACTAGATCACAACGATACTTTTTTGGTTATGTTATGTGAGAAGACGCGCCGCGATAGAGATGGTGGGACTTTTTGGTGGCGCTTTTTGGGCAAAACATTTCTAGCTCCTTGACTGAGGGATAGAATAGTTTTTTTTTTTAGTTTTGTAACATTGAACACACACACAAAAAAAGGGAATCGCGACAAAACAAAACATTTTGTGGCATTTTTTTTCACGAATCGCCACCTTTTCTGAATTTGAATAGCTTTTAGAACATTCCTGTTTTAAAAATTGATGTCACGATACGTATCCTGACAGAAACAAAACTGCTTGTTTCATTTTTCGAAAATGTGACATTTTCAAAATTTCACAATGTCAGGAACGGTGACATTTGGTCAGGAATCGTTTTGTTTTTTGCGTTCGTTTGGAGCGAGCCTAAAACTACTTGTAAAATGTGAAGCTTGGTCGGCGTCTCGCAAGTTTTGTCCCTCACCCATGTCCCCGCCCTTTCCTTTTCCTTAATATCCACTACTTTAAAACGAAGCCCCATACTTACTCAAAATTTGAGTAGTGCTACGGTATCCCCTCTCTCCCCTTGGGGGCGTTACGATTTATAGCAGTTGTCCCCTTCCGTCAGAAGTTGTGAGGGGGACAGCAAGCAACCAGGACCAGAGATGTAACATCCAAGCAAACCCTCGAGTAAGTGCCCATTACAGAGCCAGAGAGGCACCCCTGCATAGCAGCAGTCGCTCCCTAGGTCCGCATTCCCTTCAAACTGCCACAGCAGCAACATGGGCTATCCCACTCTGATATTTCAAAGCACAGTAGGGGTCTCCCAGGGTAAGGCGGCGGTGTATCATATGGTTTTCAATCCGCACGAAAGAGCAGCTCGTGGGCTGTTGGGTAGAGCGTGTTTCCGAAACGCAACGTTTTGGAGCTATTCGGCACGCGCGCGCAGCATCCCTCACCTCGGGCAGACCATGGTCGAGATAACCAATCTACTACTACAGAGGTAGTGGGACGACAGAGGCACAACGGTGGGGGTCCCCTAGTAAGGCGGTTGGTGTGCCAGAGCAATACGACCGCCTTGTAGGGGGAGACCGCCTTGTCCCCCAGTAAGGCGCTTGGTGTGCCAGAGCAATACGGCCGTCATATAGGGAGAGGCCGCCTTATCCCCAGTAAGGCGGTTGGTTTAAGCAATACGACCGCCTTATAGGGGAGACCGCCTTATCCCCCCGCATGGCGGTTGGTCATGCCAGAGCAATACGACCGCCTTGTAGAGGGAGACCGCCTTATCCCCCAGCATGGCGGTTGGTGTGCCAGAGCAATACGACCGCCTTGTAGAGTGAGGCCACCTTATCCCCCAGTAAGGCGGTTGGTGTGCCAGAGCAATACGACCGCTTTGTAGGGGGAGGCCGCCTTGTTCTTTCTGGCTTTTGAGTGCATTTTTTTTTCCCCAGTCACGCCAAAGCGATTTTTTACCGCCTTATATCGGGATACCGCCTTACTCAGACCGCCTTATCTGGGGATCCCACCCCCACCACTGTTTTGGCTTTTCCTCGCCCCCCCCCCCTTAAAGTAAGTGAGTGCGGTGCTTAGCAGGTGAAATATGAATGCCTCCCCCGCCACCCCCCCTTTTCTTTTATTTTCTTCTTCCTTTCTTTCTTTCATTCTTTGCCCTATCACCCCTGACAAAAGTTTGTTTCCGATACAACTCCCCCCCTAAGTGTTTTTGACCCTAACACACATGTATGTGTGCAATTCTATAAGCGTAAGTTATTAATGGCACACACCTCTCGCCTACACTAATTGTGAGTGGTCTTTCCCTAAGGCCTGTGCGCGGTTCCATAAGGATTAGCGACACCCAACCCCTCGCCTTCACACACCTCGCTTGCGTCCAGCTCCTGGCCGCCTCCTGCGCCGGCAGCCGGGTGTCGGTATGGGCCGTCGATTTCGACACGAACCCTCCCACACCCGCACGAAACGAGGCCCGACAGCAGCAAGAACCGCGACAGCAGCACGGAGAACATAAATCCGGAGGGAACGGTGTCAATCCGTTCGGCGGTTCGCGGGGAGGGGGAGGGGCAAGCGCAACTCGCTCCCCCAATCTCCCTCCCGTTGCTACCGCCGCGGCGTCATTTAGCGTCGCGGGGTCTTCCGCTTTGACTTTGCCGTCGGAAACAGCGGCAGCAATGGAGGCGGCGGCGAGGGGGGGAGGGGGGGCGGCAGCGGTGGCAGCGGGGCGGGATAACGCCGCGTCTCAGCTGTCGGTGGCAGCCTCTGGGAGTGATAGTGACGGGCGAGGGCGAGGGGGGGGGGGGCTCGGGAAAGGCTCTGAGGATGCGAGCGGGAAGGTGAGATGTGTGGAAGTTTTTCTTTTTTTAGAGCAGCGTTCCCGGTGGTGTCGCAGGTGAACCTCGTGTCTGCTAAAGTCTAGTGCGTGGGTTCAATTCCCTCCGGGTGCGTACTCGTACTTGTCGGCAATTTTCTGGAGTAAAATGTCACAAGCGGAAGACGTGAAAGCGAGAAGTAGCAAAGCTTCGATGAAAATCGGCGAGTATCAGAGCTTGATACACCAGCGGGAATGCTGAACCTTAAGCGCGATAACAATGGAGACACGCGTATACCGGGGGGGGGGAGGGGGTAGATAAGGGAAGACACCTGTGACCACGGCTTGTCCCAAAGGTCGCAAAGGGGTAAGGTAGCACCTCCACCTCTTACGAGTTGACCTGGAAAGAAGAAAGTGGTATCATATGACCAAATAGAAGCAAGAAAAAAAAAAGAAGCGGAGCTGTGTGCTATGATTAGGGGTATATCTGCTCGACCGCGAAAGCTTCCAACAGATGGAAGCGCTCCTTGACTCGGGAGTTTCGTACCCAAATATCTCTGGATTCGACATGTCGCATGTGCCACGATCGAGGTACGAGCGCTTTTGCTCCAAAACTGTCTCTGGTTTTATTTAAAAGTCATCCCACGATTGCTTGCTTGGGGTGGGCAGCAGAAGCTTCTGGGCTGCTGGCACTAGGAGCTAAAAAATCTCACCCCCGGAAACAACATGACTTCGAAGGCGTTATTTCGCGCGCAACCCGACCAACGACCAACGTTTCTGCGCGCTGGTCCTGGACGTTCGTTCGCGCAACCCGAACAGTACTTTGATGCGCCAGTTAGCTTCACAATTGAGGAGCTCAACCCCGGTCAGAAACGCCTGGCCACAAAAGTGCAACTCCTACCGCTTTTTTTGGTTTGCTCGTTTGTTTTTTCGTTGTTTGTTCGTGTTTTTTTACGCTTACTTCTACTTTCCAGCTTCTGGACAAGCCGTGGTCACAGGTAGGGGTCGTCTCTTCTCCCCCCCCGGTTCTTGCCTTCAATTTTTCATGGTGCATAGGCTGCAGCGATCCCACTGCTCTTCGACTTTTCATCAAGTGAGTGTTGCGAACTCGCGCTCTCGCGCTTTCCGCAAGTCAATTTGTGCACAAGAAAAAGTCCCCACATATTTATACGAGTATGCACTCGGCGGGATTCGAACTCACGAAACTGACCTATGCACTATAGAGGGATGACTCATTATACGGGGTGTTCTTCGACTGAGAGGTTCTGCCCAATACGCCCCAAATTGAATTAATTCCATACCTGGTGCTAATTTGAGACATCCATTGTGTTTCCGACATCGACGCAGACGATAGTCCCATCATGACGAGAATTAAAATACACTCCAGCTGTGAGATCGTATTGTAGCACGTGCCGGGGGGAGGCGATAGTCCCCCTCTGGCAGCCATGAAGAGCGTGGAGTAGAGGTTTAGTGTTGTTGGACCGTCTTCACGGCACCGTCATGGTGACACCACGGCGGCGGCGGCGGCGGCGGTGCCACGGCAATGGCATGAAGGCCCATGGTGTTGCCTTGATGGCTCGCGGATTTGCCGTGGTATTGCGATAGAAATTGCAAAGAATGTTCGCGTCCCTGGAAGTCGAATCAGCCCACGTCAGGGGTGCAGCAGATTCTAAGAAATTATTGAGCGCTGCTACGGTAGAGATGCAGCAGATTCTAAGAAATTTCTGAGCGTTCCTATGGTAGGGGTGCAGCATATTCTAAGAAATTTCCGAGCGCTCCTACGGTAGGGGTGCAGCAGATTCTAAGAAATTTCTGGGCGCTCCTACGGCAGGGGTGCAGCATATTCTAAGAAATTTCTGAGCTCTCCTAACACGAGAAGACCTCAACATCTCACCCCCCCGAAAACATAGCTTCTCCGAAGACATTGGTTTTCTCGCAGCCCGCCCAGCACTTCTCCGCGGAAGTCCCAACACAAATGTGCTCGTAAAAACTTGTCACGCTCTAATTGATAGCCCTGCACTCGAGTTGGTGTGCACAAGAAACCCGCCGCTGGTCCCGAAGAGCGCTAGCCCCTGCACAAGAGGATCGTCGTTGAACATGCACATGCGCTCGCTGGTGATAGCGAGCCGTTGTTGAATAGCCAAAACGGGTCTACCCGGCGGAAATGTGGCCATGGTCGGGTGGAGGCCGGCGTTGGCCAATCAGATGGCGTCCTGGGGCCGTGGCCAACACTGACATAGACAGGTACCCGACTTTGGCCACAAAGGCACCCCGGGTATACCGATTTTTGGCCATTGCTTCTTCTTTTTTTCTTTTTTTTTGCCCGAAAAGTTCAACCCCCTTTATACCGCAGGATGGTTCAGTCTCAGAATGTTGTGCAAAGCAAAGTTCTCTGCCGCAGTTTTCGCTTTGCCAGGTAGTTGATTGGACCCATATGCCACACTAGACACGTACTACGATGGAGGATGGAGGTAGCACTCTTGGCTGAAATATTTTCTGAATGAACGGGGAGTCCTTAACCCAAAATCGTCGGAAAAAAAATAAATAATAGGCCATTTTATTTTGCATGATTCTTGTTGTGTACACTAGGCCTTGTTTTTTTTTTCATCCGGTATCATAGCAGTTTTGATTTTTTTTCGTTCAAAATCATTTTTTTTGGGAGAGGTCTTGAGCTCCAAAATTGAGGAAAATTCCGAAAAAAGAAGTGTTGCGCCTTCTATCGTAGCACGCGTCATTAGAGGGGCAACATTTTTTTTTTCTGGACCTCCCCATTTAAGGATCTCTGTACCCTTCACCCATGAAAAAAATAATCTTGCGAACTAAACTGAAAGGTGCAATCCGATGAACAAACCGGCGGTTCAGGTGGACAAGAAACAATCGTTTTTTTTTGTTCAAAAATGAGAAATGAGATTTTTCGACGATTTGCTTAGTGGGGTAAAGAGCCTTGTCGCTCAGACACTATTTTCGGCCCGAAAAGTGATCGTACTTCTCTATGGTAGAACGCGTCTTGCATCCACGCTATCTCGAGGCCATTCTTTTCTGCTGTTGAAGGCAGGGGGCGACCTTATCGTCGAAATAGTTCATGTGTTTTGTTCACCTCTGCTTTCGTTGGCTGGCCATAGAGAGTAAGGGAGCCGTTGCTGTGACGTAACCTTTGAGCGTGGTAAATGAGGCAAGTGGGAGTAGTTAGGATTATTCGCCCGAGGGGGGGGGGGGGGGGTGGCGCCTTCATTATTCCTAAAAAAAAGGAAAAAAACGTTTTGGGGGGTGAGGGATGTAGAGCCGTCCTCCCGCAAGGAGGCCTCTGAAACCCTGTATCTGACAGGTTTTTTCCCTATCTATGGTGGCACGGGTTATATCTAGGTTATAGTGCTAATGATGGCCGTTCGATAGACGCGTGCTACGATAGCGGTATACCCTTTTTTGGCGTTTTTCGATTCCGAATGACGGAGCTCCTTATCCCTCAGTATCGTTGGACGATAGGGTTAGTTTTTTCGCATGATTCTCGTCGTGTACCTAACTAAGCCATGGGATTTTTTCATCCGATTGCAGGTCCCCCCCCCCCCTCCCCCCTTCAAATCAGTTTTTTGGGAGAGGTCTTAAGCTCCCACATTGAGGATCGGCGCGTGCTACGATTCTAGAGGGTGCGTACCACTTTTTTTCTGTAAGGTTCCTCAATTTGGGAGCTTAAGACCTCTCCCAAGAACTGTTTCGGAGAAAACTAAAACTGCTACACCGGATGAATAATCCCATGGCCTAGGTATTCAACGAAAAATCATGCCAAAAAAAAAAATGGCGTATTTCCGACATTTTTGGGTTAAGGAGCCCCGTCATTCGGAAAAAAAAATAGCCAAAAAAAGGTATACCTCTATCGTAGCACGCGTCGGAACCCCAGAAAAAAAGTTGTGCACCTCTATTATAGCACGCGTCGATACCTAGCCTGTCACAAAGGCTACGGTGGAGGTCGAAACCGTTTTGTTTCTTGCCGAGGCTCTTAACCTATTGAAGAGGTAGGTCTATTGCTTGCCTTCTGAGGCACGCAAAAAGAAAAAAAAAGGGGGCAAAAGCTGAAAGCGCAAACTCGATGAACAAAGCACATGACCTAGGTACTAGGTGTACACATGAAAAAAAACAAGAAAGAAACGTAGTATATTGTTGCGAAACGAGCATGGCGTTCCGATTGTTGCTTCGGGCCGAGGAGCCCGCCCATTCAGAATACACTTTGTTTTAGCCCAAAAAGGGGTATACCCTTTATCGTAGCGGGCGTCCTGTGTTTTTTTTGCGCTTGAATGTGTCGGGCTTGAGCTTACAGCTTACATTTTTTTTTTTGGCGAAGTCTGTTGTTGGATGAGGTGAAGAGGTCCTCGAGTCGGGCAGGAGCCATCCCACGGTCGGGGTTGCGTTTTTTGGGCGGAACGTTTTCTGACCGGGGTTGGGCTCCTCAAGCAAGTGTGAAACTATCGGTTAGAGTGAAAAAAATTAGGACTAGGGCGTAGAAACGTTGGGCGGGTTTGCGCGAACGAACGCCTTCGAAGTCATGTTTCGGGTGAGATATTGAGCTAGCTCCTCATGCTAGGAGAGCTCAGAACGTTCCTAGAGTCTGCTCCACCCCTGCCGTGGGATGCCGCATAATTTGCTGGAACTCCCCCCGTCGTAGCGCACGCGTCAGTGGGAGATAAGGCACAGATGGTTATATCACAGTACAGAAAACAAACACGCAATCCACTAACGGGCAAACGACATCAATTGGCGTTTCACCTCGGCATTTTCCATTTTTCGGACGACGCGCGCGCGCGCTGCGTCTGTCTCCGTATGCCCTCAGCCAAGAGCGGCCAATGCAGGAGTGCGCATGGAATGACAACCTGGTAAGCCGTGTAAACACGCCAGATAAGCACAGCCCCAGGGGCGAACCTCAATAGGCGGGTCGCTCAACAATGGGGAGGACGGTACAAGACGCCAAGCGATTGTGTCTAAGGAGAGGAAAGCTTTCGACGAGAGCTTTCGAAAAACACAATGGTATAGAGGTGGTAGCACTTCTGGCTTAATTTTCTTTTTTTTGAGGGGGCTCTCCTTAACTCATCATCATCAGAATGACATCAATTCTTGTTTATCAAGAACATATGAATTATTTTGTGTAGCCGGTCGCCCCGGTGGTCTAGTGGTTACCCCCGACTACTACTAGCGTTGGTCCTTGAGCTCGATTCCCACCGTGGTGTGATTTTGACCTTATTCGAAAAAATTCAGAAAAAAAAAGGGTCACCTGTCGAGAGCGCCTAGCAGCGTGGGTAGGCACATTTTCGACGGGAGTCGACGAGGGAAGAAAAAGCTGAATTCTTCTCGCGAAAAAATTGAAGAGACGAACCATAGTGGGAAGGAGGGGGAAGGGCCTGTTATGTGACCCCGGATCTGACTACTGGCAGGCAGCGCGAGAGTAGTGCGAGGATAATAAAATGGGATGAAAAAGGAAAAAAAAAGGGATTGTTTATCTGGGTGTTTTTCTTTGTTTTGTTTGCAAAACTCGGTTCTTGCCTCAGAAGGCAACAACATTGCTCTTCCAGTGAGAAGCCTTAGACAGAAAGAGGCACATCTCTATCGCAGCATAGAGGATCCTTAGACAGAAAGGGGTACACGTCTATCGCAGCATAGAGAAACCTTAGACAGAAAGGGATACACCTCTACCGCAGCATACAGGAGCCCTAGACAGAAAGGGGTACACCTCTACCGCAGCATAGAGGAACCTTAGACAGAAAGGGGTACACCTCTACCGCAGCATAGAGGAGCCTTAGACAGAAAGGGGCACACCTCTATCGCAGCATAGAGGAGCCTTAGACAGAAAGGGGTACACCTCTACCGCAGCGTGTATCCCAGTTTCGTTGTTTGTGGCCCCCGTCGTAAGGGGGAAAAGAAAATCGTCCCCAAAATTGGTCCCAGAGGTGTGTGTCATCCTCCGTGGTGTGCGGTGTGTTGCAGTGACGGACTGATCAATCTATTGTTTCTGCAGGAGCGCGTATATGCGGTATGCCTAAAACTACTGTGGGACGCGCGCGTTCGATGGTCAGCGGCTAGAGACAGCGGATAGAGAGACGCACAGAGATCAAGCGGGTGCGCACTTCTTCGCCCCTACCCCCCCCCATCTTGCAGTGTCTCCTCCCATGCGCCGCATCCGCCGCTTCTCACGATAGGCCATCCCCTCCGCCGCACCCCCCCCTGACTTTCTCGTCCTCGACCGACCATATTGTCGGCATCTAGATCCTCACCGTACCCCCCCCTCACCCCCCTTCCCCCCCCCCTCCCATTTTCTACCTCTCCTTCTCACTGAAACTCCTCCAACCTGCCGCACCCCTCTGTCTGGTTTTCCTAGCCCACCATTAACCCTGAATCTAGACCCCAAACGTACCCTCCCCCCCTCTCACTGCGACTCCTCATATCTCCCTACCTGCTTTTGTTATTCGACCACATAGCCGGGATCTAGATCCTCGGGGGCAAGCGTTAGCAGAGAGCGGGCCAGAGAAGAGCGCCCCCCTCGAGGTTCAAAGCACGGCGTGGAGGAAAAGCAGCGAGACGAAGCTGAGGGCTCTCCTACTTCGCCTGTGTTCCAGGTGCTAGGCCGCCACCTTCCCCTTTCCACCGCCGCAGACGAAAAAGTATCATCCCCAGCGGTAACAGCAACGTCATCCCCAACCCCAGCAGCGGCAACCTTTGGGGCTGTCATTTCAGGCGAGGCTGACCTGTCGGAGGGCGGCGCTAACCCATCCTCGTCGACGGTTGCAGCAGCTGGCGATGGTGGTGGTGGTGGTGGTGGTGGTGGCGGGTCCGAAAGGCGGTATACTCGCGCGGCCGCCGTCGCCGCGGCGGTTGCGGCCGTGGCCTCGGCTAAAGCTGCGACGGACGACGCGGTAGCTTCTGTGTCTAGCTCCGGACGGCACCGCAGCATCGGGACCTCGATATCCGATACCCTTGTCATCACTTCCTCGAGTGTTGTTCGGGGCGGAGCCGGCGATAGCCGCGGCGGGGGCGGGGGCATCGATGGGGGTAGTGGCAACCGGGGAGAATCTGCTAGTCAGCCGCAGGATGTTTCAAGTGTTGTTCGGGGCGGTGGTGTCGGTTGCGAGAGCGGAGATAGTCGCGGGGGGGGTGGAGGCGGAGGCGGGGGCGGGGGCGGTGATGGCCGCGGAGGGGAGGGCGATAGCCGCGGTGGCGTGGGTGGCGTTGGGGGTGGGGGTGACAGCAGCCTGAGGGAAGATGTCGGTGGCGGTCTGCGGCCAGATGCTTGGCCGGAGAAAGCTCCCGGAAAAGACGATGGCGGTGGTATCACGGGGGAGCACGGTGTTTCGGCGGCAGCTAACGCGGGGCGTCGTCACTGTGGTCGGCTGGAAGGAAACGATGTCGAGTATAAGTGGCATAAGCGGGTAACGGGCGCCTTTGCTTGTGACACTGCTGCCGCCGCGGGTGGGGACAGCAAATCGGGGGACAGCATGGGCAGCGGTAAGGGCGGGGTTTGCGGAAATGGAGTTTCGTGTAAGCAGGATGCGGAACGGGTAGCGGCGGTGCGAGGGACCGTGTCTTCGGCTTATCCTTCAGATTTGAACATGATGAACCCCTGGCCGCGACAAGCATCACGAGGAGGAGGGGAAGGAGGGTATCGACAAGCTTTAAACGGCGTGGATGCAAGGCGAGGAGGAGGAGGAGGATTAGGAAGAGGAGGAGGAGGTGGGGTGGGGGGCTTAGAAGCAGAAGGGGGAAGAGGAGATGGAGGGGCCGGAGGAATAGGAATAGGGGTGGGAGGGATAGGAGGAGGAGGAGCAGGAGGAGATTCGCCCCCATGCCTGGGCTCGCCGGAGGCACCACCCCCACCCATTCAGCACAGCCCCCCGCCGCTTCCATTGTCCAGGCGATCACCGGATGACTCTCGAGAAGAAGAAAAACATGCTGGCGCGGTCGTTCGGTCTGTTGCGGGATTCCCGACCACCTCCGCCTCTGACGCCGCTGGTGAAGGATCCGAGTTATCCCCGGGTTTGCACCTGGAAGGCGGGTCTCGGGAGGGGGGCAACGTGTGGATTGCGGACGATAGTCGGGAAGGAGTTAGGGGCGAGCTGGGTATGACACGGCCTAGAACCGCGACGAGACGATGGGATAGGCCGGGCCCGCCGGGGGAGGACGAGCTGATCGCGCAGACACTGCTCTCCCGGGGTTCTGTCACTTCATCGCTCTCTAACCGGTGAGAATGCGCCCAGAGTGCAAACACACCGGGTGATAATACAGAGTGCGAACACACGGGGTAATAATATAGAGTGCGAACACACGGGGTGATAATACAGAGTGCGAACAAACGGGGTGGCCCTACAGAGTGCAGGGTGCGAACACACCGGCGAGAATGCGTACAGAGTGCGAACACACGGAGTGATAATACAGGGCGCCAGCACACCGGGTGATAACACAGAGTGCGAACACACGGGGTTTTAATTCAGAACCCCAACAGACCAGGTGATAACACGGAGCACACGAGCACACGGGGTGATACTACAGAGCGCCGAAACGCTGGGGTGACCACGAGACAGAGCAGTAACTCACACGGTAGACGCGCGTTTTAACCTGTTGTAGCGTATGCTCATCACCATGACAGCTGCAGTGAGCGAACATTTCACACATCGGGCAGATCACGATCTAGATCATATAGATCATATAGATCATATAGATGACTGATTCTACGATAGCCTCCCCCCAAAAAATCAGCGATTTTCTTCAACAAACGTTTCATGGCAGCTCGACTCGAGGAAGGATGCCATGAAAAGCATTTCTTCGTGTATTTTCTTGTTTGCAAAGGACTATCGAGCGATGACGCCGGGGTGGCTAGGGCACCGTATTTCAGGAGATACGGCCGGGAGCTCGCTGGTTTCAAGAACCGGCGATTTCGTTAAATAAAAGTTGGGGGGGCAACTGTAGAACGACTCAGATCATATAGATCGTATAGATCATATAGATCACATAGATCGTATAGATCATACAGATCATATATAGATCATACAGATAATATAGATCGTATAGATCATATAGATCACATAGATCGTATAGATCATACAGATCATATATAGATCATACAGATAATATAGATCGTATAGATCGTATAGATCGTATATATCATATATATCATATAGATCATGTAGATCGTGTAGATCATATCGATCATCCAGATCATTTACATCATATAGATCATATACATCATATATCTGTTATTACGATGATATGTTGTGCAGGGTCTGTGTAGTACAGGTCTAACCCAGGAAAGCAATGTGCCAGATCAGCCAGATCATCCCACTCTCACCCGGCTATAGGCCCCACGATAGACCTATAGGGGCCATGCAGATCGTACAGATCAACCAGGGATCTGCCTGCCCTATACATGGCAGATCTTCACTCATAGTGATCTGATCCGCCCGAAGTGTGAAATATTTGGCAGCGGATGTGGAAGTTACGAGGGGGTGCCCATGATATTTTTGTGTCGGGCTGCACTTCCGGATTTTCTTTTTAAGATCGGTTGTCGGTTGTCGGGAACACATGTGCTGCGATAGGGCTTTGCCCTATTGGTAGCAGAAGCCAAACATATTTCTGACTCTGAACGAATGCCGCGATATAGGTGCGCCATTTTTTTGTTTGTTTCCGAGGATCCTAACCTATTGTAGAGAAGATTTGAAAAAAAAAACAGAGAAAAAGTTTCCTAGCCGATGGACAATGAATGAAGGCCTGCATGGTCTAGATAGGCAACGAAACACGCTTCAAAGAACACGAATGGAACTCCCGGCGACTGGTTAGGTCAAGGAGTCCCCGTCACTTCAGGAACAAGAAACAAGAACTGTTTCATTCATCACCCAAAATGGGCTACACCTCCATCGTAGCACGGGTCGAACGCATGACGCGGTAGAGCTGCCCCCCCCCCCCCCCCCCCCGCTTTTTTGTTTTCTTCGAGAGTTTGTTCATGCGAGTTGCAATTGCCACTTGCACGAAATCAGTTGCTGGGTGAGAAGGTATGAGGAGCTCTGTACCACACCAAAAATGCTGATTTTGCGCGAATTGAACGTGCAAGACCCGATTAACAAACCCGTTTCGCTAAGCAAGGAAACGTCACATGACGCGTGCTACGATGATAGAGGGGCACTACTTTTTTTCTGGGGTTCCTCAATTTCGGAGCTTAAGACCTCTCCCAAATACTGATTTGGAGGGGGGGGGGGGGGCGGGGGGGAAACTGCTGTCACACCGGATGAAAAACCCCATGGCTTAGGCACACGACGAGAATCATGCGAAAAAAAATTGGCTTATTATTTATTTTTTTTCCCGACGATTTTGGGTTAAGGAACCCCGTCATTCAGAAAGCATTTTCGCCAAAAAAAGGTATACATCTATCGTAGCACGCGTCGTTTACAGCCACAAAACGGTATACCTTAATAACTCTTCCGTAGCACGCGTCGTTTACAGCCACAAAACGGTATACCTTAATACCTCTATCGTAGCACGCGTCGTTTCCAGCCAAAAAACGGTATAACTTAATTCCTCTATCGTAGCACGCCTCGTTTCCAGCCAAAAAACGGTATACCTCAATACCTCTATCGTAGCGCGCGTCGTTTCCAGCCCAAAAACGGTATACCTCAATACATCTATCGTAGCACGCGTCGTTTCCAGCCAAAAAACGGTATACCTCAATACTTCTATCGTAGCACGCGTCGTTTCCAGCCAAAAAACGGTATACCTTAATACCTCTATCGTAGCACGTGTCATATTCCGACGGTTCGGGGTTGAAGAGCTTGCCTCGTCAAATTCAAAAAATATATTTGGGCCAAAAATGACTACCTCGCTATTGTAGACCGCGTCTATTTTCAAAAATGAACAATCACCTAAGGAATTTCATTAATAAGAACCGGTATTACTCCACCCCGAAACAATAAAACAGACAGACCTGCAGGGCGAAAGGTCCGAGCCGCCAAGGCCCAATAATTATGGCTAATATTCCTAGACAGAGCGGTATACACTACTGCTGCTGCTACCAGTAGAGGGTGGAAGACACAGGATGGGGATAACCGCGCTGATGTGAGCTCTTTCTAGGCGCCTAGTTAGATTGCACTCGTCGCTTTTTCGTTTTCGGTATTTATCGCCCTCCCAAAACGGTTTAAGCGTGATGTCTGACATCCCTCAGTTCTCCCCCTCCCCCCCGCCTCCGCCCGAAAGCTTGACCCACTTGCGGGTACTCCGATCCAGCTGGGCGGACGGGGACATCTCCGGAACGATCTCGAGATTGATTCGACTGGAGAATTCAGCAACCCCGTCAGACGCGTCTCCCCGAGCCGTAGTGGCCGATTTCCTTTGGGTAGTACCTCTGGAGGGGGCACGGGTAACTCTAGAGCACTGCCTGGAGTTGATGCCCCTCTTGGAAGACCTGTGGAAGGTGGGTTGAGGCATCCCACGGCGCTAAGGGTGCAGCAGATTTTAACAATGTTCTAAGAATTTTCTGAGCTCACTATTGTTGTAGGGCTTAGTTTGGGTAATATATTGGGTTACCTTTTTGCAAGTGGTCAAACGGACGAATACCCTACCAATACCTTCACAAATGGCGTCGTCGGCAGGACCATGTCTTTTTTGTGGGATCGGGGGTTCAAATTCCCACCATCCACAACAGTAAACTTTCGCTTTTGGCTAACCCTTCTGCAAGTGGTCGAACGGACTAACACCCCACTAATACCTTAACACTACTATCACGAGGAGCCAGCTGAATATTTCACCCGAAACCATGACTTCGAAGGTGTTCACTCGCGCAATCCGAGCAACAACTTCTATGAGCTGGTCGAAAAAAAAAGTGTTCTTCACTTGAGGAGCTCAACGAAAAAAAAACGCCTCAAAAAGTGCAAACCCCTTCACCGTCGTGGAATGCCTCAGTCTGTGTTCGATTCGCCGGAGAAGGACCTTTGCTCAGGGCTTGTCCCGGTCGGAGCGGAGGAGAGGCGCACGCAGCTCTAGGCTTGACGAAAAAAAAGGCATATATAGTCTATATATGTACGAGTTGCCGAAAAAAGAACGGCATTTCCCGACGAATTTGGGGGTAAGACAAGCCCCTGTCACTCAGAAAAAAAAAATGTCCTGCCAAAAAAGGGTATACCTTTATCGTGACACGCTTCGTTTTTCTTGGGGTGCCCACTTCTGTCTGTAGTGCATAACAATACACTAAATAAAAATTAGTGCATATCTGGTTGTCGCTCGACAGTTCTTCGCAACAAGAACATAAACGAAGATATGATATTGTTTCATTCGTAGCATCCTCTTCCTCGTGTCGAGCAGAGCTATGAAAACGTTGGTTTAAAGAAAACGCTGGCTTTGGGGGGAGGGGCTAGCGTAGACTTAAGTCTGCTGTATCTCCCGTCCACCCTGCCGGGCCGTTTCGTATCTAACGTCGTTAGCCCTGCGGCGTGTGTTCTTCACATTGAACTGTTTTTTCCTGTCGATAGGTTATATTGTCGTTCATGACCGTTAGCAACCCGTTTAGCGCTGCACTCCCAATGTGAGAACAAAACTGTTGGAATTAGACTGGAAAAATTATTCAACATATAGTTGGAAAAAAGAAAAAAGGGTTAAATGCCCATCGGACCGTTTGATTTCAACGGTTACTACTCTTACTGCCCAGCCGTTTTATTCTTGATGATGAGCGTTGATCCCGTTAGACTGGTTTTTCACAAACAGCCCAGCTTGATTGCGGACAGCTCGGTGGCCGCCGAAACTCGCTGTCTACAGTCCCACGTGCGTAGCTTTGGAAGGTTCCGTTGACTTTTTGTCGGATTGTTTAACGTCAACGGCTATCATGATACCACCCCTCTATGACAACGAAGTGCTACAAATATATCGTGTATTGCACGCGTCAATCGTTTTCCTCGTCGAACCAACTTTTCACAATCGCGTGCAGCTCGATGACGATATTTCGGCGGTCGCCGGAGCTCTCTCTCTATCTGGAGTCTGTCGATTGTCTCTTTTGAAGGCCTCCAATTATTTGTTTCTTCTCCTGAGGCTACTCGTATTGTCATCCCTGTCTAGCCATTTCATTATTTCGATGAGCGTCGCTCATGTGGGACCGATTTTCACACAACAGCAAAGCTCAGCTCGATGACGTGGACAGATCGATGGCCGCCGGAAACTCACGGCATGGAGTTGTCGGTTGTGCTTCCCTTTTCGAGGCTTCTGTTGGCTTTGTCGGATCGTTTAGTTTCAAGCGGCTACTTCGTCCCCTGTGCTTGGCGGTTCCTTGATGAGAGTCATACCACGGCGGTGTACGGGTTTGCATTTTTTGGGGCAAACGTTTCTGACCTTCTGACTGGTTGAGCTCCCCAAGCCGGTTAGCATGATGACTCTTTACGAGAATATTTTGTTCCAGGTCTAGCCACGATAGAGGTGTATAATAAGACTAGGGGGGCTGTTACAGACACGGGCCACCCCCTTTCTTTGCAGGTTTTCTCTACGAGGCAGGTTCCACGTTGGTCACTCGCTTGTACTAGAATAAGCTCTCGGCTTACTTCCACACACGCCACGAACTGACGAACGAACTGAACAGCGTTCAATTCCGCGAGGCAAAAGCATCATCCCCTTTTTTCCTATACGCACACGCCTTCAAAGGCATGTGAAATCCTTTTATATCCAGCCGTATCCCATATCTTACGCCTTGTTAGGCTCCCAGGGGAATACCATAACACTAGCCCACCCTGATGAGCCGTATATGCAGAAATAAGGAAGATTCGGGGAAGCACCAGTTCCACGGTCTCGAACATGACTCGAAGATGCGGCTGTTCACAACCTACTCCCACACCTCTACCCTGCGAGGCACCATTATTTTTTTTTGCTGGGGTTCCTCACTTCAGAAGGCTAAAAAAAAAAAAAAGAGATTTTGGAGAAAAATCAAACCGCTACTTGTACTACTAACCGGATAAAACATAAACATCCCATAGCTCCAAGGTATACACAACGAGAATCATGAAAAAAGAAAGTGGCATACATTTCCGATCATTTGGGGCTATAAGGAGCCTTGTCATTCAGAAACCATTTCAGACCATAGCCTATCGATCGTAGCACACGTCCGCACGGAAAAGCTGGTCGGGTTGCGAGAACGAATGCCTCCGAAATCAAGTTTCGGGCGAGATATTCAGCTCCTCATCGCGTTGGGAGAGTGTTATGGTATCCCCCTGGGAGCCTAACAAGGCGTAAGATGTGGGGTACGGCTGGATATAAAAGGGTTTAACATGCCATTGAAGGCGTGCGCGTATAGGAAAAAGGGGGTGATGCTTTTGCCTCGCGGAATGGAACGCTATTCAGTTCCAGCACCTTAACATTATTATAAGAGCTCAGGAAATTTTTCTTCTTCTGCACCCCCTAGCCCAGCGTGGGAGGGCTCATGACCTTTAAGCCCCATTAGCATCGCCCTCGCCGACTTGAGGGAGACATAAGAACACTAGAGGAATTAGACTAGGAAAACTTTTTATTAGAGATGTGTTGTTGGAAAAAAATCGCAATGCCTTATCTCGGTTTGTTTAAAAACATATCATCGTATAATTTTGCTCCCTGTATGGTCGTTGCATTGTTGATGACCGCTGAGGCTGTCGGATCTTGTTTCACCCTAAAAATCACAGCTCGATGCCGAGAGTTCGGTGGCCGCTGGCACTCGCTGTCTGGAGTCAGTCGTGCGTCGCTTTGGAGGCTTCGTGCGTGGCACTCTGGAGGCGTCGGTTCCGGCTGGGCGCGTGGATCTAGCCAGGGAGGAGAGAATAGGCCGCTGTCGCGAGGCGCATCGGGTGAGAGAGAGGAGCAGTAGTCGAGTTTTTTCTTCTGTGATTCGTCGCTTTGATAGCGATTAGCTGCTAACGGTCAGTGCTACGCACGCACAGTGGGCCTACGATCTTACACCACTTTTACTTTTGTTCCCGACAACCATATTAAGACAAAAAAATGTGCGACCGTGGACTTGGCCAGGGAGGAGAAAATGGGCCGCTGTCGTGATGCCATCGGGTGAGAGAGGGAGCAAGGATGACATAGTTTTTTGTGCGATTCTTCGCTATGATAGCGATTCTTCGCTATGATAGCGATTAGTGGTCAGTTCTGCGTAGTTCTACGTTCTCTTCCCACGTTCTCTTCCCATCTTCGTTTGATCTAATGACCATATCACAAAAAGAAAATGTGGTACCGATAACTCTATCCAAGTTCTTGAATCGCTGGTCACGGCTGGGTGTGAGGACTTAGCCAGCGAGGGGAGAATGGGCCTCTGTCTTGAGGCGCATCGGGTGAGAGAGAGAGCAGGAGGAGAGGTCTTCTTGATTTGTCGCTAGCTATCAGTGCTTAATACGTATGGACGGCTCTTTGACAAGCTCCCACTTTTGATCCGGCCACCATATCAGGGAGGAAGGGGATGGGCCGCCGTCGCGAGGCGCGTCGGATCAGAGAGAGAGGGGGCAGGGAGAGAGGTTTCGGTGTTTTGTCGCTAGCCATCAGAGCTGCGTAGCTCTGAATGGGCCGCTGCCGTGAGGCGCATCGCGCGAGAGAGCAGGGAGATAGATCGTTTACTGCGATTTAGCCGGTAGCGCTCAGTGCTATGTACGTACATAGCGCGGACCAAGTGCTGCAGTAAGGGGGAGATGCTAATACCACTATTTCCAACTTCCGGGTTTTCGCCACTCAAAAGCTAGTGACTCTGTACCTCACAGACAAAAAATGCTTTAGGCTTTTTCCAAGGCGCAGTGCAGGTTTTACCTTTTCCATTCCGGATGAACATCGCAGAATGATGTCCAGCTGCACGAAAAGGTAAGAACGCAAAGGAACAGGGGGGGGGTGGGGGATTCTCGCGCGAGTGACACCGAGCCCCCCGCTGCAAAAAAAAACAAGCCCCAAGAACGTGTGACCCCCCCTCTATGGTAGCCTGGATCCTCAACGATTAGTCTTCGTTCCCTGGGCATGTGTTTGGAGTGATGGACGTTGACTCTCACGCTGCACAGCAGTGCCAGATGACGTTTCTTTTTAGTGGCAAAACCCACTTTTGATCCGACAACCACATCAAGGTCAGAAATTGAGGTACCGAGATACCTCTGGTCAAGCGATGTCAAGCATTAAAGCGGGTCCGGAGGAGCGAGGCATGGCGCTTCCACCTGTCACATTTCTTGCTCGTCAAAAGATCGGCAAGGCTCTCATCCAGTAGCGGGAAATCCCCGCCGCTAGATACCGGCTCTTCCGTGGAGGAAATGGAGGAAATGGGTGATGAGTCTTTTTCGTTTTTTTCACAGCCGCTGTACACAGCTGTACTCGTCTGCAGACGCATGCTACGATAGAGGTATACCTTTTTTTGGCGAAAATGTTTTTCTGAATGACGGGGATCCTTAACCCAAAATCGTCGGAAAAAAAATAAATAATAGGCCATTTTTTTTGCATAATCCTCGTTGTGTACCTAAACTTGAGCCATGGGATTTGTCATCCGGTAGCGGTTTTGTTTTCTCTGAATCGGTTTTTTCGGTAGAGATCTTAAGCTCTCAAATTGAGGGGCAGTATTAAGAAAAAAAATGGAGCGCCTCTATCGTAGCACGTCTGCAATAATAGCAGTTTATGTCGCCTTCCGGGGATGTTGACTACCTGGTTTTTTGTTTTTACACCCGCACTACAACGCCCCCCTCGAAGGCAGACCTTACTTCAACGCTTGATCGTCCCTCCTCGCTACCCGTTTCTGTCTCGCGCGTCGCCACGTACACTCTGAAACCCCTCCGAAAAGGCGTTTATCAGGGGGTACCACCATCTTGAGCGGGCCGAGAGGGAGTTCTACGAAGACAGAAGGATAGCGGCGGTGGCGGCAAGACTGCGACCGCTGTTCGAGAGCTACTTTATTTCTTGACCGGAGAAATCGCGGCAAATAGCCGGCCTCGAGAGGTCCTCGTGGGATGTTAGGAATACATCATGACCAATAAGCCGCCAGCTACCGCTGATTGTTAGCTCAATGTGTATGGTGTACAGCGCTTACTGTTGGCTCATTGGTTGTGTTTTCTCTCTAAAAAAAGCGGTGGGCGGCGATAACCAATGCGGGAGGCCGCTTTTTCGAAAGCCACGTCATTTCTCGACCGGAGACGCCGCGGCACTAACCGACCTCGCGAGGCGGTCTAGTTCTTACGAAGTGGTCGCGGGCGCCAAACAAAATCTCTCATTTTTTTTACTTCTTACTGGCTAGGATGGAAATTCGTGGTCCGTGCGTCGGAAACGTGGTCCGTGTTAATTTGGAATGTTTTCTGGCTTTTTTCTTGTGCGAAAGTTGCGCCGCCGCGTTTCTGCCCACTTTTGATCCAGTTCTTGCTGCGGGATTGGTGTTGGAATAGTTGACGCCAGGTTGGGTCCACGCCGGCACGTTCATCTGCCTGGTAATAGGAATTAGACTATAAAGGAAATTCGACCCTAAAAAATTGACCAATCAGAAAACTCCGGGCACACGAAATGTCTTCTCTGATTGGACCGCTTCCTCTACCCTTCAAAATCGTATACGGTTGGGTTGAGTCTACGCCCGTACCTTGATTGATCTCACTGGGAAGTGCTTCCTAGCCCACAAACAAATCGCACTACAGCGGTGAATAACCTATCCTCTGGAAGATCCCACGACCATTTTTGGGGAGGGGGGCTCCCGGGAGGCCCTCAAGGGAGACCTCATTTCGAAAAGCTGCTTCACGTTTCTTAGTAGGACATGTTGTTCGGGGTGGTGGCCAGTTTCAGAGACAGCAACGACAATGAGTACACTATGTAACTGCCTGGTGGGTGCCTGAATAAATACACGCTACGCGGTACGATTATCCCCCCCCCCCCCCTGCGCGGAGTCGAAGGTGAACCGCGGCAATAACAGCCCTCGACAGCCCCCCTTGCACGGAGTCAAAGGTATACCGCGGTATCAACCGACCTCGAGAGGCCGCCGTCGAGGGAGATGTCTGTTCGTAAAGAGCTCTACTTCAGGTCTTGACTGGAGAAAACCGCGACATTCACCGCCCTCGAGAGATAGCCCTTGTGTGGTCAACCTTATTGCGTTAAACAACAAAAGGGCGGCGGTAGGCCGCATTTTCCACGCCATTCCTTGCGTGCAACCAGTGTTGCCTTGCGAGCTCTTTTCGAAAACTGCTTTGTTTCTTGACTGGAGAACACCGCGACATCCACCGACCTCGAGAGGCCGTCGGGGGCAAAGACGTTAGAAGACGTCAGTTTGGGCACGTGACGGACGGCGGTCTGGACGTAATATACCCAGTACTATTTTTAGTGTGGAAGCTCGTCACAGATGGCCGTCTAGACGTAATATAGTAGTTTTAGTGTGGGAACTCGTCAAGTCGTGACTGACGGGGGGCGTCCAAGGCTGCCGTCTCCTGACATGTATTTTTTTTTCTTCTGTTTGAGAGCTGCTTAAATTCTTGGCTGGAGATTCGGCGGCATTAGCTACCCTTGAGAGGTGTGACAGTACTCCGAATGGGGGATGCGTGGTTGGTCGGTGTTGGGAAGCGTGCCCCCCATGGGTTCCGGTGTCTTTGATTGGTCTATCCTCATGGCTCGCTGGCTAGGCTCAAAGGTTACGCATTATTTCCCTAAATAGAATGCTAAAACACAGAGATAACACGGCTAGGTAGGGTAAGGCAGGGTAGGGCAGGGTAGTGCAGGGTAGTGAGATGAGGGGCATCCTGCTTGTCCCATCATCGTCACCTACATTATCGCCCATCTACATGATGGCCTTGACGTGAATGTGACATCTAATTATCACGTGGTTTCACCTCAACCATGACATGGTTTCACGTCGAATATATAAACTATCCTTCACGGAGGGCACTCCATTACAGAGGCCCTTGTGAGGTCTTAGAGGTACACCTTATTATACGCTTGAGCTGCCCGTCAGCGCCGATTTTTAGCTCAGTGGCTATGGTGCATAACATGCTGCCTGATCGCTCAAGGATCATGGCGTGAATCTTCCACAACGAAAACTTTGCGTATATTATATGGGAGACCGCTTGTCAAGAGCTACTTCCTGTGTACTGACTAAAGAAATCGAGAGCCGTTAACCGACCTCGAGAGCCCGCCCTCGTGGTCAACCTTACTGAAGACCACCCTAACGGACCGCGAGAGGCCGCCCTCGCGGTCAACTTTATGGCATAATAAAAAAAAAGGTTGCGGCGCGTGCAGCGTGTCCCCCACGCATTGTTCCGGGTTTCGCGAGTGCAACCAGCCTTGCCTTGCCGGGGGACCATGGACTAGACCTCTTTTCTAAACCCTGAATTCTCCCTTCTCGTCGGCTGGAGAGACACGCGAGCTGTTTTCCTACCTCGAGAGGCTACCCCTTGTCGCCTGTTTTAGACGCGTGCTACGAGAGAGGTGCACGCCAGTTTTTTTCTTAGGCTTCCTCAATTTGGTAGTTTAAGATCTCCCCCAAAAACTGATGTGGAGAAAAGGAAAACTGCTACGGTACCGGATGAAAAAACCCCATGGGGCCTGAGGTGCACAACGGGAATCATGCCAAAAAATAATGTACCTCTGGGATTTCCGACGATTTGGGGTTGAGTGAGCCCGGTCACTCAGAAGAAAATTCAGACGAAAAGTGGTACCTCATCTATATCGCAGCACGCGTCAGGCTCCGGCATTCAGAAAACAACTTTGCCAAAAAGTGGTATACCTTTTTACCTCCAGTTGTCTTTACACCAAGGCTACGGTATTAGTAGGGGGGATGTTACGGTGGTGCTGTGACGATGTTGTGATGATGTTACGATGATGTTACGATGATGTTACGATGATGTTACGATGATGTTACGATGATGTTATGATGATGTTATGATGATTGTGGGGTATTAGTCCGTTTGACCACTTGCAAAGGGTTATCCAATAGCTTACCCAAACTAATACTTATAACACTCTCCCCCCCTGAAACGGCGGGATAGCAGGTCGGCCGGATATACGGGCGGACCTGTCAATATCCAAGCGGTTCCATTTCCTGGGGAAACCGGAGAATATTTTTCAAGTTCGACATGGGGAAAGTCTGAAAAAGTTTACTATTGTGGATGGTGGGAGTTGAACCCACGCCCCAAAAAAAACATGGTCTGTCGACGACGCCATTGGTTAAGGTATTAGCGGGGTATTAGTCCGTGTGACCACTTGCAAAACGTTGACCAATAATAGCTTACCCTAAGTAAGCCTTAAAACGTGAGGATTTTATGATGATGTTATGATGATGTTATGATGATGTTATGTTGATATTACGATGATGTTGTTATGAAGATGTTATATGATGATGTTATGATGTTGTTATGATGAGGTTATGATAATGATGTTAAAATGATGTTTTGAATATGGTAAAATGATGTTATGACGATGTTAAACTGATGTTATGATGATGTTATTCTGATGTTGTTATGATGATGTTATGATGATGATGATATTAATGATATGATGATGTTATGATGATGTCACGGTGACGTTATAATGATGTTGTGATGGTGTTGAAATGATGTTATGGTGATGTTACGATGATGTCATATGATGATGTTATGATGATGTTATGATGATGTTATGATGATGTTATTTAATACACCCCCATTTCCACTACGATTGTACCGGACACCAGCCACTCGAGGACGAGTCACTCTTTATCTCACGGAAAAAAATACTTACTTATTATATACGTAGGGATTTTTTTTGGGCGCTGCGCAGCTTTTTACTAGTCCATTATACTTCATTATGTCTAAAATAGCACATCCGGAAAGGAATAGGGGGGGTGGGGGTGGGTCACTCACACGAGCGACTACCAGCCACTGCACAAAGACCCCAAAGGTGACGCCCCCTACCGTGTATGTAGTGACGCATTCTACGATAGAGATATACCGTTTATTGGCAAAAATGTTTTCTGAATGGGGGGGCTCCTTAACCAAGAATCGTCAGAAAAAAAGTTAATTATAGACCATTTTATTTTGCATGATTCTCCTTGTAGTGTACCTAGGCCATGGGGTTTTCATCCGTCGCAGCATTATTTTTGTCCAAATCGGTTTTTGGGAGAGGTCTTAAGCTCCCAGATTGAGGAGTTGAATTAGAAGAAAAGCGGTGCATCCCTACCGCGTATAGCACGCGTCCGTAATGATGTACGTATCGGAAGAAGCACAATGAGAGCCCAAATGTTGGAGGTGTCTCTGTAAGGATGAGTAGGAACGGTGTGCTCGGTCTCGAAAGGGATGCGTGGTCAATTGGTGAAATGAATAAAATGCAAACAACAAATGAGTACGCCCCCCCCCCCCCCCCCCGCCTACCGTGCGCGTCGCCTTAAGTGGTCGGTTCTAGTAGAGGCAACATTTTGATTCTTTTGCAAGTTATGCTACTGATCTGGGACTCCTCAACACAAAAGACAGTACCCAATATATTTGTATTCACCACAGTTTTCTTCTGGGAATCTATTATTAGCGTATGAAAATACGTGGAAGTGTGGTGAGCTAAAGCTTTATTTTTCCCCATCCGCCGGAGGATAAAAATAAATAAATAAAATAAAATCTATTATTAAAACAGTTGCATTTATGTACGTCACTGAGTATCGCGCCACCCCTTTATAGTGCGTGGTCCCTCTATAGTGCGGGGCCCTTCTATAGTGTGGGGTCCCTCTATAGTGCGTGGCACCACTTTAGCGTGTATATTGCCACCTGATAAGGGACGCACGCTACGATAGAGGTAGCAGTTTTCGTCTGAAATGGTATCTGAATGACGGAGCTTCTTTACCCAGGCTACAATAAGGGGGTCCCTTTTTAAAGGCATTTTTTTTTCAGTGGCCCGCCGGCCCCGGTCACTCGCGCGAGTGACCCCCTGTTCCTTTTGTGCGGTCTTGAGATTTCGGTGCTATTTTACCAAAACTAGCGCGACGCGAATCCGCACTGCACAATAGTTAGCCACGCTGTGCGCGCCAAGCATAATCGCGTAAAGTCTTTTCTTTCAGTGAGATACAGAGTCACTCGTGCGACTGGCTCAAAATCCCGTACTACGGCGAAAAACGGAGTACCCCCCCCTTACCGTTGCCTTGGTCTCCCTAAACCCAAAACTGTCGGAAATACGCAAAATTGTTTCAAATACGCAGAATTGTTTATGCAGGATTCTCGTTGCGTACGCGTAGGCCATGAGATTTTTCATTCGTGGTATGACAGCATTTCCCTCCCCCCCCCTCCAAAAACAGTTTTTGGGAGACGATGAGGTATTAAGATCTCTCAAATTGTGGACCACACGCGTCAGAAAAAAAAATGGTAGTACTAGTGCACCTCTATCGTAGTGTGCGTCAAAGAAGGCACCGACCGCACTATGCGTAGAGGGCCGACTCAGCTGCAGTGTAAGAGTCTTACTACGGTAGCCCCCCCAGCTTTTTTTTAACGAAATCGCCGGCTTCAAAACCAGCTCCCGGTCTTGTTTCCTGAAATAGGGTGTCCCTCGACACCCCGACGTCATCGATCGATAGACGCGTGTGCACCCAAGAAAATATATGGGTACTTTTTTTTGCAATAGTATCCTTCCTTGTGTCGAGCAGCCACGAAACGTTCGTTAAAGAAAACCGCTGGTTTTAGGGGGGGGCTATCGTAGAATCAGTCGTAAAAGGTGTGAGACCAAAACTCGAACACAGTTTTTTTCGACTCAAGACTCCAGCATTTTTCGTTCAAGGAGAAGGGGAAGGGGGGGGGGGAAGGGTAGTCTCATGTTGGGATGACTCTGATCCCGATGTGCGTGCGCCTCGGCCCCTTCCTGCCGCAAGCGGAAGACCGTATCTTTCAGTGCAGTGCTCAGTGGTTGTTTCTCGATACAGTGCCGGTATGCGGCAGTCCAGGGCGATTGTGTAGGAGAGGGGTACTTTCATTTTTCCACTACCGCGTTCGAGCCACTCCCACGCACGAGTGACTCTAGACTCACGGACAAAAATACTTTTACCTGGTAGGCCTTGTGGTTGGCGCAGCGTAGCTTTTACCATTTCCCCTTGCGGATTCATATCCCGCAACAAAGTCTAACAGACACAAAAGCTAAGCTAAGACCCCGCGAAGGAGCAGGGGGTCACTCGCGCGCGCGAATGACCCCCAGCCAAACCGCACCCCCCCCCCCCCAAAAGAAAGTGACGCCCCCTACCGTACTATCGATCGCCAGCCGAAACTTCCGGCAGTATATCGGACAATGGCACTACAATTGGGGGTAGGTAGTGCCGTTGCTGGTACTATTTAGAGTATATAGCGGGTTTACGTGGTGTCAAAAGTGATTTAAGCGATTTCACCCCGGCACCTATATCGGCATTAGGCACTATCCAATCGGCACTATATCGGCAATAGGCAATATCCAACCGGCACTATATCGACAACGGGCACTATCCAACCGGCACTTTTATGGAGGTGCACCCAACAACGGCGAATCAGCATCCCTGGCGGTGTATAAGCGAGCATCATTCCGCTAAAAAGCTGGAATTTTATCTCCTCTTGGTTATTATTCATGTTCCGAGCTCTTGTGCGTTGCGTCAGACGCTGATCGGCCGTGCTTCGCTCTGAAGGTGGGACGCGCAGGGCCATCCACAGACCCTTTAGGCCACTCTACAGCGGGGGACAAACCAGCTGCGTGACGCCCCCCCCTCCCTCGACGACAACAGAAACAAATATAAAGGTGAAAACATGTACTGGTATATTATTCTTCATGCCATGGTGTACCAAGCAGAGGGTGAAATTGGAGAGATTTCCCTCCCCCCTCCCTCACCAGGCAGGGTAGAATTGGGGAGACCCCCGCTTACCCTCTGGATGAAGGGTGGACTTGAGGGAAAACCACTTATCCTTCTCGACCAGGCAGGGCAGAATTGGGGAGACCTCCACTCCCCCCCCCCCCCGGGCAAGGTAGAATTGGGGAGGCCTCCACTTCCCCCCCCACCCCAGGCAAGGTAGAATTGGAGAGACCCCTCCACCCCCCACCAGCAGGAGTATAATTAGGAAACCCCCCTCCTCCCGCCTAACAGGCAGGGTCAAATCTCCCTACCCCACCAGCCAGACAGGGGTGTTTAGGCGAGCCTCCTCCCCCCTACTAGGCAGGGACGAAATGAGGAAAACCCCTTCAAGAATTGAGGAAACCCCGCCCCCCCATGCCCCACAAGGGAGGGTAGAATTGAAAGCGCCCCCCCCCCCCCAAGACACGCACTATCGATTGATGGTGGCTAAAAATGGCATCTGCGTGTCTCCTTTCATGGTGCCTGGACGTCACGAGACACATGAAGGGTTATACGTCAAGAGGAGTTGCGGCGAGAAAAAAAATATATCATTTCTCCCAATAACTTCCGCTGTTATTATAGCTATGGACCGCAAAACAACAACCATAGCCCCCCCCCCCCCCCCCGCTCCTCTCCCGCCCCCTCCCCTCCAACCCCCCCACGTTGCCCCGTGAGCCATCCCTCGCATGTAGCGTGACGTGGAGAGTATCAAACCGCACCCCGTTAGAAGTAAAGCAGCATTTACGTACCAAAAAAAAAACCGGCAACCCATCACATCTAAAGGGTCCTGGCGCACGTGGGCTACTATACTCCTTTTACAACCGCTACTACTGTATTCAAGGCTACAGCAAGGGGCATGTACCCCCTTCTTGCTTTGCCGGGTCTGAGCTATCATACTCGCACGAGCGACGCTGTGCCCCTCACCGATAAGAAAAAGCGTTGCGCTCGATTTGTTTGGCGCAACGCAGCAAACCATCCCAGGTTGGGGATTCCTATCGAAGAACTAACACAGCACGAAACCCTGCATGCTACGGCCGCGATGGACAGGAGGGTCACTCGCGCGGGCGACCACCCGGCCACTGCCAAATGAAACCCCCGAAAGGGAACCTACTACGTTAGCATTGGTCTACTATGACATACGCTCGCGACGAACCCCTGCGAGAATCGGCGGAATCAGCAGTGCTCACAAAAAAAACCAACACGTACATATTTTCCAGGACTGTTCACGGGTCATGGCCCGACCCGAAAAAAAACGTGGGTCGATTCGAGTCGGGTCAGGAGTTAATCCAAATCGTTCGAAATCTCACGGTTCGGGTCGGGTCCGGTTGGGACGGAAAACTGTCAAATCTAACGGGTCAGCGTGAGATCCCCGATCCGGCCCGACTCGCGAGAACTGACCCACCCGGCCCGTGAAACGCCCTGATATTATATTCTACCAAGTTACTCCAAAAAACGACCATCGATTCGTCCTTAGACGTCGGCCCGCCCGCCCACGCCAACGAGCACCACACAGCTCTCCCTTCTCCCTGTATACCGCCCCCCGGACTTACGCAACACACATTTCCCCTTTCTCTTTGATCTCATTAGCCTTTCCTCCGTTAACCTTTGCCCCGCACTGTCTCACTGGAGGGCAAAAACCCGAGGATTTTACGCCTCAATAGTTACTCGAACATACGCTGTCCCTCACAACGCAACAAAAAGCCTACCACTTCTCTCTCCCCGCTTCGTTACACAAAAATTTGCGCCAAAGTCCCCACACAAAAAACTTACGCCGAAGTTCCACGAAAAACATAAAACATCCCCGGGTAAGTGGCGCCATTGCACCATCCATAAAAGCCCCGAAAATAAATGCCAAAAAAAAATAAATGCCTCTAATACGGATCAGTACGTATAGTAAAAAGTAAACAAAAACGAAAACAAAAACAAAAACCACGTATAAAAAGAAAGACGCCCACAAAATCCTCTGGATAAAACGAGCATTTGCGGGGAGCTCTCTCAAAAAGTAAAGAAAAAAAATCAACCAAGACAAAAAACACCAATTTCAATGAACCGGAGACAAAAATTGGCCGATCAAGACATCTAAAAGAGTCCACAGTCGGACAGGACAGGCCTGCGTACTCTACAATCAACGGCGATTTCTCGACGAGCACGGCAACACACGAAGAGAGAGGAAACCACAAAAAACAAGTATACCTGGTATTACTACACAAGTGTGCGAAACACCATCACAGCGACCTTCTAGACCAGCCGTGCCACAGGTGTCATCCCTCACAAGCAGACTAACTTCAAGCGATGTGGCCGGTGCGCGATGATATTATGAGGCGTTTCCCTCGTGACGGGGCTAGATTTGAGGGCACCACAAAAAGCGAAACAATTTGTTTCTGCTACGTTTTTCCCTGCCCCGCCACTGCTATTGAAAAAACAGCAGCAGAATTTTAGGACGACACAAAACGACCTCTGCCTCATAACCGCCACCCCGCCACGGCAAAAGCAGCAGCAGCAGCAGCAGCAGCAGCGGGGCTACAGTAGACCACAGTAGCACCGACAAAAACGATAGCAAAAGAGAGCACAGATGGAGGCAAAGACATACCACCAAACCCAAAAGAGGATGGCCTCTCCACACCGCAGAGTGAAGTACACATGCAGCCAGCCGTAACACACCGACCCGTCACCTGACCTCCGCGCCACGCGGACACCAGGTGACGCTCGCCGGGGCTGCTACTTTAGTCCTCATCAGGATTCCACACACAAAACGTGGCGCCAAAAGTGTGTGGGGAAAAAAAAAAACTCGCCTCAAGCAGCGCGCCACACACACGGCCGCGGTAATCACGCGGCCACTGCCCGAAAAAACGATGTGGGGGTGTCTAAAGGGGAAACCATTACACCTCGTTTTCATGGTGGCAAAAAAAAGCCTGCGGGAACGTCTACCTGGGGAACCTCCACCTTATACGGTAGGGCACAATAGCCTTATTGGGGGTGTCTTTACTTGGGAAACCTTCACCTCGTATGGGGCGTGGGCATCCCACGCCTCGGTAAAAATCTCGACGCGCTACCGCCTTCAAAAAACTCCTGGGGCTACCGCACGAAACACACGCGACAACACCCGTCCCCCTGGGACTATTCCGAGACAACGTTCTCCAAAACAACCGGGAGGACAAGCAACAACGGGGAAAAAAAAAACTGTGGAGAGATATTTTGCATTCGTGTGACACATCGAGCAAAAACGGTGGAGGCCTTTCCGTAGGCACATCGCTCGGCGTTTTTGCGTTCCCTTCTCCGCGTTGCGGAAGGAAATCCAGGGCTTATCCCCGGTCATGCATGACCCGGCCCGCGGATCGGGCCAGGATGTTTCTACACAATATCGTGGGTCGAGTCGGGCCGGGTCAGGAGGAGTTCGAAACGTCACGGGTCCGGTCGTCCTGACCGACCCGACCCGGGAGAAATTATCCGACCCATGAAAAGCCGTGAAACAATCAACATGGAGCTCGTCCGAGGGGATGTGCAACCACGCGCGTTGAACGTTTCTTGCTCCCTCCCCCCCCCGCCTCCGGAACACCCCTCCATCGCTACTGGAGGAACCTCCCGCCTCTATGTTTCTCCCAGCGTTTCACCCCAACCGTGTTTCGTGAGTTGATCCTGCCAATAAAACCAAAAAAAAAAAAGCAAGAGTGACCATCTAATGCGAAAGGGTGGGAGCATTCTACGTTTCTCCACTACTGCAGTACTCCGTAGTTCGTCTAAACTCGGGACCTTTGCCCACGCTGAATGAAGAGAAAACATATCGAAAAAGCTGGTCTTATGATGATGCGGGTCTACCATCGACCCGTGTGTAGCCGCCCACGTTGAACGGGAGATAAACCCGTTGAAAACCAGGGAAAATCAAAACCAAAGAAGCAAAGTCTATAGCCTGTGATGCATGTCGTTCGCAAACTCCTCCAAATTTTTCAGCGCCTTCACGAATTTCCCCCAAACAGTCGGCCGGCCTGTCTCGCCTACCAAAAACAAAACCTACCGGATGTCCTGCCCTCCACGCGCAACATGCAAAACTCCCCCTCGAATCATCACAGGGGCGCGCGAAGAATGCTTCAGACTACACTTAACAGTCTTGTGGCTGTACATGCCGACTTGCCACCTGGGAGACTCCGAATGTTCAGCTTCTAAATGGCTGACTCCTTACCTCACAAACGCGCCAATCACCCCACCACCACCCCCGTCTCGCTTGCCCCGCCCCCCCTCCCTCCCGGTGAAGTCCGTTGATCCGTACCCTCGCAGGCGCCAACTCCTCTACTCCTACCCCCTCCCACACCTGACGTCTCTTTAACCCGACCTCATTGACCCCTATACCCCACAACCCTCTCGACCCTGACTCTATTTACCCTCCCGTGTCCCGACCATACATTACACAAGCGGAACAGTAACGTTATGGATCTACCTCTCTATAGATAGAACTCCGCGCACATACCCCACCCTCCTGCTGACCACCAGCGCCTGTCCAAAAAAGCTGCGCAAAAAAAAAAACACCACCGTATTCTACTGTACTGTTCCTACCGCTCCACCCCTTCGGGGTTGTATCCAACGCCCCTCCCCGTAAAAAAAGCCTCCACAAAATCAATCGCGAAAACCAATGTCGCGACGCGGCCAACCGGGGCGACGGCATACGCGTCGTTTGAGAGGAAAACGCCGTTTTTTTCTATTGAGAGGAAACGCTGCTTTGTTTTTCGTTTACTCCCATCGATCCACACATGAGACACGCATGCACCCTGCCCAACACATTACATGGAAACCCACGACAAGCGGGCACACGGCCAAGGGCAACGAGGGAAAAAAGGGGGGAGGGATTTTGAAGGGTAGCTCACCCACGTTTTCTCCCACTCTTTTCTCTCTCTCTCTTCTCTTTCCCTCCTTCCCTTTCCCTTCTCTCTCTTTGATTTCTCCCCCCCCCTCCCTCACGCGTTGGAAAACCTCCAACACCACCGATAACACATGGTCGGATCAAACGTAAGGATCTCCCCCCCCCCCTCTCCAACTCCCGCCCTCCTTCCCCTCCGGTGCAGCAAAAACACCACCCCCAATAGCACACACGAACTGCACGCTCATGGTTTCATTGCCCCAAATGAGGGGGGAAAAGACCGCTTTCAATAAAAGAGCTGCAAAAATTATGACATGGAGAGATTTTACCAAACACATATCACATACGAAATACAAGTTTTCCGAAAAGTGGTGTGATCATGGGTGACTGAGAAGTCACGTACTGTCAACCAAGGATTGCGACCAGAATCCGACTTCTTTCTCTAAATATAATTGACCAATTAAGAACATTGCATGTATTGGAGAAAAAGACCTCTAGCGCCCACAGTTTTCGTATATTTCTTGCCTCTCTCTAGGCAGGAAACGCCTCTGCCGCTGTATACATGCACGCCTCATAATAAAAAGTTCCACATGCCCTGCCCCTGTGGCATACCAGGCACAAACCCAACGAGGATCGATCACGCCTGTGGCAGAAAAAAAATACGGGCGCGTGCTACGATAAGAGGTGCACCACATTTTTTCTTTCAAGGTTCCTCAGTTTGGGAGCTTAAGACCTCTCCCAAAAAAACGGTTTTGGAGAAAAGTAAAAACTGCTAGGTACCGTATGATGTGGTCTAGGGTACACGTGGAGAATCAGGCGAAAAAAAAAAATGATTTCTTCCCGACGATTTTGGTTTAAGGTGCCTCGTCCTTCAGAAAACATTTCAGACGAAAAAAGGTATACCTCTATCGTAGCACGGGTCTACGCATCTACAGCACACATGAACCCCTTCCCCTACCTTCATCCCCACGCACCAACACCACCACCATCACCACCACCACGGCCACCGTTTGGCTTGCGGTTCCGATCAGCGTCCCAAGCGCCGCCTCCTGAGCAGTCCCGGGACGCGCCCGGCAAAGAACGGTCGCGCGCCAACGTCATTAGTGACCAGGAGTTCCCCTTCCAGACAGGGCCTCTTTGCCGCGTCCTCCCCCCACCCCCATCACCCCCATCACCCCCGCCACCGCCACCACCACCACAGCCACCGCCGCCGCCGCCACTGCGATTGTCGCCCGAAAGCTGAGCTGTCACGTTTTGTTCATCCACGTCCACAACTTTAGCATTGTCGGTGTCACCGATGTGGTGCGACTGCGACCACTCGCCCGCGTTCAAGGGTGGGATAGGTCCGCGCCGCATCCCTTCCTCCTCCGCCTTGACGAACATCCGCGTCCCAGCTGCTGCCGAGGTTCGGAGAGAGCCGTCGCGGTCACCGTGGGATTGCTGGTGCGACTGGATGACTTGTCCGAGACGCTGCTGGGGTCCGGGGAACGGCAATCGCAGCCTCAGGTTCGAATGCGCGGGCGCTGGGTCGGACGGAGTGAACACTCGCTCGTTTTCGTAGCACCACTTTGCATGTCCGTCATGTCGTGAGTGTCCGTCATGGCCGTGGGTTGTTCTGTCGTGCTCCTCGTACCCCCCCCCTTCATCGCCTCCACCATCGTCACCGCCGCCACCGCCACCGCAGCGCAAGTCGATGCGGCTGGAGGCGAAAAAAACGGTATCACCACCCTTCCCACCGAAGCTTCGGCTCCCGTTGCCGTTGCTGTTGGTGGACCTACGGCGATAGCCGTCCACGGTGACACGGTCGCCTGCGGCCCCAACACGCCAGCCACAGTCTCTGCCACCCCCACCGCCAACCCCACCGCCACCTCTAGAAGCCCGCCATTCGCCGCCGCCTTGCGTCATGCCAAGACCTCTCTCGGTGCCCAAACACCCCTCTACAAAATCGCGCGGTCCCGGCTCGTCCCCGACACCACCAACACCACCGGGCCCAGATCGATGTGCGTAACTGCTTCCCTCGCGGGCGCTGCCACGGAAAATGCTCGAGGCTGTTCTCTCGGGCGCATCCCCGCGGTGTCCACTGCGGGCACGGTTCCCTATAGCGCCCGAGTAGAGCGGCGGCAGCTGTCGCCGTTCTGTAGTGGAGGTTACACCAGCGTCCGCACCGAGCCACGCCCGCCGTTGGCCCGTCCGTTGGCCCGTCCCCGTTACTCCCTTCTCATCCACACAAGCTCGCCCCTCCCGCCGCGCTTGCGTCTCGGAGTGCTGCCGGGAGTAGGGAGCGTCACGGCCACGGTCATCACCACCACCACCACCGTCATCACCACCACCGCCACCGCCGCCGCGCGCGTCTTTCGATCGACTCCAACCGTCTGCTGGGTAAAGGCGGGGGTGATCTCCGGGGGCGCCCATTCTCCCGAGGGTCTCGGCGGGGGTCTTCCGCGGGGCATACTCCACTCTGCGACCGCTCATGACGTCGATGATGTCGGCCACGTCTTCGGTGGGGGGGCGCAGCTTAAGAAGAAGCTCGGTTGGGGCCATCAGGGGGCCCTGTTGAGGCCTTTGCGGTGGATGCTGTTGCCGCTGCCGTGAGAAGAAAAAAAACATCATGGTATACGAAAGCCGGGGTTGCGGGACAAGAGAGGGGGTGGAGCCGTTGAACGGGGGGGGGTGGTCGGTCCGAGACGGGGCTAGCGATCAGCGCGCGCAAGGCTCAACACAATTTCACACGAAAAAAAAAAGGAGCGCACGTTCGTATACCATACGTTGAGAGCCCGAGAGGCCACTGGCTGCCACTCCTACACCACCTCATCGTGAACATCTCCCAACACTCCGAATATAAAACACGCCGAACCCCGCCGGCGAGCCCGACACCCATCGGAAAACCCCGTCCCGCAAAACCTCACCGGTTGCTTGCCCCAGCCCTGATGCCCGGGAGTCCCTTGAGGGTGGCAGTTCGGGCGAATTCCGCCCGATCCCACCGACGGTTCCCACGCTTGCACACGCGGCCCAAACTCCTCCGACCCCACCTCCTCTTCAATCATGACACGACAGGACTCTCGCCGTAGCCCGCCAGCGCTCCACGATTCCCCACCGTTCCTGGTCTCGCCCCTGTTCCCGCGCACTTCCACCCCCCTGCCGCCGCCGCTTCCGTCCTCCCCCCATCCCGTTCGTATCGGTTCGTTAGCGCACGCCGCGTTACGGCTCTCTTCCCCCCCCCCCCATTCCGTTTTCGTCGGCCCATTATCGCGCGCGGCGTTTCCCCGCTCCCTCTCGCCCTCCCATCCCGTTCCCGTCTTCTGCACGACAGCGTGGACTGCGTTATAAGGCGTCCGTTTTATCGCCGACTCCGCAGCGTTCGCTGCGGCTTGTTTTGCCGCCGCTACCGCCGCCGCCGCCGCTGTCGCCGTTGCCGCTGCCGTTGCCGCTGCCGTCGCCTCCGCCGTCGCCTTCGCCGTCGCCACCGCCACCGAACCTCTGGAGCTGACCATGTTGGCGCCACGCGTAGACACGTGGCCGCATGAGGTGGTAGCGGTGGCGGTGCCGGTGGCACGTTGTGCAGATGCATGGCCGCGTGAGGTGACCGTGGCGGTGGCGTGTTCGCTAGAATGCCACCCCTCCTCCGCGAGTACCGATCGACACTGCTTCTTCCTCGCCCACTCCTCCTCTTCTTCCTCGTGACGACGGTGGTGAACGCGGCGACAATGCTTCTGCGTCCCCTCGCCTTCCTCTTCCTTCTCTTCCACCTCCTCTTTCTTTGGGCGGCCGTAGCGAACGCCGCGACAGTGCTTCCGCGCCTCCTTCCCTTCCACTCCCTCCTCCTTGTGAGGGTCGTGGCCAACGCGTCGGCGTTTGTTTCCCGTCTCCGAATCTCCGCAACGTTTTTCCTGTTTCAAGCGGAACCGCGGTTGAGCCTCCTCGGAATAACCCCCCACCTCCATCTCCTCCGTCTCCTGATGCTCCACTTTCAAGGGGGACACGGCAGGAAGCTCGGCGGAAGATGAGGACAGGTAAGGGGACGACGTAGGAGAGGAGGAGGAGGAGGTGGAAGGCAATGTGGCCGGCGACGAGGGGGAAGACGGAGCCATGCTCCTTTTTCTCCATTCCCCACTATCAGGATTTCGATCCTCGACACCATCGCCACCACCTACGCCGCAGCCACTCTCGCACCGCTTGTCGGCGACCGGCCGGCTTTTACCGCCGCTTCCGCTGACGCCGACGTCACGGGAAGAGACATCCTGCTTTACGCGTGAGGTCAGCACCCCTCTCGAGGGGAAACGCCTCTTTCTCGGAGGACCGTGGGACCGCGACGAAGTAAGGTGAAAACCACCACCACCACCACCACCACCGCCACCACCTTCAGAGTCGCTACCCTTCCCAACTTTCTTGCTACCGCTACCGCTGTTACTGGTGCCGGTACCGGCCCCGGCACCACCACCGCCAACTTTTGCCGTGGGAACTTTCCCCTCCCCCTCACCCGTGCCCTCCCGTCTCGCAGGCGCAACGTCAACGCTAACGCTAACCCCAACGCTCACGCCGACGCTAACGCTAACGTCAAGCTGGCGAGCCAACGCCGGCGGCTCCCTCTTCTCCACGGCTTTCTTAGCCCCAGCCTCGGCTCCGCCCCCCCGGGAATCACCGCCCCTCGCTCCGCCACCGCCATCGCTGCCGGACCCGGACGCATCGACTTCCACCGCCGGACCACCACCAGCAGCAGCAGGAGCAGAAGAACAAGCCGGCCGCTGGACTGGTGTCTCGCATGACGCTGCTACACCAGCGGTGGTTGAATATGGCGCGCGCGACGGTAAGGTCTCGGCTTTGGCCTTCGTTGACGTCGTGGCCGCGGACTGAAGCGTGGCAGCAGGTGGGTACGTGCGACGGCGCCCGTTCCTGCTTCGGGTTTTGCTGTGAGGGTGATGTCCGTCGCGGGTCGGCGGCGGGGCGGGGCGTGGGGAGGGCGGCGTCTTGGGAGGCGGCCGTGGTGGCGGAGATGATGGCCGGTCGCAAGAAACTTTCCCCTGTTCTTGGTCTTGTTCTTCCACGGTCGCCTCTGCGCTGCAACTCACGCTACCGCCACTGCTGCTGCTGCTGCTGCTGCTGCTGCTGCTGCTGCTGCCGCCGCCGCTGCTGCTGGTGATACTGCTGCTGCCGTTGCCACCACCGCCGCCGCTGCCTCCCCCGCCCCCACACGCATCACCGCTGTTACCGCCCCCTCCCCCACGACCGCCGCCGCCACTCCCACCCCCACTTCCCCCTCCTCGTGCACCGCTGCCGCTAGCCTTGCAACCGCCAGCCTTGCTACCGTTACCTCTGCTGCCGTTAGCGGCGCTGCCACCACCACCACCACTAGCGCTGCCAGCCTTGTGGCTTTCAAGACGCCCCCCTAGCCTCTTCTTCGGTGCCTGCTCGCGCCCTCTCGCGGCCTTGCTTTTGCCGGCCGCCGTTGCCGCAGCAGCAGTTACCACCACGATGGCTGCCGCGATCTCCTTGTCAACTTTAGGGACTTCTTTTTGCACCTTGCTACGCCGCGGGGCGTATTTAGCCCCTTTCGCGGGTCCACTTTTGCGCCTCACGCTCCTTTCGCAGGTCTTGCCACGGCGGCAGCACAGCGCGCAGGGCTCACCTCCGTCGCAGGCGCGCTTCATCTGCGCGCAGTAGTCGCAGCTTTTGCGGAGTTGCTCCTTCCCATCCTGACGCCACACGCACAGACAAAAGTGGTGGTGGTTGTAGGAGGTAGATTACACCAGTGGTGTGTCGTCGCGTAACACAACGAGGGGAGAAGGGGGGGGGAGAGAGAAGGGATCAGCTAGGGAGTGGTTGTGTTGGATGGTCCTGCACACGGTAGAAAGGGGGAAGTCGCAGTGACATCATTGAAACTCTAAAATAATTAACAAATTTTGCGCGTTTCGCGCTTCAGACAGAGTGGAGAGCGTGGAATATGATATTCATCGCGCCCCTGCTCTTCGCGTATTTTCTTGGCCACCCGCTAGAGTACGGCAGTGACTTAAGGTGAGAAACACCAATATCAAGACAGTTACGACCAATATCAAGACAGTTACGGCCAATATCAAGACAGTTACGGCGACAGCAGAAACAACAAGAGCAAGAGCAAGAGCAGCAGCAACAAGAGCAAGAGCAAGAGCAGCAACAACAACACACCACCACCACCACCACCACCACCACCAACAGCAGCAGCAGCAGCAACAGCAGCAGCAGCAGCAACAACAACAACAACAACAACAACAACAACAACAGGAGCAGCAACAACAACAGGAGCAGCAACACCAACACCACCAACACCACCAACACCACCACCACCACCACCACCACCACCACCAACAATAGGAGCAGCAACACCACCAACACCAACAACAACATCAACAACAGCAACAACGGCACGCCTGTATAAAAAGAAAAGCAAAAATAAAGCACCCCGGACATATGCCACCAAACTGCCACGTTGCTCGCCCAAAGTCGATCATTTTACATGCGTACAGATTTTACGTTAGATTGGTCGTCACATGATTTCCCGCCCCTGGCCGAGGACACTAGATTTTTTTTATTAGTATCACGTTTTACTTTTTTTCTTTCCAACTCAGCTTTTGGACAAGTCACGGTCACAACACAGACGCACTACGTACAAACTTCATACTAATAACCATGCACGCTCGAACGACGCATAAAACAAGGGTTGAATATCGAGCGATGATCGAGTTCAGATATTAGATGGTAAAGGATATCGATAAATCGAACACGAAACCGTTTTTGTATGACTAATTAAATCCTCCCCGCCGACGTCTCACCCACGGTAAAAATATTCTGAAGTAAGACTATTAATAAACGTGTTATACCTGGCACCTGGCAAGTATTACCTGGTAACAAGCTGGTGCGTTCCATAGCTAGCTGTCAAATTTTTGTGGCCCTCGAAGCGATTTTTTTTAATAGTTTCCGTGCGCAAGAGTGATTAAATCAATACTGAGCGTCTTCGCGTCACCCTGTTGACTCTGGTATTATTAATAGCTAGTGTTAGCTAGCACTAAGGAGAGTCGCCGACGTATGATATATCCTTCATGAGGACATCCACACCTCCTAACACGCGCGATCGGAGAATCTATCACGCATCGCTTGCAAAGATGAGTTTCGACGAAATCCTCTACAATCTCACAGCTACTGCAGGTAGGTATATATCTACGAAATTGTTCCAAGTATAATATATGTCAGCTGCGACTTCGATCAATTTAAGGGTCGATATCCACCTTTGCAAGCTGCACAATATGCAATCAAAACGCGATCGATACGATCTATCGCAAGTTCGATTGTTCGATATATCCATAGAGTCCGTCATTCCGATATTTGGCAAGTTCGATATTTCATATATCGGTCTATCATACCGCGATTTAGATATGCCGATATAGAAACAAAAGTCGGATACGATATCCAATAAATAGGTAGATCTATAGCACTTAGGACGAAAGTCCAGTCATGTATTGTATATACGATAGAAGTTTCAACTATCGCCACCCATCATCACCAATCATCACCACTCATCAATTATGAAATATTATCAACCCCTCCACCCCCAACCCATCAAACGCATGAATGCCTTCCAAAAAAAGGCCGAGGGGGTCCTGAGCTCTGAGGCCCGGGAACACAGCCGTAAAATTCTGCCAAATGAGCCAAAAGAGTGAGGAAAATGAAATGTTGCTGTAGCATACTATAACATCGCACTTGTAGAGAGTAATGTACACTCGAAACCTGTAAATGACAACCAACCAATAATACCGTGCAAGATCACGACTGCTGCTGCCGTGTGCGCGCGTATCTTTGTTGTGTGTGTTCGTCTTCACATCAAACCGTTCTTTCTACCCAACGACATCAGCACACCCAGTGTCCGTGCAGATTTTTCATCCTGTATACAAGTAGAGACATCAAAATTATGTGGTCACAGACTTTAGACCGATTATGTTTATATTTGCACCCTTCTATATCCAAACCGGTCGCCCCGGTGGCGTATCAGGTTATCCTCGAGCCTGGTATAGGTCAGTTTCGTGAGTTCGAGCCCCGCCGAGTGCATACTCGTATAAATTCGTTGGGACTTTTTCTTGTGCACAAATTGACTTGCGGAAAGCGCGAGAGCGTGAGTCAGCAACATTCGAGGAACAATCGACGAGCAGTGGGATTGCTGAACCCTATGCACGATAAAAATTGAAGGCAAGAACCGGGGAGGAGAAGGGATGGCACCTGTGACCACGGCTTGTCCAGAAGCTGGAAAGTGAAAGTGTGCTAGAAAAAAAAAAAAAAAAAAAAAAAAACCACCACAACCAGTGTCCCTGCCAATGCCTCGTAGAAAGAGCTCTCTCTGTGGTCACAAACTACGAGACCGATACGAGACATACAAAACACATTGCAAACACACCAAGGTGATTTAGCGATGCAACGCCAACAGCCATGACGAGCGGGCACGCGCGGGCAAAAAACAACAATATGTACCGGTAATCCAGCACACCAGACTATTTCCAGTAAAACCGGAAAAGAAAAAGACGAGGCAGAAAAGAAGACCTGATTCAATCCAGAATGCAGAATACTTCGGAAAACGAGCACTCTACGTAGCCATGCCGATTTCAGGCTAGGTGCCGGGTTCTTCTTTTTTCGCACGTCCTTCTGTTATATTCGCTCTTTTTCTTTTCTCGTTCTCCCTCCCTAGACGTAACTTAGATCCGGGGTCATCAAGCAGGCTCTTCCCCCCCCTCCCCGCTGTTTTTTTCCGTCCTTTTTTATCCTTCCCTTCTTTCTTCTTTTTTTCGAGTGCCGCAAGTACGAAAAGCGCGTAACCCCTTCTTGGGACTTAAGAGGGGAAATTGACGACGAAAATTGACGATTTCGGTGTCGGCCACTGCTAATTGCCGACAGTAAAAGCGGTGTCCGAACTACTTGTACAACAAAATCCGAAGGCTCGTACGGGCATTTGTACAGGACGGGCACAGCGTGATCCCTATATCTCGTGATGCTGCGCGCTCACAGCTCCTCGTAGACACTTGAAAATATAGCAATCGTCTCTTTTTCGTCGCTTTGACTAAAATTATCAAAGTTTTACCAAACCCCCCCAAAGGGGGATTTCTTCGCTTGCACGTATTCACGCGGGTACGGGGTAAACGGGAGCCCTGGGTTGGATGTTGTCGTGAAGGTATACCCGAGCTCCAGAGTGACCGGAGCCTGTCCCGTGACCACGGACTTGATTATGCTCGAGTAAATGCGAGACCAACAACAACAACAACATCATCATCACATCATCATCATCATCATCATTATCACCATCAACAACAACAACAGCAGCAGCAGCAACAGCAACAGCAACAACAACAACAACAGCAACAGCAACAACAACAACAACAACAACAGCAACAACAACAAAAAACAACAACAACAACAACAACGACAACAACAACAGCAGCAACAACAACAACAACAACAACAACAACAACAACAACAACAACAACAACAACAACAACAACAACAACAACAACAACAACAACAACACGCAACACGCACATATGATATGTATGTACGAGTATCACAAAAAGACGGATAAAATACCCAAGACCAACGCACGAATGGGTATGATAGGGTGGACCGGAACTGGACCAAGTCGGGCGGAAGGCTGTGTCCCCATAGCCGGGGATTTCGTGAGTGGGTGAGCTTGCGCAAGTTCCACACTGCCCGGAATGATGACGTTCCGGGTGGCTATCTCCACCGCACCTGACCCTCGGCAGGGGCCAGGTCGGGTTGACATACATACTCACGCATCCGTATGCAACGGGGGCAGCTTGCGCTGCCGGAGTAGTAACGGGGACCACCGGTAGGGACACCTCGCGCTATCGCTATCGTGGGAACCGAAGGACACGCGAGAAAACCAGCTGGATTGCGAATACAATTGAGTTAAATTGACACACGAGGTGTATGAAAATGCGTGGACGGACGTGGGTGGTGTTTATTTTTACCTATCCGAGGGAGGATGAAAAAAAAAGAAGATACAATAAATTTCGACAGGGTAGGAGATACCCGGAAGGAGATATCGTACCACCAAAACACGCTCACACGATCACACTCGCTTGTCACGCTGCAACGAGGCACGTATGTCGTATAACACGTGCACCACGGAGATTACGAAATGTCGACAACAACAACAACAACAGCAGCGATGTCGACAACAACAACAGCAGCGGTAACAACTACAACCACAACTACAACTAATGTAATGCAACCACGACACCAACACCACCACCACCAACAACAACCACCACCACACACAGCAACATCTTGTTGTTCTCACATTAACTCGCATAATCAAGTCCGTGGTGACAGGACAGGCTCCAGTCACTCTGGAGCTGAGGAATACCCCAGGGAAAAAACACAAAACAACCCAAGGTGGTACACGCATTTATCACAGCTGACGGAATCCATACCTCCACCAGACACATATAAAAGTGAAATCGGGAGTCCGTCTACGGTGCGCCAGGTCCATACCGGTGCATACGACTCATTACTCGCGCCTGGAAAAACCGACTATACCGCTTGCTACCCAAGAAGGACTACCACGTATATATTACACGTAGTATCCATCACTACGCATACGCACGACAGACGCAAGTCAATTGGAAAAAAGAAACAAAGAAAAGAAGAGAAAACAAAGGAAGGGAAAGGAAAGAAGATAAAGGAAAGGAAAGGAAAGAAGATAAAGGAAAGGAAACAAAAGAGAAGAAAGCGAAAAAAAAAGCGAAAGAGGAAAGGAAAGAAAAGAAAAGACAAGAAAAGCAAGATAATACAAGACAAGAAGAGGAAGCAAGGAAAGGCAAAGATGAAAAAAAAAGTCATACTCGCAGACCCTAGGAATTGACTAAAAAAGACGGCATTGGGCTCATAGAGGGTATCAAGTGCATCATCCATAACATGTACCAGGTATTCCACTTTGATGAAAAAAAACAGCAGTAACGGTGAAAACATGAACCCACAATATCGGAAGGACGTACAGGTCAGACAGGAAACACGAGACGGGGAGAGAGGAGAGAGAGATAGAGAGAGAGCAGCGCATGCTCCCGGATCCCCTCCCACGACACATGACCCCGGACCGATTCGTCCACGACAAACAAGCAAGAACCAACTTCGTAAAACGATCAAATAGACTTTCAAGGCATCAACCAAACTATCCCAATCGCTTTCAAAACTTCGTTCACCGCAAAAGGTTAGTTTCACAGATCCCTGCGCATTTCATCTTATTTTTCTCTCGTCCCTTCTACTATACTATTTTCGCGCGTTTCCTCTCTCCTTCTCCCTCCCCAGACGTAACTCAAGAGATCCGGGGTCACCAAACAGGGTCATCCCCCCCCTCTCCACTACGGTACGCGCCGTCGTTATTATCGCGGGGAAAATCCAGCTATTTCTTCCCTCGTCGACTCGCGTCCAACTGCTGCTGTGTCTTCCGACGTGTGTACGTATGTATGATACGTATCCTTTTTTTTTTGCCGCTGCATAAACACTCCCACACCAATTCCAAGTAATTTTCCCTGAGCAAGGTGGGTGCGGTGCAAGTTTACTTCCTCGGGACAAGAAAAAAAAATACTAAGAAAAATCTGACAATCTACGACGGCAGCATCTGCCACACGAACCAGCCGGGGCTGGCTGTGGTGTGCTCGGGGACGTGTCCGGAGTGCAATGGGAAGAGATGCACGGGCCCCGAGCAGCACGGAGATACCTACGCACGTACTGGCCACACGATCTTCCCTAGCACAGCAGGGGTCCCAAAACAAAGCGAGCGGTGGTGGTGCGAGAGCAATATGACCGCCTTATTGCGGGAACCCGCCTTATTCCTTCCAGTGCGAAAATCAACCAGTCGCGCCAAGCTGTTCGGACTTTTTTTTTTATATCCTCCGGCGGTTGAAGAAAAAAATAAAAGCTCAACCCCTTCACAACTGGAAACCCGTTTGACAACATTACTTGGATTTAGTATAGGGAGGGGTTCGGGGGCTCTAAAGGGGTTAACCTCACCACACTTCCACGTATTTTTGTACGCACGTCGTGTGTCGATCTAACTCAATTGCCTTCGCAATCCAGCTGGTTTTCTGGCGTGTCCTTCGGTGCCCACTATAGCGATAGCGTGAGCTGTCCCTATCGGCGGCCCCCGTTACTGTTTTGACCGCCTGATATCGGGACACAGCCTTAAATCGGGATGCCGCCTTATTGGGGGACCTCCACTACTAAAGAGGGTTGAGAACACCGGACCTTCCATATTCCAGGTCGCTATACAATACCTGTGAGTCCCATATACCAACGCCTATTTAACTGGAAACCCGTTTTTGGGGACAAATTACTTGGAAGTAGTATAGGGAGGGGTTTTGGGGCTCTAAAAGGGGTAAATGGACCATATCATAAGGTTTAGTTGACCATGAAGGTTACTAAACCCTTCTAGCACCGCACTCCCGACATGTGGACAAAACACTTGGAATTAGAGTAGGAACATTTGAGGAGTTGGAAAAGGGTTAAAAACGATATTTCAAAATACAGCAATCGGTCGTGGTGGTCCCTCAATGGTGCCGTGCCTTGCCAGACGACGATAGACGTACTAAAGTGGGACCCCGCACTATACTGAAATATTGTAGGACGAGGTCGTCACAAGGGATTGCCACCGCACTAAAGTGGGACCCTGCACTAAAGGTACCGCACTAACGTAGGACCACGACTAAACATCATTTCATTTTCACCGCGCTAAACTGGGATCCCGCACCAACGGGAACCGTACTAACATAGGACCACGACTGCTTAGCATTATATTTTCACTGCACCCCGCACTAAAGGGTACTATACTAACGTAGGACCACGACTGTACATCACCATTTTTTACCGCCCTAAACTGGGACCCCGCACTAAAGGGTACCGCACTAACGCGGTAGCGTAGCTGCAATCCAAGATATCCGGCACGCCGACGGCGCCCCACAGCATCACCATTGAGGAGTCCCCCCTTGGGGGCGTAAAAACTCAAAACGGCGTGGTGAGTCGAGCTGACCGCCTCTGGACGCGCCCGCCCGCGCAGTGCACAGCCCAAATCCAGAACATACTTTGAAGAGCCCTTCCTTCGTAGCGAACGCTAACAAATTGAGATTTGGTGACGAAAAAACATCACGATTTGTGACATTTACAAGTTGGCAAAACGTAAAAATGTTTTCGAAAAAAAAATCGCGAACATCGGTTTGCTCTAACCTTTTGTCACGACTCGTGTGGCGCACTTTATTTTTCGTTCTACCCTTGACCCTTGTCCAAGTCCACAAGTGACCCTACTCTAATTCCTAGTGTTCGGTGCCCAAAACAGGGGTGCAGTCCAAATGGGCGAATAAGCCAAGGACTATGATACGTAGGAGCCATAGAACCACGCAGGGACGCGGGGTGCTATTTATTCACCTGGCACTGGTGTTTATTTATTTATTGCTCACTTTCCGTCAACTATCTTTGCCCTTTGTTTTCCGTCTTCTCCCTTCCTAGGCGAAACTTAGACACTGGTTTTTGGTGTTAATGTATTTTTTGCTCATCCCATCTATATTGTTTTCGCCCTCTTCCTCTTTCTCCCTTCCTAGACGTTGCTCAGATCCGGGGTCACCAAGCAGGCTCTTCTCCCCTCTCCCCACTAGGTTACACGCCTTCGTATTTATCGCGAAAATACCTCAGCCCTTTCTTCTGACGTCGACTCGCATCCAATTGCTATATTCCCAGAGATTTCGTAGGTACTCGAATTAAACTGTTTGTCAGTTGCATTGCAGTTTTTTTTCTTCGTTTTTTTTTCGCTTTTGCGACAACGCAAAAGCAGCCCGAAACAGAGCAGCAGTGGCGGAAAAGCGGGGGTTTTTCCCATGGCTGTTATGGCCATGGCTCACGACAAACGCATATACAACTACTAGTGTAACAGCAGAGTACGTTAGACTCCATCAGCACCAACACCAGCGCCAGCACCTGCGCAAACCCCATACGCTGCCAACAAATAACCCGAAGGAATGACGAAAAAAAATCACCAACGCGGGACCACAACTGTAATAAAATCAACGACATCCGGCACGCCGACGGGACCTCACAGCATTGCCAATAAGGAGTCTCCCCGCGGGGTCTTAAAAAATCAAAACGGGCTGGTGGGTCTCGCTGACGGCCCCCGGACGTGCCCGCGCACTACACCAACGGCCAATAAGCATAACCTGCTTCTACTCTAAAGAGCTATTCCTTCGTAACGAGCGCCAACAAAGTACGATTCGCGACCAAAAAACAAGAAATCACGATTCTTGATGGTTTCAGCGATTTTGCCAGGCGTTCTTCCAATACAGGGAATGTTAATGACAGTGCCCTGGTTTTCGACTGTCGACGCTGTGTCTGTCGAGGAGTTTGCTGCTTGACAGTCGCACGAGGGGCCAAACGTCTGTCAACCGACAAATTTGCTGGAGATGGGCACCGGATAGACAAAACGGCGAAAACGGCGAATCCGCGGTTTTTGGAAGCCCAGCAGGCGTGCGTGATGTCGAGGGGTTGTTCAAAACAAGAGCTGGCAGATTTTGAGCTCCGTTAACCGGTTCGGTTAACCGGTTAAACCGGTTATGAACACCGGTTTAACCGGCAATCAAAAAATCGGTTGACTTGTTTTACACTAAAACGCGCCTGCAGCAGCGAACAGCGTATTCACAAACACGTTAATAAACGTGACAGCATGACAGTTGGTTGATCCAACGTCAATTGTGCCTGGACCAGCTACCACGTATTTATTACTCTAGAACGTGATTGCAACCTGAAAGTAGATGGACCCAGCATCAATTGTGACGGATAGTCCACGTTGCATCACTCGCACACACAAAACACGCACAATACGTCGTACACTCACCAGTCCCGCCCGCCACCGCTCCGACATGAGCCAAGAGGTTGTTTGGGTCGATGCAGGAGTCACCGTCGCCGTTGCACAGCTGTAGTGCAAGTTGAATCCCGACCCGCTGTGGAGCTATATTTTTTTTTTTAACGGGTTAAAAGAATTTTTGTGTTGACGTACTTCATTGGTTTTTCGTTTCGCCACGTTTCCTTTCCAGCTCAACTCTCGCGGGAGCTCTCGCACTCAACGGTCTTCTGGACACAAGCCGTGTTCACAGATCTTTCTGCACCCCCGGTGAATGTCTTCACTTACAGGATGCGGTCCTGATTGCTTTGATTTTGCGGAGGTTTTACAGTAAGTCGTGTCAGGTATATAATAGTCAGGTATATAGAGATAAGCAGTGCAACTGAGCTGTTGCCTATACTCGTCGCACAATGGTAGCCGTGACGCTGATTTAAGAAGGTTCACGAGCATAGAGTGCGCGGGTTTCTGGTTGAGGGGTGGTTTTGACGCAGTCTGACGTCGTGCGTAACAAAGAAAACGATTACTTTCCAGCTGATCAGCATCACATACGTGGCAATCCACCTCAAAAGAGACGCGTTATTGGCGAACGGAACCAAACACGCACTTTTCAATACACCACAACGTGGCACTCAAAGAAAACCAACCCGATTTGCAATGTCGTGGATGCTTTTTACCACTTTAAACGCGGTTTAACCCCTTCGAAGCCCCAAATCCCCTTTCTATACCAACTTCAAGTGAATTTGTCCCCAAAGTAAAGGATTTCCAGTTGTACAGGCGTATATCGGTTTTCGGGTAACCGGTTAAGAGACAGAAAAAAAAACGGTTAAACCGTTTTTCTTGTTTAGAAGGAGTCATACTACGGTAGCCCCCCCCAACTTTTCATTAGCGAAATGACGGTTTCGAAACCAGCTCCCGGTCGTATCTCCTGAAACATGGTGTCTTTCAACACCCCAACGTCATCGATCGATGGGCCTTTGCATACAAGAGATACATTTGAATATTTTTCATTCAATAGTATCATTTCTTGTGTCAAGCAGCCCTGAAACGTTCGAAAAGAAAATCGCTGGTGTTGGGGGGTGGTGTTGGGGGGGGCTATCGTAGAATCAGTCAAAGAACGCCTCCTATCCGGTTTTCGGTTTTTCGCGAACGTCATCCGGTGCCCACCTCTATTCCTGACAAAAAAAAAAGTGAGATTCGTGACAAAACCTCACGATTTGTGGCATTTCCAAAAATTGGAAAAAATGTCACTTTTTCCAAAAAGGTACGATTTTCAATTTCGTTCTTATGTAACGAGTTTTTGTCACGATTCGTGATCTACTGCCACTTGTTTTTTTTCGCTAGGGACGGCCCTTAAATAAATTAGCCGACTGATTCTTCCCACGATAGCTGCCCCCAAAACCAGCGATTTTCCTTTTTTTTCTTGAACGAACGCTTCATGGCTGCTCGACACGAAGAAGGGCGCTAATATATATATATATATATATATATATATATTTTTATCCTCCGGCGGACGGGGAAAAATAAAGCTTTAGCTCACCACACTTCCACGTATTTTCATACGCGTCGTGTGTCGATTTAACTCAGTTGCTTTCGCAGCCCAACGCTAGCTGGCGCACCCTTCGGGTCCCATTGTAGGTATAGCGTAAGCTGTTATCTCCACACATTCTGTCTTGTTTGCAAAGGACGATCGAACAATCACGTCTGGGTGGCAAGGGGCACCGTATTTCAGAAGGTACGGCCGGGAGCTGTTTTTTTTCAAAACCGGCGATTTCGTTGAAGAAAAGTTGGGGGGGCTACCGTAGTAAGACTCAGCCCTCTTTCAAGTCCACAAATGATCCTACAACAATCCTAGAGCGTTTTGTGCCCTCCGAAAGGGTAGAGTCCTGAAGGCTTCAACACGTCTAGGACCACGTGGGCGCCATACAGCAGTACAAACAAGGATCTGTCTTCCCTGAGACGCAAATCATGAACAGGGAAATACTCCTTCTCATGTATGAAACACAACGTACCCGGTATAGTATACTTCGAAGTATATGTACAAGTACATACAATTCGACGCGAGTCGACGAGGAAAGAACATGCAGAATTCTTCTCGCGATAAAAATGAAGACGCGTACCGTAGTCGGGAGGGGGGAGGAGGGCCCGCCATATGACCCCGGATCTGAGTTACTACTGGGACGGAGGGAGGGCGAGAGTAGTGCGTGGATAACAAAAGGGATGCAGGAGAAAAATAAGAAGATATGTAGACACAAGCCTGTCGGGCACCGCGTAGCATTACGAACGCATGACAACAAAAACGCACCATCTGGGACGAGACTTCCCGTGATTACTTTATCCACAACGAGCAACGAGGGGGGCACATACAACCAAAACGGTCGCCTTGAAAGGATCTCGTCGGGATCTGTCCGCAGGCGCATCGCTCGGGGTTTCACTCTCCCCGGTGCCGGTGCGAGAAAATCACCCCAGAAACTCCTCCAAAGGCATGTGATATTTTGCGTGGTTTACGGCAAATCACAGGCCCGCCAGAAATAACCTGCTATCGTATCCTATTTGGAATGAGCATCAGATTTTTATTGTGACACCACCCTTGACCAACCATAGAGCACAGGCTATTACATTGGATTTTGTGTAGCGCTCGCCGCTGAGCCCGATTTCTTAGTTCAATTTCTTAAGTGACCGCCCTAAAAGTGAGCCATACTTTCCTATTACACACCTTACCAGGAACCTTATTCGCGAGTCTATGTTCTGTGTACCGGTTCGTACTGGTTTGAGTGTTGTTCCCCGGTTTACTGTGGCCGTATGGTGGAAACCCTTGATTTTCGTGCATCAGGTCGGCGCGGGACGTGGGATCTTGGTGCCAAGCAAATAGGTCAGGAGAAAGCACTTCCACCCCTTGACAGACGGAAATTTTCCAAAAAATATTTTGACTAACGCCAAAATACTAGGTTTTGGTGCGGAACGATCGGCTTCACTCGCTTGACCGCTGCACGTTTTCCCTTGACTGGCCGTCTCCTGGCGTCTTTGGTGCCAAGTGGACCTTGGCCGAGAGCGATTAAGAAGGGTCATTTCTGAAACGAACACAAAAAAATGGCAGGAAAAAATCGCGGCAAAACGCGTGGCAAGTACAACAAAAAAACGTGGCATTTGTCGGGAGAATCCTAATTTGCTTTGTAATATCAAAAGCCTTGAAAGTTTCAAGAAAAGAAAAACATGTCGCGGGATGGCTTCTTGACCAACGACAAAAAACAAACGAACGATCAGCGATACCTACTTGTTTGTTGCAAAACGCGACAGTTCAAAAAGTTTCTGAAAACGTCGGAAAAATCGTGACTTTTTGCGTTCGTTAGGAATGGCCCTAAATAAACCAAGGCAAGTTTTGGGTGAGTGCTCAGGTCCGAGTGGGATTGAGTCGGCGTAGAGTCAGGGTTAGAACCGGGCGGGTGTGGGCAGGGTCGACTTTTGGTGGATCACGTCGGCGTGGGATGCGGGACCAAGGCGCCAAGTGGACCCTGACAGAAGCTATTAACGGTGATCAAGTGGTGCATTCCACAGCCGTCAGTTTTATCCCCCTCCAAAACGGGGTTTATAGTTTCCGTGAACAGATTGGTTAACATCACGCTGTGGACCCTGGTACACGCTAGTTCTAAGGGGACTCGCCGACCTATGTCCTTAATGAGGACACACACCCAGTGATGCGCGCGATCGGAGTATCTCACACAGCTTGCAAAGATGAGTTTCGACGAAATCTCCCTAAAACCTTTGATTTCACAGCTGGAGTGTATTTCAATATTTTTTAATATACCTACGTAGGGTCAGGTTGGAGCAAAGGTGTCATCGGTTGACGGCACTCTTGCCCCTTAGGACAGCCGTCTAGGAACTCCACACACTAAAACCAATATGATAAGTACAAAGACGTCTTGACGGGTCAAACCTAGACCGTCAACCGTCATCTTCGGATTGGCCCCGTCCGGGTGAGAATAAATTGGCGTGGGACGAGGGTGCCAGGCGAGAGGAAGCAGAATCAATAGCAGCGTCGGCCTGCTATTTTCTCCCACAGGCTTACGTCTACAAAATGTTGTACAAATCCAATCCAGGAAACATGAGCTATCATGCATGGGCCACGCACATCTTACGACTCCCGATCGACAATAATACGATCTGTAAATCTAAATAGGCCATGCAGACTATGTAGACCAGTTTTGTTATCAACCGGTTTTGGATTTCAGACGCGTTTTTTTTTAAAACAAAAATCGACGATGACGACATCGGCCACATGAAACAATTCGGGATGCTACGTAGGTGCAATCGGAGGCGTGTTCGAACTGCAACACAAGAAGCTGTGAGGCAAGCAAGCGTGAGGTATGACGATACTCGGACTGCATCAAGCTCCATCCTATCATAGACGATTGATTAGATCGCGCTCGTCGCTTTTTGGTCTGTATGAATGGTCCCACACGGGTTTAGCATTTTTTGGTTCGTTTGTGTTTTTGTGTTCCCTGGGGTATTTCTCAGCTCCAGAGTGACTGGAGCCTGTCCTGTGACCACGGACTGGACTATGCGAGTTAATGTGAGAGCAACAACATCTACAACATCAACATCAACAACAACAACAACAACAACAACAACAACAACAACAACAACAACAACAACAACAACAAGATCTGCTCTTGAGGGACATATAGGAAGAATCATGATGTACTGTCCAGTACTGCCAAATACAGGAGGACAGGACAGGACAGGACAGGACAGCAGCAAACACACAAAAAAAACACATCAAACAGCGCTGCTGGATTCGCATGTAAAATACGCTTGAGCAGCTTTTTTACAAGTCCTTCCGACTCTAGTCAAATGACACAATAACACCGACAAAAAATACCCGACTACCCACAACGGCAGCAAAAAAAAAGAGCAAGTAAAAGCCATATTCTAACTGCGTTACGAACCACCGTGCACAATAAGTACTGCTGTACTACACCTGCTGCCAGACCTCTATGCTCTACACATCATTATATACCGGACACCCATGCTTTCACGTACACGTATAGCTTATGTGGTAAGAAAACACGAGCATCAGATAGTAGCCGTTGCCTTCCCCCCCCCCTCTACGACTAATCCATTACATGTAGATTGGTATGTGGTGAAAAACACGAGCGCATCATGTCGTACCCCGTTGTCTTTTTTTTCTACTACTGGTACTCGTGATCTACTATCTTCGCACTTTTTCTTTCTCCTCTTCCCGCCCTAATACTCGTACCTCAGACCCGAGGTCACTGAGCAGAGGCTCCTCTCCCACCTCCCCACTACGATACGCGCCCCGATTCTTATCGCGCGAAAACAACTCAGCACATTCTTTCCTCGTCGACTCGCGTCTAACATTATGGTCGTTTGGTCCTGGAGGCAATCGTATCATACGAGTACCGAACAACACGCAAGGCAGCACACCCCCCCAGCTACAATCGCACGTAAACACATACAAATTTATATATATATATATATATATATATATGTATGCACAAATCCACGCGGGTCGACGAGGGGAGAAAATGCTGAAGTCTTGTCGCGATAAAAACGAAGGCGCTGTACCGTAGTGGGGGGGGGGGGAGGAGGGCCCGCTATGTGATCCCGGATCTGAGTTACTGCTGGGAGGGAGCGCGAAAGAAGTGCCAGGATGATAAATGGGATACAAAAAAGGAAAGAAAGAAACTAGGGGGTTCCTCGGCAAGGCGGTTGGTGTGCTCTAGAGAGCAATACGACCGCCTTATAGGGGGGAAGCTGCGTTATTCCCCAGTAAGGCGGTTGGTGTGCCAGAGCAATATGAATGCCTTATAGAGAGAGGCCGCCTTATCCCCCAGTAAGGCGGTTGGTGTGCCAGAGCAGTACGACCGCCTCATGGGGGGAAGCCACCTTAGCCCCCAGTAAGGCGGTTGGTGTGCCACAGCAATATGACTGTGCCTTAAAGAGGGAAGCCGCCTTATCCCCCAGTAAGGCGGTTGGTGTGCCAGAGCAATACGACCGCCTTATAGGGGGAGGCCGCCTTATTCATTCCAAGTAATATGAGTGCAATTCCTATTCCCCAGTCGCGCCGAGCGATGCTGACCGCCTTATATCGGCACACCGCGTTACTCAGACCGCGGTATTGGGGGACCACTACTGCTGTACGTTTAACGTTTTTCAGATATACGCGTCAAGTTTGTTCGCGATAATTGTGTGGTAGGACTGCCCCCGCCAGCCTCGTGCCGATGTGGAGCCCCCGCGGCGAGGGTTAGGGTTAGGCTTGGGATCAGATTGGTATTGGCACCACACACGTCGTTTTTTGCCGACCTGCCCACCGAAGGGTTGCAGCTAGGTTTTATACACGTGCACGTATAAGCAGTCGCCATACTAGCACCGCTACGTAAGAATTTACGCGCAAAGCCGAAAAACCTTTCATGTACAAGTATATATACATACGAGATATACTGGGTACGCACGTGCAAAGTGTGCGTGGCTTTTTCTCACTTCGTTTAGTTTTGTCGTTCCTTTTTTTTTCAATTAGTCTGGTGTGCTGGCTTGCATCTTTTCTTCGCTCGCTGTGTTCAGTGCGGTTGGCATCGATTGCATGGCCGAATCACCGCCGTGCATGTATTTGCTATGCGTATCTCTGTCTCGCAGTTTGTGGCCACAGAGGTCGTTCCTCTAAGAGGCATCGGTACGGAAACTGATCATGCTGAAAATGAAAGATGGGTAGAAAAGTCCAAATTGGAAAAGTCAGTTGAATTTGAACAACACGCACACGGACACTGCTGCTTCCAAGCCCGATTCTCTCGGCAGCAGGAAATCGCAAACAAACACCCAAGTGACATGTGTCTGCGGAACAACCTCGACGGGATCATTACAACACCACCATTTTAGCCGTGCGCGACAATTTACTAGAAAATCCATGGCAGGCTGTGCATGTTTTTCACGTTAAACTGGCATTTACACCCATCTACATCCAACACAACCAGTGCCTCGTGCTGGTGCCTCTCATGAGAGAGATGAGCTCTGTGGTCGCAACCTACGAGACAGAGACAGGAGAGAGGCACATTGCAAATACAGCAACAGGTTTGGGCCATGCGACCGGCGATGCCATCCGCGACGAGCACGCGGGAAGAGCAGTGGAGTGATATTAATCTTACGCGTGCTATTCGCCTTGTACGGCGCTTGAATCAGCATACTAAAACCTCTTGTGTGTATTTTTTATTTTTTCATGGACTTTAGTGTGGTGACGACTGGAGCCTGTCCTGACCTGCGCCCACGGACTTGATTATTATGCGCGTTGATGTGATAACAACAAGGCATAATTCAGTATCCATTTACTCCCTGGTGCCCTTATCTATTCGTGCTCATCCATTCCACTATCCCCGCACTTTTCGTTCTCCTTGTCCCTCCCTAGGCGCAACTCAAATCCGGGTCCAATAAGAAGGCTCATCTCCTCCCGCCCCTCTACGGTACGCGCCTTCATATTTTACCGATACTTTTATCTTGAGCAGACTCCAGCTTATTTCTTCCCTCGTCGACTCGCGTCGAGTTGCGCGTGCTCACCCCGCCAATAATAGGGGTGCTCTCAGCGGTTGATTCCTTTGAATTTTTATTTTTGCAAGATGGCTCAAAAGTCCGACCCACGTCGGATTCAACCCCCCAAACCAACTATAGTAGCATTCAAGGGTAACCACGAGATCACCGGGGCGACCACCAGCACAGCCTTGTATACACCGATAGCTAGGGGTGCAAAAGATTGTTTTAGAGGAATTCAGGTAAAGGTGTTTGACGAAAAAGGACAAGCGGAGGAGTAAGGATGAACCACAAAAACACAAGCCGGCTTTGAAACGACCTGAGATTAACCCATGGTTTGCCCATAGGCCATAAAAACGACCGAAAAGCGGTAAAAACAGAGCACCTGACGTGTGTACACGATGTCGGTGTGTGTGAGAGGAGTCCTACGCTGAAATCGTATACGTGCATACCATCGGCAAGAACAAACGGTCGAATCGCTGTTTGGGTGTGCATGTTCATCACACTGAACTGATACTTGCGCTCATCTATATACATCCAGCGCAATCAATGTCCGTGCCGACGATGCCTCCTCCCATGTAGAAATACAAGCTGGCTCTGTGGTGCGTATGTGTTGATGGGACATGTCTTGTTATATAAGTCGCCGACCTATGAGCTGGCTCTGTGGTGCGTATGGTTGTTGGGACATGTCTTGTTATATAAGTCGCCGACTAATACATCCTTAATGAGGACACTCACCCAGTAATACGCGCGATCGGAGTATCATGCACAGCGTGCAAAGATGAGTTTCGACGAAATCTTCGATATCACAGCTGGAGTTGTAGTGTATTTGTACAATATTACGATACCAGGGTAGTATTGTAGCCCGTCGCCCCAATTGTTCTACAGCGCAGGACACCTAATAAGAAAGAGGGTAATAAGAAATTCAGGATGAGATTCGTCAAAACATGAGAAGAAAGCCGCGAGGCTGACCCTCCGGACCAGTTCCCACTCGATCAAACTACGTACATATTTCAAGGGAAGATCTATACTGCCTAGCTCATGTTGCCAGGCGGGAGCAGTACGATCTGCATGATCTAGCACATATTTCCTGGGTTTATCACCAGTTCCCACCTGATGATCTACATATCTGAAGGAAGATCTGTACGGTCTAGCTCACGCCGCCGGGCGGCGGCCGTACGATCGCACATGTTTCCTGGGGGTTTATCACCAGTTCCCACCTGATGATCTACAGCACATTTTTGAGGGAAGATCTGTACCGTCTAGCTCATGTTGCCGGGCGGGAGCCGTACGATCTGCACCATCTAACACATGTTTCCCGGGTTTCGCACATGTTTCCTGGATTTATCACCAGTTCCCACCTGATGATCTACAGTACATCTTTGAGGGAATATCTGTACGGTCTAGTTCATGTTGCCGGGCGGGAGCCGTACGATCTGCATCATCTAACACATGTTTCCTGGGTTGGATCTGAACTCTGTAGTATGCATATCGTGCACAACCTCGCTCAAAATGGCAGCTATCGGATCTACTACCGGTAGATGATCTATATGATCTATAGATCTATATAATATATAGATCGTGATCTATCCGAGCCGTGACAGGCTGTGTGTTCCCTCATTTGCAGGACGTGTGGCGGGCTACCACCAAAAACCTCTCCTTTTGGAAACCCGTGAAACAATAATGGCAGGACAATCGGCAAAAATCGGACAAACTGAATACAAAAAAAACACGCCTCGGCACGACAAAACTCCCCTGCCCCAACCTCCGACCCGAGGTAACTCCTGAAACGTTGATTGCTTCAGTTGGGGCCCTTCAAGTTTTTTTTTCCATGTGACCAAAATGACACACGTGGATGGCGCCAAGGTAGTGTGTGTATGCACACTTGAGGGTTCAAGGCTCACAAGCTACAAGATCGACGGCGGTGTGTGTTTAGTTTTGGCATTGGACGTGCAAGCGTGTGGTCGCAACTGGACCTGCTTCGGATATTTGGGTTTCTTGTATGGCACACACGAGCACAAACAGAAGCACTACTGTTCGGAGGTGTCATGAAGAGAACATTTTTTGAAGAGCGGCTGCTATTGTACAGTCAGTTGGCTGGCTGGCACAAAGAAGAGCTTAAAGGGCACTACTGTTATACAGAGTTCGAGTACAACAACAGAGCGAAAAACAACACCATGATGTGATGAACGCTGAAATTGAGGGTTTCCATTGTCCTGCGCGGCTCAGCGAGGCGGAACGCAATTCCTTCTAAAAGAGCTTGCTCGCACGACTCTGGATGCCGACAGGACGCGCCGCGGAGCTCCGCCGGGACCCGGGCGTTCGTCGTAATGCACCGGCGGTCCCTCTGAGTGCACCGAAGTCGAAAGCGCGAGAAAAAACCAACGGCCGACGGATCAGAGCTTGGGAAAATGTGCAAAAAACATGCATATTGTACATAGCGGTGGAGACTATTTATTCTCCTCCGTGTCTTTGCTCTGTGTTCCAAACATGAATATACCAGGCAAAAGGTGCATGGTGTGCATGTATGACGGCCAACTGACGTCTTGGGAGGATGAAAAAAAACGAACGCCCGCCAGCAGTTGAACTTTAACAGAGTCGTAGTCTACAGCCCAAACGCGATTTTTCAACGGCCACCGACATCAAATCGGAAATTATCTTTACTCGTACACTACGAAAATAAGTCTGCATACGTATGTACAACAAATCACACAGCTTGCAAAGATGAGTTGTTGCTGTTGTTCTCACATTAACTCGCATAATAATCGAGTCCGTGGTCACAGGACAGGCTCCAGTCACTCTGGAGCTGAGGAGGAGTACCCCAGGGAAAAAACATAAACAAACCAATGGTGGTACATGCATATATCACAGCTGACGCAATTCATGCCTCCGCCAGAAACATATCAAAAGTGAAATCGGGACGAGTATCTTCCCTTGACTCGAACTCACAGCTGACGTACATCATATTTCAAAATAGTTGTATCAAAATATCATCCTCCATGATTCTACGTGTCGCTGTACCAGGCATCACGTGAGGTGATGTGGTACGGATGACACTATCAAAATGAGGCGCGAAATCCGAGCGACAGCAAGGCTTTCGCAATCCTCTTCATGTCGGGTCGTGAACGTATGTAGCGGGTGATGCGCATGGAGCCCAGCATTTGTAACCTTGAAACGCGTTTCCTTACCTAGTTTACGCGATTCGTTACCTAGTTATGTTATATTTATTGCCCCCCACCCCTACCCCCACCCCACCCCCCCCCTCCCCCACCCCCGCGAACACTCCGCCCTCTCCTCACTGGCTGTACGACTTGCAGGATATACAAAATAAACTGGTGCATTCCTTCCAAAACCGTCAGATTCATCCCCTTGAAGGATTAATAGTTTCCACGCACATTTTGAGTTGCCCCGCCCCCCCCCCTCCCCCCCCCCCTCCGCTCCCTCTTGTTCAAACCCATGCCCCCACGCCCTTAAAAACTCCGCCCTCCCCTCACCGGTTATACGACTTACAGGATACACTTGTTAAACTGATGCATTTCCTTCCACAGCTGTCAGGTTTTGTGCCCCTCAAAAACGGGTTTATATAGTTTCCGCGCACAAACCGACTAACATCACCCTGTTGATCCTGATAGCTACACTGTAGTTGCAAGGGGAGTCGCCGACCTATATCCTTAATGAGGACACACAACCCGTAATACGCGCGATAGGAGTATCACACACAGCTTGCAAACATGAATTTTGACGAAATCTTCGATCTCACAGCTGGAGTGTATTTTTATTTTTATTATATATACCGCCAATGTGAGTTTTGATCAAAAATGTTTTTGGTCGATCCCACAGCCGAAGTGTATTTTTGCATTGTTAAAATATACCCGGTATATCATACAAGATAGTTACGAGTATGTTAGATTTCTTCCGCAACGTGCATGCACGTGCGGTGAGATGTGAGATGCGCGTCTTCGTCTTTCTTTTGCCGCGCTCGACGAAAGTAGCACGGATTTCGACACGGCCGGAAGCATACAAGTACCACCTACACCCCGTCGCTTCTTTCGTTGCGACGCGTGTCGATTTCTTCCAGTTCTGTGGTCCTAGTTTCAACTGCCATGTCTGCAGTCATCATGTACAAGGCAGCAAGCAGTCCATCCAAGTTCGCCCGTTTTTCGACTCAGGCGCGGCCGCGCACAGGAATTTCGTCCACCAGCGACTGGTCCTTTATCTTGGTCGGGGTCGCGGTGCCTTATCGCATTGTTGAGACGGGTCGGTGGGCGTGAGCACAATTCGTGGGGGCCTCTCTGGGCTGCTGCGCTTGCCTTTGTCGGCTGAAGTCACAAAGCCGCTTCGCACGCAGCGGCAGTCATACCAGGGTAGGGCTTGTTGGCGTTTCACATTGCCGCGTTTTTTTTTTTTTTGACGCGACCACAACCCGCTTCCTATATACTTCGTATGTCCCGTAAACAGCCGGTTTTGCTGCCTGGAACCAACTATTAATAGCATTTATGGGTGGTCAAGTGCAGATAAAGTCTTTCGGTACGGCTGGAACCCGTTTCCGGTACAGTACACCGGCGGTTTAGATCTTGATTACGGGGAGACCACGGCAGTGTGATGTTTGGTTCAAACTTCCAGCACCAAGCACACGCTCTTGGACAAGATCGACAAAAAGATACTTTTTTTCTTTCTTTTTTTTCTCACACTTTTCTTTCACTTTCCAGCTTCTGGACAAGCCGTGGTCACAGGTGTCGTCCCTTCTTCCCCCCGGTTCTTGCCTTCAATTTTTATCGCGCATAGGGTTCAGCAATCCCACTGCTCGTCGATTTTTCATCGAGTGTTGCTGACTCACGCTCTCGCGCTTTCCGCAAGCCAATATGTGCGCCAGAAAAAGTCCCCACGAATATTATACGAGTATGCACTCGGGGGGATTCGAACTCACGAAACTGACCTATAAAGTACCATAGTAAACGGGCCTGAGCGCCGTTCTTTCATCATATGCTCTTCGGAGCTTGAGCTTACGCACCAACCGGCTGGTTAACTCCGACTGAGAGCTTTGCCTCTCTCGTGCGGCCTGCCAGGCGTAACTCAGGAGCCGTGCACCACACGCCAGTGCGGATATCCCGCTAGGCTATGAAGAAGCACACGGTGGAGCACGGGTGCCGCATCAAGCACACAAGATACACAAGGTAGAGCACGGGTGATGGAGACAGGTAATTTTATACGCGTATTGGAGGTTCTATTGCCGATGCAGTGTTTAGTGCTGACTTTTTGGGGCGGGTATAGCACCGTAACCCGCTTCCGGCATCCTTCCTCAAACTTTCCGCAATCAATAGAAAACGAGAAGCACAACGTTAAGCATGGGTGACGTGAATGGGCCATGTATAGACGTACCGGCGGTTACATCGCCGATACAGCGGTGCTGGAATGGTGGGTGCCCAAAAAATCCACCCGGCCCAATGGTACCAGGTAGCATACGATACAATCAACCAGCAGCTGTACAGATTTTGGGCTCTCAGTATCCCGCCTAAAAAAAATATCCTACCAGGTAGCACATGATTTCGTCAGCAGCAGCTGTGCAGATTTTGGGCTCTCAGTATCCCGCCTACAAAAATATCCCGCATGACACCCACCAAATATTTTACTCGGTACAACGTAGCCCACAGAGGGGGGCGGGGGGCGGGGTATCATATTGTACGTATATAATAGTACAATATGAAGTGGTATGTACACAAGTATATAAAATATGTATACGTCGTATACGAACATAGAACAGGGGACCAACCACAAAACGCCAGCAACTGCATGGCAATGACAATACATTATTACTTCCAAGTAATACGTATTTATTTGTTTTTTATCTTGTTTTTTTCCTCCTGGAGATCCCCGGATAAAAAAGCTTAAGCTCCATACACTTTCGTTTGTGTTACGTACCAGTTTTTGTCCTTCTATATATATATATATTTGGCACACTTTTACTTTCCAGCGTCTGGACAAGCCGTGGTCACAGGTGTCATCCCTTCCCCCCCCCGATTCTTGCCTTCAATTTTTATCGCGCATAAAGTTCAGCAATCCCACTGCACGTCGATCGTTCATCGAGTGTTGCTAACTCACGCTCTCGCGCTTTCCGCAAGCCAAATTGTCCACAAGAAAAAGTCCCAACGAATTTATACGAGTATGCACTCGGCGGGGCTCGAACTCACGAAACTGACCTATACCAGGCTCGAGGATAACCTGATACGCCACCGGGGCGACCGGTCATATACAACACTCCGGTGGGAAAACTGGGCCATGAAAATAGATGCTTCCAGCGCCGGCTACCGCGTGATTGGGGGACGACAAGAGGTGACGCCCGGGCTACAGCACAAACAATGCAAGGACTCGTGCGGCAAGGGGCGTAGCATGGTCCAAGCCTTACGGCTGGGCGCTATGATAACACCTCTCTTGCAAGGTTAAAAATACTGTAGCAATTGTACTTGTTTTGTCGGTATAGATTGGCCGCGTTCTGTTGTAAGAGGTTGAAATTGGAAAGTACTACCTGGTACAAGTGCAGCAAATGTATTTGTTTTGTCGGTGTAGATTGGCCGCAAAAGGGCCAAAAAAAGCAAAAAGGGTTAATTTTTAACATCAGGTTAATATAGTTATTACTCCGTAGATCTGTCACGCTCCTCACGCTTATTCTTCCATGTAGTAGTCCACCAGGTTTGCACCAGGTACCACGGGTACAATCTAGGCCGGAACCACAGACGAACACACTTTTGCAAGCACTTTTCCACAAGAAGTATTTCAGTAGTTCGGGAAAAACTAAAAAGGGCGAGGTTTAGAAAGTTAGCCCGTCCGGTTTGCGGGTGGGGCGTCGGGCGGCGCGATTGTTGTAAAGCAGAGAAATGAAAAAAAAAATGAAAAACAAAACAGCAGTTGGACAATGTTCGCGATTCACGCGCGACACTTTCGACAACTCCTGCTCGTCACACGTACATTTCATAAAAATAATTGAAAACCAAAAAGACGAAACGCGCGAAACAAAGTCAGCTCGAACAAAGGGCAGAGTGGAGTGTCATGAGAACTGAATCAATGATGACGGCGTTTTGTGCGTGTTGTGTTCTGTGCGCCCTAGCATCAAAAGATATCAGGAGACGGCCAGTCAAGGGAAAACGTCAATCGGTCAGTCAAGAGCGTCAAACCGATCCTTGAACACTAAAACCTAGTAGTTTTGCGTCAGACAAGGAAACCATAGAAAAATTTCCGTCCGTCAAGGTATAGAAGTGCCAAATCTTCTGACATCCTGTCCTAGCATTGACCTCAGTGCAGCGTACAACCTTGCACCCAGTTGTCCCGTGGTAAACTTCGCCAACACCAGTTTCTATCATAACATCGGGATGCACCGTCGTCGCCGTGGGGATGGGACAGGGAAAGGGCTGCGGCGTGCCTGCTATAACCCCGAATCTGAGATACACAAGGGAGGAGACGAGGGAGGAAAGTACTGACCAACCCTTCTCGCGATAAAAAAGGAGGCATGCACGGTCTGCAGTAGTGGAGACGGGGGAGGAGTGCCTGATACGTGACCCCGGCCGAGTAGGCCAGTATCAAATCCGAATACCAACGCCCAAATGGGTACTTGTAGGATGGACCGGAACTGGACCAAGTCCGGCGGAAGGCTTTCTCACGGCCGGGGTTTTTGTTGGTGGGTGAGGTTGCGCAAGTCCCGCACTACCCGGAGGGATGACTTGCCGGGTGGCTATCTCCACCGCACCTGACGCCTGGGGATCGAGTCGGGTCGACATACTCACGTTTCCGTGCGAATACAACGGCGGCAGCAGCTTGCGCTGCTGGAGTAGTAACGGGGACCGCCGGTAGGGACAGCTCGCGCTGTCGCTATCGCGGGAACCAAAGGACACGCCAGAAAACCAGCTGGATTGCGAATGCAAATGAGTTAAATTGACGCAACATCCATGAAAATACGTGGAGGAAGTGTGGTGCTTTAGCCCATCCGCCGAGGCAGGATGAAAAAAACAAAAAAAACAAATCAAATCAAATCAAATCAAATCAAATCAAATCTTCAAGTTTTACCGCAATGGACGGGGCGTGTACGGTTACGGTATGTCACAAAAAAAAGGATTACAAATGTGATACGTGGCCAAATCACCTTGCTGCCCTGTATTTGCAACGTGTATCTCTGTCTCGTGATGTGTGACCCCAGCAGTTAAACTCGTGTCTCTATCAATCGGAGGCACCGGCACGACCATCGGTTGTGCTGGATAGTTGCGTGGAAAGATCCGTTTACTGTGAAGGACACACACACGCGCGACGTGAATGAGTTGCGTGAATGAGCTGTGAAGGACACACACAAGCTCGACCAATTAAATCGTCGATGCTTTCAGGTTTGCCATGTGCATCAGCTCATGTGCATCATGGGCGATAAATGCGTGGGCTCCGCGTGTTTCATACTTCATACTCCTCGTGAAATTTTGCGAAATTGTTCTACGAGGGTATGATACGAGGAGAACTATGTAGAGTTAAGTACCGGCCGAAGTCGTACATGTGTACCGGAAATTTTAATGGCACATGCAACTATTGCCAAGTATCATCGCACATCGCAGCAGCTTGCAGTGGTGAACAATTGAAAACGAGAAAAAGGCCGCTTTCAGATAAACTCAAGTCCACGAGTCTTCGAGGATCTGGTGTCGGGGTAACAAGTAGCTCGGGGAAAAACATTTCAAGGGGAGCGAAGCGGGTATACGCTTGTGCGCGCACGCCCGCCCACCATCATCAATTGCTATTGTATTTGCATATATTGATCGTTTTCTTTTTTTTTCCCACAGCTAACGTCGTACTCGTACATTTTAATTTTTCTCCACACACATCTACTTTCCAGCTTCTGAACAAGCCGTGGTCACAGGTGTCGTCCCTTCTCGCCCTCGGTTCTTGCCTTCAATTTGTAACGCGCATAGGGTTCAGCAATCCCACTGCTCGTCGATTTTTCATCAAGTGTTTCTAACTCACTCTCGCGCTTTCCGCAAGTCAATGCGCCAGCTAGCGTTGGGCTGCGAAAGCAACTGAGTTAAATCGACACACGACGCGTATGAAAATACATGGAAGTGTGGTGAGCTAAAGCTTCATTTTTCCCCATCCGCCGGAGGATAAAAAAAAAAAAAAAAAGTCAATTTGTGCACAAGAAAAAGTCCCAACAAATTTATTCGAGTATGCACTCGAAGGGATTCGAACTCACGAAACTGATCTATACCAGGGTCGAGGACAATCTGATACGCCACCGGGGCGACCGGTTCATTCATATTTGTGTGTTGTCTTCACGTGAAACCGTTCCTTCTACTCAACGACGTCATCAGTACATCCAGTGTCCGTGCACAGGTTTTCCATCTTTTAGAGCGACATGAAGATACAAGCTCTGTGGTCACAAGACTCTGTGAAATAGAGTAGACCAAACAGTCGCAACTCATCACGGCAAAGCAAGTAAAGTGCTAGCGTACCGGCACAACAAAACAAGAAAGACCGTGAAGAAAAAGAAAAATAAACACAACGAAAAATGAAAAAAAAAGACGAGAAAAAAAGAAAAAGCGAAACCAAAAACAGGTGTTTTAAAGAATGTGATGCAAGAAGGTCGGAACGGAAAGGCTGCAAGAAGAACAGCAGACGTGCTGAAGAGGAACAGATACCTGTTGCACTGACAAAACAACACGCACGAATACCGAAACTGACCCTCAGGGGACAGGCCGGGTCGACATGCACACGCATCCGTATACAACGGCAGCTTGCGCTGCCGGGGTTGTAACGAAGACCACTGATAGGGACAGCTTACGCTATACCTACGATGGGACCCGAAGGGTGCGCCAGCTAGCGTTGGGCTACGAAAGCAACTGAGTTAAATCGACGCACGACGCGTATGAAAATACGTGGAAGTGTGGGGAGCTAAAAAAGCTTTATTTTTCCCCATCCGCCGGAGGATAAAAAAAAAAAAAAAAAAAGAACGAAGAAGGGGGAAAAGATACCGGCACAAGGCCGGTGGGCAGGAGAATAAGGTAGCAAACAAAGAGAAAAAAAAGAAAGAAAAATGATGGAAAGCGTCATTACTCTGTCGCTTTCGCGCTCCCGCCATTGAACTCAATGAAACGCATCATATAATACGTACCATGGTAAATACCTGCACGTATATAAGAAGGTCAAGTTATACCGTCAGCGACCTCTTCGACAAAATTTTCAAGCCGTGCTCTCACAGGTACCTGGTGTCTTCTCTTCCGCCTCCGTACAAAACGTTGTTGTTGTTGTTGTTGTTGTTGTTGTTGTTGTTGTTGTTTTCTCACATCAACTCTTGTCAAAAATCTAGAGTCCGTGGTCACACAAAGGTGCTGGAGCCCTAGGAAGATCCGAAAAACCAAAAGAAATCAAAAGTCGTCAGGGAAATACTACTCTTTCCCGCCTAAAAACGCACGATACGGAAAAAGGCGCACAAGTGAAAAGGTTAAATGTGCAAACTTAACTCACATGGCCGCGGGTATCCGTACAAAACGTATATAAAGCTAACTCATACTATATAAACACTTCCATGTTCCATGCATACTGAACTCCACGGATGTCTGGTTTTGTCCCCCTCAATTCGGATTATACAGTTTCCGTGCGCAGAACAAGGTTGGTCGTCTTAGTCCTACTCTTGACGTGGCATTAGAAGGGGAGTCACCGACCTGTATCCTTCACGAGGGTTTACGAAGACACCCCGTAACACGCGCGATCGAAGTATCACACTCAGCTTGCAAAACTGAGTTTTGATTAAAAAATCATTTTTGGTCGATCTCACAGCTCAAGTGTATTTTTCCATTTTTTACATATCCGTGACTTTCGTCCTTGTCGCGCATATGACAGGGTTCAGGATCCCACCACCACCGATGTTCAGTTTTTTTCATTCCCGTTGGTTGGCCCAACGGAAGAATGGGTATGATAGGGTGGACCGTAACTGGACCAAGTCCAGCGGAAGGCTGTGTTTTCGTGGACGGGGGGGTGTTAGTGGGTGAGCTTGCGCAAGTTCCACACTACCCGGAATGATGCCGTTCCGGATGGCTATCTCCACCGCACCTGGCCCTCAGCAGGGGCCAGGTCGGGTCGACATACATACTCACGCATCCGTATGCAACGGGGCAGCTTGCGCTGCCGGAGTAGTAACGGGGACCGCCGGTAGGGACAGCTCGCGCTATCGCTATCGCGGGAACCGAAGGACACGCCAGAAAACCAGCTGGATTGCGAATGCAATTGAGTTGAAACGACACACGACGTGTGTGTACGAAAATACGTGCAAGTTTGGTGAGCTTGAGCATTATTTTTCCCCATCTGCCGGATAATTTAGTAAGAAAAGAAAAAAGTGGATTGGTATCGAATTTAACGCCAACTCGCGCTCTCGCACTACAGCGCCGTGTGTCTGCTGGCCTGTCAATTTGTAAGAAAGACTCCCCTACCACATCAACCTCAAAGATTCGCGGTTTACACCGACAGAACCGACGCCGGCATGTTTATCATATTTTATTTTTGGGGCATCCAATCAATGATCTTCGCTCCTTTTTCTTTATATTTCTTCCGCCCTACGCGTAAATCAGATTCAGCGCCGCTGAGCAGCCTCTTTTCCCCCCTCCCCACTGCGGAATGTGCCTTCGTTTTATCGCCAGAAGACTTCAGCCCTTTCCTTTCTTTCGTTCCCTCGTCCACTAGCATCGAACCGCGCCTACCCACGTTACTACGCGCTCCCAGCAGTTGACTCCTTTTTCATTTTTTATTTTTGCAAATAAACTCAAAATCCCGACCCACACGTAGGACAAAAGCCCGACCTACACGGTAGGATTTCCAGAACCAACTTCATTCATTGTGTAGCATTCGAGGGTAATAATGCGTTTGTTAATGCGTCTTCATGGTTGGCGTGTGTGGTCAGTGATCGGAGATTGACGGTATGATATCTACGTACCTTGTCCTCCACAATAGAAGCAACCACTACTATTAATAATACGCAACCGTTATGATATCAAAAAATCGAATCATACGTACGCAAAAGGGCCGTGCATGGAGTATATATATACTACACGAATCTTAAACTTTGAGTCCTACTTTTTTTTTTCATCCTTCGGCGCATGGCGAAAAACAAAGCCAAGTTCACCAGATCGTATCACGTATCGGCTGCTGCCAGAGCAATGTGACCGCCAAATTTGGCTGTTGGGGAAGCCGCCTCACGCATTCCATGTTTTTTTGTTGATTTTTTTGTTGTTCTCATTTTGACTCGCATAACCAAGTCCGTGGTCCCAGGACAGGCTCCAGTCACTCTGGAGAGGAGGGATATCTCAGTTTTTTTTTTTTTTTTTTCTCACACTTTTACTTTCCAGCTTCTGGACAAGCCGTGGTCACAGGTGTCGTCCCTTCTCCCCCCCGGTTCTTGCCTTCAATTTTATCGCGCATAGGGTTCAGCAGTCCCACTGCTCGTCGATTTTTCATCGAATGTTGCTAACTCACGCTCTCGCGCTTTCCGCAAGTCAATTTGTGCATAAGAAAAAGTCCCAACGAATTTGTACGAGTATGCACTCGGCGGGGCTCGAACTCACGAAACTGACCTCTACCAGGCTCGAGGATAACCTGATACGCCACCGGGGCGACCGGTTATCTCGGGTATCAGATGATGAGTGCAATTTCCAGTCGAGCCAACGGATTTGGCCGTCATAATTCCGGGTACCTACCTTACTGAGGACGGCTGCTAATGCTACGATAGAGGGTATTCATATATCAATAGCATTTTTTCGCTAAAAATGTTTTGTGAAGGAAGGGGTTCCTTCCTTAACCCAAAGTCGTCGGAGTACATCATTTTTTATTTTATTTTATTTTTTTTTTATCCTCTGGCGGATGGGGAAAAATCAAGCTTTAGCTCACTACACTTCCACGTATTTTCATACGCGTCGTGTGTCGATTTAACTCAGTTGCTTTCGCGGCCCAACGCTAGCTGGCGCACCCTTCGGGTCCCATTGTAGGTATAGCGTAAGCTGTCCCTATCAGTACATCAGTCTTTTTTTTGCGATAGTAGTTTTTATACATGGATAGAACATGAGTCCGCTCAAATTTCACATTCATTTTACTCAAAAAAATTGCAAAATTCAGCTTTTGGGCCAAGTATTAAAGATCAAGTAAAAAGGAGTCAGAAAAAAATAGGTGCACCTCTACGATATCGTTTGGATAGCCATGCATCTCAAACGCCGCCTTATTTGGGGGAACTCTACTACTGAACTGCAATACCTGGCTGATATGTGAGTATCAAAGCAGCAAAGCAAGGGTGCTTCTTCTTCCCAGAAATGACAGAAAAACAAATTGCAGCACTAATACGAGAGTATATATAATAAAAATAAAAATACACTCCAGCTGTGAGATCGAAGATTTCGTCGAAACTCATCTTTGCAAGCTGTGTGTGATACTCCGATCGCGCGCATTACGAGTTGTGTGTCCTCATTAAGGATATAGGTCGGCGACTCCCCTAACAACTACAACAGTGTAGCTATCAGGGTCAACAGGGTGATTTTAGTCAGTCTGTGCGCGGAAACTATAAAACCCGTTTCTGAGGGGGACAAAATCTGACAGCTGTGGAGGGAAATGTATGCTTTTATCAAGTGAATCTTGTAAGTCGAATAACCGGTGAGGGAGGGGGGCGGAGTTTTGAAGGACGTGGGGGCCTGGTTTTGATCAAAAGCGAGCGGGTTTGGAGGGGGGGGGGGGGGGGGGGGGAAGGGGGGGCAATTTGTGCATGTAAGCTATGAATCCTTTCAAGGGGATAAATCTGACGGTTTTGGCACCAGTTTCTTATTGGGGGGGGGGGGGGGAGGGGGTTGGGGCGGGGGGGGGCAGCTCAATATGTGCGTGGAAACTATACATTATTTTGAGGGGATAAATGTGACGGTTAGAGTAATATATTATAAAAAATGAAAATACACTCCAGCTGTGAGATCGAAGATTTCGTCGAAACTCATCTTTGCAAGCTGTGTGTGATACTCCGATCGCGCGCATTACGAGTTGTGTGTCCTCATTAAGGATATAGGTCGGCGACTCCCCTTACAACTACAGTGTAGCTATCAGGGTCAACAGGATGATTTTAGTCAGTCTGTGCGCGGAAACTATAAAACCCGTTTCTGAGGGGGACAAATCTGACAGCTGTGGAGGGAAATGTATCCTTTTATCAAGTGAATCTTGTAAGTCGAATAACCGGTATTATACTATACTCGCATAGTCTACCGGTACACCCTACGAGTGTATGTACGTCCTGCGCGTATTACGGGCCGCCAACACCACCCAAAGCTTCTGCTGCTGATCTGATGATGCAGCTGCTGCTACCCCATATTCCGCGGAAATCTCGTCATCCATAATACTGGTGCACATATTGTGATTGTGTACTAACCGATGGGGCCATAAAATAGGGGCACATTTCCGAGCTCGCGTCCCGATTTTTCCTGCGTGCCCTGTGCTGCGGGTCGCACCCGATAACTGGATCTCCCAAAACTAACATGTTTTGCCATTTTTTTGGGTTGGGTTGGGTTGGGTTGGGTTGGGTTGGGTTGGGTTGGGTTGGGTTGGGTTGGGTTGGGTTGGGTTGGGTTGGGTTGGGTTGGGTTGGGTTGGTTTGGTTTGGTTTGGTTTGGTTTGGTTTGGGTTGGGTTGGTTTGGGTTGGGTTGGGTTGGGTTGGGTTGGGTTGGGTTGGGTTGGGTTGGGTTGGGTTGGGTTGGGTTGGGTTGGGTTGGGTTGGGTTGGGTTGGGTTGGGTTGGGTTGGGTTGGGTTGGGTTGGGTTGGGTTGGGTTGGGTTGGGTTGGGTTGGGTTGGGTTGGGTTGGGTTGGGTTGGGTTGGGTTGGGTTGGGTTGGGTTGGGTTGGGTTGGGTTGGGTTGGGTTGGGTTGGGTTGGGGGCAGGGACGTTCCTGCCTACCAACGCATACACGCACACAAAGCTGACGAACGTTCCAGTATCCATCAGCGAGAGCTACCGCAGTACCTAGCGTTTGTGGTCAATCCTGTCGTCGGGCGGGCCGCGGTGTCAGTGGCCTGAATACTGCTCTCTACCAGTCTATCTCGACTAAATAACCCGCTACCGCCATCGGCTGGCTGGCGAACAACGCTGACTGATAATGACGATCATCATGACGTTCCAACTTCCAAGCGCACTGGACTGATTATTCACTATTGTCCACCAACAGCAAACTCAAGAGTAAGTACTATTGGTGGAGCTCCGGATACTGGACCCGGAGGAACAAAAACCGCTGACCGATGATCGGTGTTTTCACGTGGGCACGTCGTCATGCAGAGATAGCGGCAAAGCCTCACCGCTAATGTGTTCGCTGGTACCACGGACTCTAGATTTTTGACTAGAGTTTATGTGAGACAACACCAAGCTCCAAAAGCAAAACTGGTACGGCATACGTACTTGTACAAGGGACGAATCATGCGGCATGAAAATCCTGCACGTACGTGACGCAGCGTAGCGTAGCGGCGGCGGCTCGCGGCGGCGGCTGGCGGCGGCGGCAGCAGCAAAGCAGCCGGGATTACTTTGTCACTTTGTTCTTTTCATTATTTTTTTATAATAATTTTTTTCTCGTGCATTATTCTCGAGTCTCCTGCTGCATAGTACTGCTAGTAGTAGTAGTAGTAGTAGTAGTAGTAGTGTAGAAGTAGTAGTAGTAGCAGTAGTAGTAGCAGCCGGAAGCGTTGTACGATAGGTCAGGGGGGGGAAAAGGACGACGCACAAGAAGGAAGGAACCGAATAAAACATCAGACAAAAGCAACGGCAACCAAATCCAAGCGCGTCGGCGGCCTGTGTTCTATTATACCTGCGAAACCGTTTGTATAGACCATGTACTTTGCTTTCACTACGAAAATATATTAAGAAAAAATCGAAGTAGAGTCTTCTCTCCGCGTCCTCATGGTCTGCACGCCGGAACATCATTGACTTATTCGTTGCCGTGCTGCTGCAGCTGAAGCAGGAGCAGCAGCAGCAGCAGCGGCAGCGGCGGCACTTTGTGCACGGCTGCGATTGTACACTAAAGGGGCCCAGCAGGTCGCGTCTCTAGTCTCATTCAATAAGGCCATATGGACCGCATGAACCCATGCCTAGGTATCGACCTACAGCGTCCACAGGGACTTCGTGCTGCGTCACTACTGCTATTGATAGTGATAGTGCTGATAGTGCACAGGCACGTACGCACACATGGCATGAAGTACTAGGTATGACAGCTGCTGGTATCATTCACGCTGTACTGCTTGCTGCTGCGCGTTTGGGCGTGAAAGAAGCCCCGAACCTCCAGCGGGGCCTTTCGAACGCTACTACTATATTAATATTTTTACACAATAGTCAGGATGTGCGGTACGATAATACGCTCTCCTACTCCTGTCTATAAAATACGTGTTGCAGAACGTCACAGCAGTTGCGACATGGCAAAAAAACGCAGCAACGTGTATACGATAGAGAGGTGTTGGCATAGGCTAGCGACCAGATTGCAGACAGAGTCGGATACGGTTCGCTGCCAAGCCAATGCCGCTGCTGCCGCTGCCGCCTCTCAATGATGGTGTTCACGTGAGTGCTGTTCCCGTCGGCAATCGCCAGAAATTAGGATTTACCGCCGCCGCAAACCTGGTGCGTAAGTTCCACCGCGATTTTGATTGTATGTATCGTGTGAACGAGACGAAAAAAGGGCATCGCGAGTGGGAGAGGGGTAGTACGAGTAACTTGCACTCTGCCCCCAGAGACAGGTAGAGAGCACCATGCCGTCCTCTTCTTCCCCCTGCTGGCCTGTATGGTATGTCTGTCTGCCTATTGAACTGCTGCCCTCTCGTGGTGGTCCGTCCAACTTTTCGGTCGAAGAACAACAGCAAGCAGAATCGATTCCCTCCTCCAGCGCTAGCTACCCTCATCCTCGTCCACCTTCTCTTACCTCCATTTTGTATTGATTGGTGACCAGACAGTTCTTCCGCTCCCTCCGCCAACCAAAAAAAGCAGCAGCAAGCTCGTGTTGCACGTCACCACGCAGTCGTAGCTAGCTGTCAGCGACAAACACCAATCCTCCCGGCTTCCTTCGCGACAGGAGCAGTCTCAACGTGCACAAGTCTCCGGGGTCCCTCCTCCCTTTCTGTTCGTAGCGGCGTTGAGCTGAAGGTTCAAGGACTTGCTCTCGTCCCGAAGGTCGAGCGAAGTGGATGAAAGAACGACAGAAAATGGAGCCAACAAAAAATATGCGCCCGCCCCTACTCTTCCAGTGCCGAGAGTCCGTGCGTCGATTGATCTTTGACGATGGGGCTTTTCCCAGGTGCAGTATGTCGTCTGCTGTGCCCTCTGACCTCTCGCCAAGCAAGCAAAGAGCAGGAGGTGCCGAGAGGCGTACTACGTCGTCCCCTCACAGCACCAAGAGATCAGCGGCCCCTGTCCACTTGTCCTATGCGTTGCTGCTGCTGAGCTGCTGCTGCTGTTTGCTGCTGTGCTGTGTGCCTGCAGTGTTCCAGTCACGATGTATATATGATTTGCTTCGAGACACAGCAGAAGAAGTAGTGTGTTAGACCCAGCAGAAGTGGTGTGCCCAAGACACAACTACGAGCACTCTTCTTTTTGTAGCTGCGTCCAACACAACACAACACAGCTCTGGCAGACACACGCAGTCCAGTCCCTGCAAGTAAGTTAGAATTCGATGACCGATCGCGGGCGGGACCCCCTGTGCACTGGCGTGCACACGGCGGTTTGACATCACACAAAGGCCGCAAAATTCGGAATTTTCGAACAATATTCACCGACGCCAACAGTCAGCAGACCGCGCTCGTCGCTCGTCTCCCACTCTCGTCTCCCCTCGTCGCTCTGCACACGCCTCTCGTCTCCGCCCGGAGAGAATTTTCCCCAAAAGTTTAGATTTTTCGTGTACTTTTTGCTTCGTTTTCGCGTTTTGGAGCTACCTCTAGCGATCTGGTCGCGCGGATCGGCGTTTTTTCAAAGGATTTTTGATGACTTTTTCATGCCGGACTTTTTTTTTTATCCTGGATACTTGTGTATATTCTAGCTTTTCCGAAGCCGGACTTTGGAGAATCCTAAAGAAGAACCAAGATACGTATGGAATACCAGACTTTTACCTGGTTTCAGGTGTTTTGGTTACCGAAAACCATAAACCGAAAAAATATGTCGACAGGGGGTGTGTGTTTTACTCTGATAATGAACGCAAATGCATTGCTGGTGGCGTGATTGGTGATTGATGCCGCTACATGCTGCTGCGTGATGCTGCTGCGTGATGCTGCTGCTGCATGATCGTAATATTATGCACCGCATATATTTACTTTTTTACAAGAAGGTCTGTCTGTCGTACTCACAGATGACGTTTTTCATTTTATTTATAAAATAAATATACTCGTAAGGCCTCTGCATATTATTTGGGTGTTGAGTGTGCCGACACTTATTTGCCGACAACCAAAAGCTTCGGGTAGCAGGGTCGGGCAGCACTTACTTACACACACATTCATTACCAAATATCCGGTCGCCCCGGTGGCTTATCAGGTTATTATCCTCGAGCCTGGTATAGGTAAGTTTCGTGAGTTCGAATCCCCCCGAGTGCATACTCGTATAAATTCGTGGGGACTCTCTTGTGCACAAATTGGCTTGCGGAAAACGCGAGGAGAGCGTGAGTTTTAGCGTTGCAACAATAACACTCACTCGATGAAAAATCGACGAGCGACGAGCAGTGTGATTGATCTGAACCCTAATAGCTATGCACGATAGAAATCATTTAGAGTTCGAATCCCCCCGAGTGCATACTCGTGTAAATTCGTGGGGACTCTCTTTCTTGTGCACAAATTGACTTGCGGAAAACGCGAGGAGAGCGTGAGTTTTAGCAACAACAACACTCACTCGATGAAAAATCGACGAGCGACGAGCAGTGGGATTGCTGAACCCTAATAATAGCTATGCACGATAAAAATCATTAGTCTAATTATTAGAAGAGGTAAAAAACAGGGTAGTAGGTAGTAGGTTTTAATACGTCGTAAGGAAGCCAGACGGAGATCTGAAAATTGACGGCAAGAACCGAGAGGGAGAAGGGACGACACCAGGTCCTTCTTGTGACCACGGCTTGTCTAAAAGCTGGAAAGTAGGAGTGTGAAAAAAACCAAACTTATTCATTCTTCGTACTTCCGCCTCTCTTTTTCGATTTTTAATACCACCACATACAGGAACCTCTGTCTCTTTAGAGATAATAATAAGACATACATTCTGCTACACTACTACTACATACATGTGATTTTCTATTTAATACGAGTATTTATTTTTACCACCATCGAGATTCAGGTACAACAGTAGTAGTAGTAAGTAGTAGTAGTACAGCAATATATAGGTTGTTGTTGTTGTTGTTGTTCTCACATTAACTCGCATAATCAAGTCCGTGGTCACAGGACAGGCTCCAGTCACGATAGGTACATACATACGTATCCTCGTATTATATACGTATCCTCGGGAGCGGGCGGTATACTTTCACACTGATTGTGTGGTGTGGCGGTGTACGAGTAGTAGTAGTGTAGACCATAGCAATAAGTAATACGTATGTATGTAGTCTTGAAGGGTTCAACGCCTCGCCCCTGTGCGCCATCTCGTCATCAGCATCAAGCACATCCAATTTGGCTAATAATAACTACGAGCACATAGCCAGAGTTATACTGCACATACTACCGCGCTATCTATAAGTAGTACTACTACTTGCTGTTGTAGTATTATAATAATAGTAGTACATACAGTAGTATATAGCGCACTTGTAGTAGTAGTAGTGTGGTAGTAGAGTGTAGTAGTAGTGGTGGTGAAGTAGTAGTAGTAGTAGTAGTAGTAGTAGTAGTATAATATTAATAATAGTACAATAATAATAGTACTAATAGTAGCCAGTATAATAGCCATATAATCATATGTAGTTTTTTTTTTTTTTTTTCCCCTCGCTTTCTCTTGCCTAAACGCCCCACCTACTACTACTATCGAAATCCGCCAGACAGAGTAACAAACGCTTCCACGCCCTGGATATCGCCTCGTTATCGTTTCAGAGCCGTCCATGCCGCTGCTGCAATTCCCACCCACCCCCGTCCCGAACGCCCCCTCCTTCACCCACCACCCGCACCATCGCCCAGACCTAGCACCACGCGTGCGTATAGCCAACCCCTACATCTATGCGACCTAAAGCCCTCCTCCCCCGCCCCCGGCCCCCCCCGCCACATTCCTCCCCCCCCCCCACAAGAAAATTTATAGTTTCCACGCACAAATAGACCTGCCCCACCCGTCCCCTCCCCCCCCTTCCCCCCTCCCGCCCCCCTTTTGATCAAAATCAGGCCCCCACGTCCTTCAAAACTCCGCCCTCCCCTCACCGGATATTCGACTTACAGGATTCACTTGATAAACTGATGCATTCCTTCCACAGCTGTCAGATTTCGTCCCCCTCAGAAACGGGTTTTATAGTTTCCGCGCACAGACTGCCTAACATCACCCTGTTGACCCTGATAACTACTTGTAGTTGCAAGGGGAGTCGCCGACCTATATCCTTAATGAGGACACACAACCCGTAATACGCGCGATCGGAGTATCACACACAGCTTGCAAAGATGAGTTTCGACAAAATATTCGATCTCGCAGCTGGAGTGTAATTTAATTTTTATAATATTAGCCCTACGGTGGCGTATCCTCGAGCCTGGTAATATAGAGATCAGTTTCGAGAGCTCGAGCCCCCCCGAGTGCATACTCGTTTAAATCCGTGGAGACTTTTTCTTGTGCATATTAATTATATGTATATTGGTCCGACCGGATACAGGATACACTCGATAAACTGATGCATTCCCTTCCACAGCTGCTGTCGGATTTTGTCCCCCTCAAAAACGGGTTCTTTGGAGTTTCCGCGCGCACAGACTGATTAACATCACCCCTGTTGGCCCTGATAGCTACATACACTTAATTAAACTTGTAATTCCAAGGGAAGTCGCCGACCTATGTCCGTAATGAGGACACGCAACCCATAATACGCGCGATCGGAGTATCACACACAGACAGCTTGTTTTGTGCAAATATAAGTTTCGACACAGACAGTCTTCGATCTCACACATACATGTGGCTGGAGTGTATTTTATTTTTATAATATATTTCAAGACTTCTGCAGAAAGCGCGAGAGCGTGAGTTAGCAACAACACACTCCTCGATAAAAAATTGACGAGCAGCAGTAGTAGTGGGATTGCTGAACCCTATGCGCGATGAAAAGTTGAAGGCGAGAACCGAGGGGGGCGAGGGACGGCACCCACCTGGACGACACCCACCTGTGACCACGGCTTGCTGCGAAGGTATTAGTGGGGTATTAGTCCGTTTGACCACTTGCAAAAGGTTCACCAATAATAGCTTACCCAAACTAAGCCTTACAACACTCTCCCCCCCTGAAACGGAGGGAAAGTAGGTCGGCCGGATATACGGCGGACCTGTCAATATCCAAGCCCTTTCATTTCCTGGGGATACCAGGGAGAGTATTTTTCAAGTTCGACATGTGGGGAAAATCTGGAAAGTTTATTGTTGTGGATGGTGGGGGGGATTGAACCCACGACCCAAAAAACCCATGGTCTGTCGACGACGCCATTTATTTGTTTAGGGATTAGTGGGGCATTAGTCCGTTTGACCACTTGCAAAAAAAGGTTAATTAACCAGTAGCTTACCCAAACTAAGCCTTACAACATTGCCCAGAAGCTGGAAAGTAATATATAGTCTAATAAAAGACTTCGTGTGTGCAAAAAAATGCTTAATATAGTCTATACTCCGAGTAGTAAGAAGCAGCAGCAGTAGTAGTAGTTACTATTAATAGTGGTGGTATTATTTAGTAGTAGTATTAGTAGTGAGTGGTGGATAGGTGGAGATACTACTACTACTGAATATAACTTACCGTATATATTCGCACATGATGACTCGAACTTAAGTGCTGGGCTTATTGTCTACGCGGAATCCTCGCCAACGCCAACTTCTGTGGCCCTCTCGTCTGGCCAAGAAGAGACGTGTCGAGCGCGCTTCGTTTGATTGATTGTGTTTCGACTCAATCTCAAGGATCATCAAGCATCCGGGGCCACAGCGCGCGGTGACTTGTTTATTTCTATATCCGATCTGCTGCTGCATGGTCTCTCTCTACACAGCCACAAGGAGAGGCGCGTACCGAGCCAGCGTTTTGTCTTTTATTTTACAGTAGATCCGAGCAGACCGACTGTCTGTCTAGTATGTAGTCCGACCGTGGAACGGGGAGGGGGGCGTGCTGACGGCGTTCCTGACGCGAAACGGCGTCTTTGCCTTCTTCGTTCAGCTCGACGTCTACGAGTATTATTATGATGTTTTTTTATTCGTTTGTACCGATTTCTTCTGGTAGTAGACACTCTTCTTGGAGCGTGTCCAACACAACTACATACACGGCAGACACTCTCGAGCGCGAGACTCCTCGTAAGTTGGCGTCGGTTTAGCAAGGCATCGCAACGGCCAGCGGCCAGCACGATTGATTTTCCTTGCAAAATTTCTGGTACCTGCATAAAAGTTGTATTCGGTTTGGCTTGCTGTACCCCCGCGGGTGTATGATATTATGTTACGCGAAGATCCTGCATCCTCCCGGTAACACTCGCTTGCGCGTACAACAGAATCTAGAACGTATCCTGTCTGTATACGTGCGTACCAGAGGCATGCACATGCATACGCAGATTATGGCACTGATGTGCTGTAACAGTTGGGTCTACCTGCACCCACGTTGTTCAGGAACAAATTACTTGGAATTAAACTAGACGGGAGCACTTTGGGCTTCATGTCCGACTTCGGTTAAGTTATTTCATCGTTGGGGAGGTCTCGGGGAGGTTTCGTGTTTTCGTGCAGGGCAACAAAAAAAATCGTGGTTGTTGTTCTCACATTAACTCGCATAATCAAGTCCGTGATCACAGGACAGGCTCCAGTCACTCTGGAGCTGAGGAATACCCCAATACCCCAGGGAAAGCACACAAACAAACCAAAGGTGGTACACGCATACCAGGTAGGATTTAGTATGGAAATAGGGGAATGTCACTATGGCGACCGTGTGGTTCCAGCATTATTACTATTACAATGAGGGTGTTCGAATCAAAGAGCGCTAGTTTATCTCCTTCACCTTGGGGATAGAGGTGCTGACATCCCCTAAAACGCGGCGGGATTTCTTCTGCTGGCGGTTGGTGCGCTGCCGTTGTGAGCCGCCACGCTATGCGCGCAGGCTGTTGCCGGCCCTGACGCTCTTTTCTCGCAGTAACCACGCGGGTATGCCAAGCGAGCTCACCAGGTAGCTAACAAGACTGCTTTAAAGTGCCTTTCTCTGCGGAGTAACAATCTGTTTTGAGGTCGATCTGTGACAGAGCATACCTACTTTTTTACACGCGCTTGATGGCACCGGACTATAATACTCGTACATTCCAGGTATTACAGCTGCTGCTGCTGCTGCTGCTCTAAGTCAGACGACAACCGAAATGCTCTCGTGTGCCTCGCCTGGACGGCGGTTTACCTTCATCGTCTTGTGGGTTTGATAGTTCTTGGAGCCGTGCGTTCCTATGTGTGTATAGACATGCCCTGCTGTGTCAAAACATCGACCTTATTTGCTGGATTTCAAAGAAAGGCTGGCTGAGTATCGCCCCCTTCCCACCTCCACGACTATTGCGAAACATCGATCGGCTTCGGGCTTCCACAATAAGCTACATGTGCATGTTTCATGTTGCACTAATGCACGCGCCTTCTCAATTTTCCACCGAAAACGATGGAGAGTGCCAAACTAGACGAGGTCAACATGAAATGGCTGCTCCGGTCGCAATGCCATCAATCGGTTCATTTATTGGGGGCGCGCTGAGAACACAGTAGTCTATATATCCTTACAAGGCTGCAAATACGAGAGCGAATCTATAGTCTATATCTGTATCCTACCTCGCCCCCCAACGGCATGGTGCACGTCAAAAAGAATGAGGAATCGCGTGTAAATTACTGCAATCACAGCTCTAGTTTTGACGTCATTATCGAGTGCACCCCAGGAACACAAAATGACCCTAACGTTGGTGGTAAATCGCGGAACCCGCGCGGTTCAGGTCAGTTGAGTCAAAAGGTCCTACACCGCGTATGATTGTTGGCAAGGAGATGCAGAATCGTGTGCTGCCATCGGGCTCCGCAGTTCGATTCAAGCGTTAAATTCGCCGGAGGTTTGACGGTATGGCTGGATGTAGATGGAAAATGGAGTAATATAATGGCGCCAACGTTGATCGTAAATAGTCGTACCCGTGTCCTTGAAAGTGAAGAAAAAGCTCCTACGCCGCGATAAATCTCGGCAAGGATTAGGAATCGCGCATACCATGCTGCTATCGACCTCCGCCGCTCGGCATAAGCGTACACGCCGGAGGTTTGCTTTCCTTGTCGAGGGTATAGGGATACATGAAGACAAATTGCCGTTCACGTTGGTGGTAAATGGTCGGACTCGCCTCGTTCTCGTGGGGTAAGGCAAACATTCCTACGCCCGCAAGGATAAGGAATCGAGCTTGCCGTGCTGCAATCAGACTCCGCGGCTCGATACACGCCTACACGGCGGAGCGTTGACGGTACCGTCGAGTTCGCAGGGATACATGAAGCCAAACTAACGCCAACATTGGTGGTACATCGTCGTAATCGCCCCGTTCTCGTGAGGAAAAGAAGCTCCTACGCCCAGATAAATGTCGGCAAGCGTAAGGAATCGAGCGCGTGTCATGCTGCAATAGGGCTACGCGACTCGATACAAGCGTGCACGCCGGAGGTTTGACATGTCGAGTGCACCGGAATACATGAAGATTTCATGACGATATACTTGTTGGCAAGTTGTAGCAATCTCCCCGTTCTCGTCCGCTATAGGAAGAAAATGCTCCGACGCCGAGATAAATGTCGGCAAGGGTAAGTATTCGCGCGTGTCATGCTGCAATCGGGCTCCGCGACTCGATATACAAGCGTACACACCCCGGAGGTTTGAACTCGTTGTCGAGGTGTACAGGGATAGATGCACAACTTATTACGAGAAGATTGATGCCAAAATGTACAACACTGTATCGTAATCGACCCGTTGTCGGGAGTTGAAAGCGAGAAAAACTCCTGCACCGAGATCAAGGGCGCACGAAAACAAAATACCTGGACCCCCCACTCGGCCGGCCCGAAAAAAAATGTTTTTTTATCAAACAAAACGGATGTTTCGAAGCCTTTTTGACGCCCCTGTAGATTACCAAGACGTTGTCCAAACCACACGTGTATGTCGTGCGCGCGTTGTTGCCTCTCTGTGTTGACCTTGTTCGGTTTGTGTATTTCGTCGGTGTCCTCGGACGTTGTAGGGTTATTTTGTTGATTACCAACTCTGTTTTTTCTGTTTTTGTTTGGTACGGCTCAAATTAATTGGCGCAAAGGGATACAGATCGAAAACTGCATTCCAACTTGAGTGCAAACCAATGTATGTGCCAAAATGTAGTGGGCAAAGAAGTTCGCCAAATGATTTGCTAGAAAAATCACGGCACACACCTCGTCGCCTTTGTTTTGTAGATGAATTATTTGGGTCCGTTCACACTGACTGACTGGTCCATATCCCATGACCCAGGGACTTGAATGGAGCCCGAGGCAGGCAGAGGAGCAACACATTAAAAAAAAGGAGCAACAGGTTTCAAAGTAAAAGTTACGCCGCGTTGCGCCGCGTTGTAGGTTTATACATTTAAACGTCTGGTCTACAGCAGTACTCTCTGGCTTTCAAAAATCAGAGCTCCAGCGTTGTGTACTGAGCCCGAGTCACACCTGCCTGACATGCGTTGCCGAAGCTGCCGGGTTTTAGGATCATGTTGAATTAGGCAATCTTCCGCTCTCCTAATATACAGTGCTGTCCGAAGCCCTCGGCTGTTTCTTTTATCTACTGCCTCTGATCAATGATGAAGTGCTGCAGCCGGCTTATTGAAGGTCTCTATCAAACTTCCCGGTAAGATGCGACAAACTTCAATGAGATGTCGCTTGGTGCCGATCGATGTTTATATCGAAGGTCGAAGGCTCATAACCTGTGAATAGCCTGTGAACACAATGGTTGTGTGGAGGCTCTCTCTGTCTTCTATGCGAAGAGATGCAGAGGTGGCACCGAAGTGTCTGTTAAGATCGTTTGTTCGATAAGAAAGAAAAGGGTAGTTTGGAAAGGGCGCTTGAGGCCAAAGAGAGAGGAAGAAGAAGAAGAGAAGGGAAAGTAGGGAGAGTAGGGAGAGTAGGGAGAGTGATCATGGTGGGTTGCATCACCACCTGATTATCACGGAACAATGCCCGTAGTACGGTAGAATACCGGGACAACGGGACAACCTTAACATACTCAAATCTACGTTACTTTTATACATCTAAGTTCCACCGAAGATTCAACGTAAGATTCAACGTAAGATTCAACGTAAGATTCAACGTAAGATTCAACTGCATATCTTGTTCGTGCGAATAGACTGCTCGATCGAAAAGACTGCGCATTAACTTATATTTGAATCCAAGGTTCATACTCTCAACAAAGTGAACCAGCACCAATCCCTTGTGCACACGCTCTCCCGCAACCTTAAGAGCATGTCCATCCGCCACCAGGTGAAAAGCGGAGCCCCGTTGCCACGCAGACAGGGATTTGCGAATGGACATCGTGATTGAGGCAGGTGGGACTATTAGTCTAAGAGATGGTACGGCACCGGAGTATCGCGACAAGTCGATAGTCCTCAACGTAACGTATGCGGACCCACAAGCAGGGGTCCACATGCGGGCAGGAAGCGCGGATCAAAACGGATCAGCGGCTTCCACTTCCGAGGCGCGCAAGCGCAACTACTACGGTATACGCTCGTCCGGGACAGAGTGTCCTTCGACGAACGCGGCTACAAACTCGCCACCCTCGCGGTGGAAAGCTTTGGGCGCCTCGGCAAAGAAGGCAGCGACCTGATAGATCAGGTAGCGGCAAGCATCGTTGGAGGAACGGACGCATCGTCCCTAGGGCGGAAAGGCGTGTGCAAGGAGCGACTATTCCAAATAATCTCTGTGACTACTCAGGTCGCGATTTCGCGCAGAGTTCATCGATATAGACTATCTCTGAGGGATCGTCGGGCCGCGGGGGGAAGGGAGGAAGAATCGGGAGGACTAAGGCCACTGGCCTGGGGTGGCAATGTTGATGAGGATTAATTAAGAATCTCAGCTATAACATACCAGGTATAATAGAGGGAAAGGAAATATAGTAGATAAAAGGAAAATATGTGGGGAAAGGAAATGGGCGAATGTTTGGCGGAAGAAACCATTGCAATATGGTGCGATCGTTCAACTTCATATTAGGTAGGTGCTGCTGCTTTAAGGAAGGATAATAATAACAACAACAACAAGAACAACAACAACGACGACGACGACGACGACGACAACAACAACAACAACAACAACAACAAAAACAACAACAACAACAACAACAACAACAACAACAATAATAATAATAATGAAGATGGCGACGAGTGATAGGAACGTTTCCCCGTCTCCCCATACCAACGGGGCTCCGCAGAATAGGGCAGCATCAGGCGATCGATCCTGGCCTCGACCGACGTTGCGGTGGAGGCGCCGTTCTCCATCGCCAGCTGCGGTGGACCGAGCGATGGTGCCACGGCCGATGAGGCGTGGGAGGTGGACGACTACCCCGGCATGGATGCACGCGAGGACGATAGGGGGGTTGCAGCATCAAGCGTCGAGTGGAGTGCAGCAAGAGAGGGAGCGGGCGTCCGCGACAGTAAGAAGGTGTCCATCGCAGGTCCCGCCGCTGGTGGAACGCGAGAGTATAAGTGCAGCGACACAAGGCTCAGGTGTCGTATCAAGCGGGCCCCAGCAATTGACGTCGCGTCGGTCGCTGCCAATGGCGGGTGGGAACGTTCCCCCATCGCACTGCATCATTGGGAATCGGAGGAATAGGATAGCATCATGTGATCGGCCCTCGCCACGACCGACAACGCGGCCGAGGCACCGCTCGCCATCGCCCTGTGGAGGGAATATCATAAATACTTCGGCTTCGCTCCTACCAGGAATCTTGGGGCGCCGGCAGCGGTCCATCTCCCGTCCCACAGGAACACCGGTGCGCCCGCACCAGCGGCTTCGGTTCACTTTTACCGAAAACACACAGAACCAGAGAGCCTTAGTGCCTCGCAGAGACAATCTAGCCGTCCAAGGCCGTAGCCCGCGCCCATCCGAGAATGTGCCTACCCTTTCCGAGATCATAGCCAATGCCCGAGCGTGGAGCAACAGAGCAGAGGCGAGAGGGGCCGGTGCGCAGTTGGTATCAGGCCCCCAAGTGGTAAATGGGCTTGGTGGGAGACATTGCCATCCTAGCACTTGTCAACGTGCTGGGAGAGGGGCTACACGGAGACGGAGCCCTTCGCCAATGGAGGTTGAAGGTGCGCACATCCATATTTCGCAACGTAGGACACGGCGTCGCCGTCATACTTGTGTCACCGGAGGCGTTGGTTTGGGTAGGAGGAGGGGTTTGATTTCTTCCCGTGTCAGGAGAGGTCGTGGAGGCGAGGTAGCGCCCACGGAGAACAGAAGGACGAGCGATGGACCCTGCCACTCCTCTCCGTTATTGAATGAAGTAGTTCCCGCACCTCAAAATGTCCGTCGTGCAGCCGGAAGCTCCGCCCAGCCGAGGATTCTATGCGGGTCCACACCTGAGAGGACCCAGCAGGGATATCAGACTTTCCCTTCCAGCGACGGCGTCCATAGTATGCCATCGGACACGGCAATAAGGTTTCGTGACTCGAGTTTCTGTTCCCAGGATGCACGTCGTGGAGCGAACAGCTTTGTTCGGGGGGGTCTTTCAGGGGCGGGAACATCTACGAGGACTAGTAGGAGAGCAAAAAATCCTCCCTCCATGCCACCGGGCGCGACACCGGGCTCTCGGGACTCAAGTCACAGGTATCAAGATGCTCGATACGCAATAAGTATCTCCTTCCGGAGGGGGGGGGCTAGAGAGCCTACGCCTACGCGCAGTCAGCAGGGGTGCCACGCGACCTTCGCAGGCGGCGGCAATCAGAGTGAGGCAATGTCTCCCCACCTTCGGCCATTAGGCACAGCACCGACCTTTCGGCACTCCAGAGCGACGCCTCAAGACGCTCGTCTTGCCGGTGGAAGCCTTGTCCGCATGGGACCCTTGCGGGGCCAAACAACTCTTAGCAATCAGCAGGAGTGTCGGATGACGCTCGGCGGTGGCGGATCTCATGATGGAATAGCGTCTGGGTCTTCTCCTCCGCTACCACCGGGCGCGACAGCAGGTTCCCGGGTCTCAAGAACGCCCCCCCCCGCCCCCGCCGAGAGAGAAACATGTGGGGGGCGACGTCAAGAAAGCATCGATCAGATGGAAGTTGACCCTGTTCAAGGGAGCACACCTCGAGAGGATAATCCGTCCCGTAGGGAGAGACGTAGGGCAGGGGCGGGAAGAGGTGACCGCCAACCCAACAGCGGTAACGCACCGGAAAGGGGTTCCGACGGGGCAACGCCGCGACTAGAATCGTCCACATCTCCGGGAACGGCCGAAGGTGAAAGGCGACGGGCCACGAACAGTACACCTGCGGAGGGCTTCATCTCCTCCAGGACGAGGGCGCGCACCCGTTTAGCTGCTATCATCAGCGCGCGATCACCGGACGGGGGAAGGGGGAGGCAGCTTTTCACTGGGCTATTCCGCGGAGTGTCGCCTCACCAGCCAACGATAGCACGGATGGAGTCGTCGGCAACACATTCCCAACCAGCACAGTCGTTGCCGGAACAACCTCCGGACACGCCTGGTGCATCACAGCCGCCGACAACGGAATTGGTACCACCCCTAACTACACCCCTTACACTTGAGGATTCTAGCACACCCGTCATAGAAGGTGCACTGCTAACGGGAGATCCACCGTTTCCACTTGGGGGCTCAAGCACACCTGTCATAGAAGGTGCGCCGCTAATAGGAGAGACACCACCCCAGACATCAGGGCCTGCACAGGCACCAATCTTCGAGTCACGCCCGCCACAGCCTGCATCAAGGGGGGAGTCTCAATCGTCGACACACCCCTCCCTAGCGATATCGGTGCTCGCCTCGACCCCTCCGACGACACCGCAACTGCCGTCAGCTACCTCTCCATCTTCCAGGCCACCCACAACGTCATCGCCAAGTCCGTCACCGTCACTGCCGCCGCCGCCGCCGCAGCTGCCCACAACTGGCCATTCCTCGACGGCGACACCTATCTTGACATCGAGTGTGGTCCCTGCGCTCGAAACGCCATCGCAGACAGTGGTCAGGACGGCAGAGGCAGCATCGCCAAGGCCGTCACGGACGACGCCTACACGGACGGCGGAGGGAAGGGGTCCGGCACCCGTACCGATGCCCAAACTGCCTCCTTCTCCGCCACGGACACCATTGCCGACGCCTACAGAAAACCAGCTCCGGGAGGAACCCCCCGAAAAACTGCTGTGTATGCTATGAGGCATTGGCCTCGCCTTTGGTATATTTAGAGAGCTGCTCCCATCGATTGCACCTTCCGTGCTACGCTGCACTCCGAGTCAGAACGGAGGCCGACCTACGGTGTCCGGCATGTCGGGCGACCGTAACAGTCAACGAGGCCGACGGGATGGCGCTCCGCCAGCACAGCAATGAGGTCATGGTGGAGGTGTTGACGGTTGCGCGGCAAGATATGCCAGCTGACGGGGAAGCAAGACTAACAAAAAGGGCCGCAAGAGAAGGCAGGAGGCGGCGAGCGATATGCAGCATTTGTCATGGTCTGGTTGAGGAGACTAATTGCGTACAAATGTCCTGCTCGGTCGGGGGAAGTCAAGGTAGGCGCCTTGGGGCAGGCCAAGAGCATCTCCGAACAGGGTGCACAACAGGAACGAGGAGGTTGGGCTACTCCCATGGGTCCCCACCATCTCCTCAAAAGTATCATGGGAACCAGTTGTGACGTAACTAGCTGGGTCCAACCGGGGGCCATCCTCCTCCAAGAGTTCAGCGAACTGCAGGGTTCCTGCTACTGCCGGCCACCTTCCCCCCGGGCGTGGCCGTGGAAGGTCCTCAGCCAGCTCAGCCGGATGAAGAGGCCGATTTCTTGCCGGCCATGCCGAGCGACATGCGACGCATGGTTGTGGGTCTGTATGCCCACTTGCGAGGCATTCCGCACGGTCTAGCATGCAGCGGGCATGTACTTGTTTTCCGTGGGGACACGGAATAACCGCCCATAAAGAGTCCACCGCCGAATCCCCAGTAGGCTCCTCTAGTGCCCGCCCGCAGTAGGCGCAGGGAGATGCACCCCTGCTTCCCGCGGCATGACGCCTCTCTGCTGCACTCCTACCAGCGCCTCCTTGTTCAGTTGGTCCCGTGTGTAAAGGATCGTTCTCCGGCGTCCGGTCCGTTCTCTCCGGTGTCGCTGCCATCGCTGTTGAGAAGGAAGGAAGAGCATCACCCGCTTCCAACGCGCTTCGGGCCCCGAGGGTCCACCTCGTTAGTTGCTCTTCGCATTCGGCGTCGAGACCTACTAGATACTGTAGGACGTGAGGTGCGATGTAGAGTCTTTGATTTTGAAGTCGGAGTAGGATATCCTGCGGATGGATGGCGTACGCAGCGAACAGCGTACGGTATCGGCCTGCCGCCATTTCCCATTCCCTCGGTCGGGGAAAATCAAGGTATGCCCCTTGAGGCAGGTCCAGCGCATCGCAAAATAGGGAGCAAAGCAAGAACGAGGAGGTTGAGCTCCTTCCGTGTGCATGTAACATGAGCTCGAACGTACCGTAAATGCCAGTCGTCACATAGTTGGCTGACTCCAGTCCGGAGATGTGCCGCTGAACGCGGGTGGCGGACTGCAGGGCACCTCTCACCGCCCCCCACCTTCCCTCATGACCGTCCATGAATATCCGTCTAGCCAGCTCCGCCGTGTTGGGAGGTCGGCTTCCTCCCGGCCACGCCGAGCGACACGCGACGCAGGGCTTAGGATCCGCATGTCCTCTCGCGAGGTGCGGTCCAGCATGCAGCGGGTGTGCACAAAGCCTCCATGGGCGCACGGAACGGGTACTCGAGCGTCGTCTTCCCCCGACTCCCCACTAGAGTTATCGAGAGGCCAACCGCAGTACGTGCACCACAATTCCTCGGACTCCTCCAATCCCCTTCCAACGTCTTGACCCCCTTCACCCTGACTCGCGGTCTCCTCTACACCCGAGGTTAGTGATCGCCACAATATCTCTAACTGTCGTTGTTGGTGAGCGCCATCCGGGGTAGTGCGATCGTATCTCATATGGATTCTGGGCACTATTGCCGTGAGTCGGAACGTTCTCCGACGCGACACTCCTGTCCCGTCTCGGATAGCTACCCCAAATCGGTCGTCCCCCCTGCCGTCTGCTCCTGCTGCGCTTTCTACGGCACACCTCCTGTGGACGAGCCAGCCACCAAAGCGAACCTCTGGTCATCCTCCAAGTGCCTGCCACAGACCCCACACGGCGCTCGCACTTGCTGCTGGGGGGTCGTGCCCCGCCATTCTCCGTGGTGGTCCTCCTCATCTCTCTCTGTGAGATTCCGCGGTAAGTCCACCATTTTCGGGGTAATGTGCGCTCTTCTCCGGAGGCGCTGCTCAGCTGCAGTTACTCTGGCTCTGATCTCGTGTTCTTCCGTCGTGTTCACCGACCTGCAAAGGGCCCTAGTCTGTTGGAGGAGGGGGTGTAGATCGACCTCTTGATGCTCCTCGTGCAGAGCCGGGTTCGGGCACGTGACTAGGTGTACCCCTCCGGAAGTCCTAGCTCGGGGGATTGCGTCCTCGCAAAAGCCTAAAGCACAACGGCGGTGTGCGTCGCACGTAGCGCGAGATCTTCGCCGCGTACGGCATCCGCCCGCAGGATACTGTACCCCGACTCCCGAACCGAAGGATCTACATCCTACCTCATGTCCAAGAGCTCTTGGCGGGCCTCGACTCGACGTGGGAGGACCGCCCAACGAGGTGGACCCTCGGGGTGCGAAATGCGTTAGAAGAGGGGGAGGTGCTTCCTCCGTTTCCGACGGCAGCGTGGACCGTCGGGTCCCAAAACGGGTTTGAGGCAGGGAACGAGCTGTCTCCCTCCCCGACGGCAGCGGACGTAACATCGGAAGGAACAGACCCGGCGCTGGAGAGTGACTCATTAGCAGCGGGAGTAACACAACCGGAAGGAGCAACCCCGGCGTCTGAAGGTGACTCGAGGGTAAGGGGGCATGCGGAGCCAGGAGGCGCCGCTTCTTATGTAGCCGTGGAGAACACCTTCATGGCCGAACAAGGGGATGTCACGGTGGCGGGACCCTTGCCCCCCCCCCCTGAGTCAGCCTAGCGCCACCCCAGCGGCGGTGAGGGGCACGGCGGAAGGAACGGGCCCGGCATGGGAAAGCGACCCTTCAGCAGCGGGCGTGGCACCACCGGTGGGTGCACCTCTAGCGTCAGAAGGTGACCCGGGGGGGAGGGAGCAGACGGAGCCAGGAGGTGCTGTACCTGTTACCACGGGAAACTCCCGAACTGCCGAAAACAGGGAGGCGATGGCGCCGGGACACTCGCGCGCGCCCCCAACATAGCCCAGCGTCATCCCAGCAACATCGAGAGCGACTGCGTCTATTTCCACTGGTGCAGTGGAGGGTGGGAGAAGCACAAGAGGCAGACGAGGTCGACCGCGCGGATCCGGAAGAGGAACACGAGCGACGAGAACTGGGAGAGGAGGCACCACGAACCGGGGGCGAATCCCTCGACATGGAAGCGGCGAGGTTCCCTCGGCCCCTGCCGAAGGAAGGGTTGGCGGTGGAGAGAGAGAAGGCGGGGACGGAGAGGGAGGAGGGTCAGCACCAGGGAGCGTAACGCAACTTCGCGCTTTCATTGCAGACGACCACAGCGGTACGAGCTGTGGGGGCTGTAGATCAACGATTGCTCGGGGACACCGAGTGGTGGGGTTGCCCTGTCGACGTCAACATGCAATGCATGCGCGGTGCGTGGTGAATGCGGTCAGACGAGGCGGGCCGCAGGCGTCGTTTCTCTGCGGAGCAAGGGGATGCACAGTCCGCCATGGAAGACGGGAAGCAATAGAAGAGGCAGTTCAGGCCGACCCTGGACTACGCGTGACGGCAGCGGGACTCGGGGGGAGACCTGACGATGGCGAGGAAGAGCGCCGGGATGGCCTCTGCTATCCCTGGGACCAAAACACATTGGGAATTGCGGGACCGCTCGATGATGTCCCCCTTGAGGACCTCCAGCAACGCTTCGCCACTGTTGTCAAAGTGCAGCCGAGGCTGGCTACTGCCCACGCCAAGCTTATCACCCATGTGCTTGGCCTCCTCAATCACGCCTTGGGAGAGCATCGTCAATCCACACAATCGGAGACGCCGCAATCACCGCTGAGGTCAATCAAGTTGTGGTACATCCTCCCAGCTCTACTACACTCGCAGGATGGCCGAATGAAATGGCGTGAGAGGTTTGCGTCTGCCGAACGCGGTGACCTCACCCTCTTTCTCCCGTGGTTAATGGAGTACACCCGTCGAACATCTACGAGGCAAATCGGTCAAGCCCGGGAAGAGACGGACGCTGATATGTTTAAGAGGGCATCATCAGCATGCCGCCATCGACGGGGGGTGACTGTGGCAGCACGCAGCCTTCTCGCGGAACCGCGCGCGCCGGGGAACGACGAAACGTGGGAGCGCGTAAAATCAAAGTTCCCGGAGGAGAACCAGGCCTGCGTCTCCGAAGCTGCAGCGGCAGCGGTGGCAACAAGTTCCACCGACCAGGAGGAAGGGAGTGTACCCAACTGGCGCCCGGAGGAAGAGTTCGACCCACAGGTGGCCCTCGAGGTAATCAATTCTCGCAACGCCTTATCAGGCGCGGGAAGCGACGGTCTGCGATTCTCGCACTTACAGTCAATAATCAGGACTGGTTTTGGGCGCGAAAAATTCGGAGCTGGCATCGAAGCCTTCTGGAGAAGAACTATTGATGATCCAAACGCCTTCCCGCCTGAATTCTGGCGGCTCTTCTTGCAATCCAACCTCACTGCCCTGGGTGAAAAATGCCGCCCCGTGTGCGTGGGGATGACGTGGAGGCGGCTTATTGCGGCCGGAACCATGCGGCAGTGGCGACCACGGCTGGAGGAGGCCAACCGTGAAGCGAGACAGTTTGGAGTCGGAGTACGAGGGGGGGTGGAACAGGTAGCGCTACGCGCAAGAATACATCACGAGGCAAACAACTGGCTGATCCTCACCGATTGCTCCAACGCATTCAACACAGTGAAGCGGACTGCTATGCTAGCGAAGGCAGCCACTTGCGTGCCGGCGCTTACACCGTTCGTGGCAAAATGTTACGGCGAGATGTCTGCGCGCGTGTTTTTTCAGATGGAATCGGGAGAAAGGCGGAAGATCGACTGCTTCAGCGGGGTACAACAAGGTGATGCTATGGGGCCGGCGTTGTTCTGCATGCCGCTCCTGCCGGTGCTGATGCGGACACGGGAGGAGTTCGAGCCAAGAGGTGTAGAGGCATTCGCCTACCTAGATGATATTAGCATCGGAATGATGGAAATCACACCCGATACTGTGGAAGTGGTACCCTTTCTCCAGCGTAAGCTGTCCAACATCGGAATTGCGATCAACCCGAGCGAAACGGTTGCCCTGCCCCCAAAGGGGCACGTACCTACGCCGGAACAAATCGCCCTTCTTGAAGGCATTGGCGTCAGCATCGCCGAACGTGGTGGGGTTAAGGTGGTGGGGGTGCCCATCGGCACAGATGAGTACGTGAGGGAGAGCGCAATGGAGATAGTCCGAAACGGGGGAGCGGAGCAACTTGCGCGGATGTTGTCGCGCATGCCGGACAAGCAATCAGCCAGCCTGATTGCCACCGGCTCCATGGTTCAACGGACCTCCTACCTTGTACGCGTGATGGACCCAGAACTATCGCTGGCTGCATGCAAAAAAGCAGATGGCAACGCCTTGTGGATGCTGGAGAAATTACTCGATCTCCCGGGGGCAGCAGAAGAATCATCGTTCTTCGCGGACGGGTGCCCGACAAACATGTTGACCCTGCAACCCCATCAACAGGCGCAAGCGAGCCTGTCCACGGGGGCCGGAGTGTTTGGGCTGTCGTCGGCTGAAGCCCGGAGGATGTCAGCATCCGTTGGGAGCTTGGTGGCGACGGTGCCAGAGGTGCTTTCTGATCTATCCGGCGCAATAGGGAACAAAGTCCGGAGGGAGCTGCCCGATTCTGACCTCGTGCGGCGCATCTGGAACAGCATCAGGGACCTGCGCGATGTGCATGGGGTTTCAGAGGAGGCCATGGCGAATATCGTGCCGGAAAGCTGGCGAGATAGAACATTTAGAGCAGGAGAACAAGGTGCCTCAGGGCAATCAATTGCAGACGTGTTGCCTGCACACGACGCCGAAACTATCAGCTCCAGCAAAGCGCAGCATAGACTGGGTAAACTGGTAAACCGAGTACGTTATGAGAGGTACGTCTCTTCGCTGGACCAGCTCCCCGAGACGGGGCCCCAGCGAGCCACAAGTGAATCTCAAGGCGAGAAGGAGACACGAGACTTGGCCAGGGCCCGGCAACGGAGTCAATCGGGATCAGGGGCTACCGCCTTCCTAAGGGCGAGACCTGTAGACTCAGCTAGAACCATCCCTGCATCAGAGTTCGTGACTGCGGGGAAGAGATTTCTGGGGATAGAGGAATTCCTAGCGGCGAGATGCCCATGCTGCGGTGAAGCGGAGGTTAATACGCGGCATGCGCGATTGTGTCACCGAGCGGGCGCGCAAGTGAACCAGCACCAACCCCTTGTGCACGCGCTCTCCCGCACCCTTAAGAGCATGTCCGTCCGCCACCAGGTGAAAAGCGGAGCCCCGTTGCCACGCAGACAGGGATTTGCGAAAATGGACATCGTGATTGAGGCAGGTGGGGCTAAGAGATGCTACGGCACCGGAGTATCGCGACAAGTCGATACTCCTCGACGTGACGTATGCGGACCCACAAGCAGGGGTCCACATGCGGGCAGGAAGCGCGGATCAAAACGGATCAGCGGCTTCCACTTCCGAGGCGCGCAAGCGCAACCACTACGCTCGTCCGGGACAGGTCTCCTTCGACGAACGCAGCTACAAACTCGCCACCCTCGCGGTGGAAAGCTTGGGGCGCCTCGGTAAAGAAGGCAGCGACCTGATAGATCAGGTAGCGGCAAGCATCGTTGGAGGAACGGACGCATCGTCCCTAGCGCGGAAAGGCGTGTGCAAGGAGCGACTATTCCAAATAATCTCTGTGACCACTCAGGTCGCGATTTCGCGCAGAGTTCGTCGATATAGGCTATCTCTGAGCGATCGCCAGGCCGCAAGGGGAAGGGAGGAAGAATCGGGAGGACTAAGGCCACTGGCCTGGGGTGGCAATGTTGATGAGGATTAAGGTAGACTCTCAGCTATAACATACCAGGTATATATAGGGAAAGGAAATAGTAGATAAAAGGAGAAGATGTGGGGAAAGGAAATGGGCGAATGTTTGGCGGAAGATACCACTGCATTATGGTGCGATCATTCGACTTCATATTAGGTGCTACTGCTGCTTTAAGGAAGGATATTCGATTTATATCGGGAAGGCATCTACGCTACATTGTCGGAGGGCAAAAATATTAATACAGTAATAATAATAATAACAACAACAACAACAACAACAACAACAACAACAACAACAACAACAACAACAACAACAACAACAACAACAACAACAACAACAACAATAATAATAATAATAATAATAATAATAATAATAATAATAATAATAATAATAATAATAATGATAATAATAGTAAGAAGAAGAAGAAGAAGAAGAAGACCACGCCCAGGTAGAGAAAACTTACTTATTATACGCACCTAACCACAAGTAAGTACCAACATCCCTGACCGAGCCATCCATCCGCAAAACGTTCACCATGCATATGGTAGAGCAATATAGTGGACACCACAGAAATGCATTCGTAAAATAGATGTGATGTTAGAGCTACAGTACTTCAAAATTCCCCACCTAATAAGGAAAAATACTAACAACACTCAATCACTGTACTGTAGTGGAGAAAAAACATGTTTTGAATATAAGAATAGGATACCTCCCAATAAGAACAATTTACCCACATATAGTATGTTACAAGTAAGTGTTGTACCAACAAGCAGCTTGAAAATATGAGCACTGACTCGAAATTCGTCGAACTCACGGCTGACATCCTTGAAATATTTTTTATAAAATGTTAGAGTGACAGCGTATCAATTTGGAACCGTGGGTTCGTGTCCCACACAGAGAAATTTTGGGGAGTAGCCGGCTTTCATTCTCCAATGCTGTATTACTATTAACATAATAGATAATTAACATACTCTGTATTCGTACTCCTCCCGATATTAAAAGCGGGGGGGAGAAAAATGAAAATAAACCACCCACTATACATATGATAGAGCAGTTCAGTGGAAACTACAGCAGTAATAAATTTTTAAAATAGATGTGATGTTAGATATCTAGCTCAAAATTCCCCACCCACCCAGAGTAAAAATACCAACACTTACTTACCATTATAGTGGACAAAAAATAGGATCCCTCCCAATAAAAACTCACCCATATAGTACATTACGAGTACCAACAACGCAGCTTGTAACAAAGATGAGTATTGGCCTGCAATTCGTCAAACTCACGGCTGACGTCCTTAAAATATTTTGTATAAAATAGGTAACGCGCAACAAACATGAATAATACATATTTTATTGACCTATATCCTTAATGAGGACACACAACTCGTAATGCGCGCGATCGGAGTATCACACACAGCTTGCAAAGATGAGTTTCGACGAAATCTTCGATCTCACAGCTGGAGTGTATTTTCATTTTTTATAATATTTTATACAATAGGTAACGACTGGTAGATGGTCGGTAGATGGTGGTCTCCATGAATACAGATCGGCGAAAATTCTGAAATTACTGTAGGTCTACCAAGTGGAAGGTTCTGAGATGGTTTTGGGCTCCAGGAGGAGAGGATGTCCTGTGTCCTGACATCATTCATGCGCAGCATGCTGCCGGGTGCGTGTGACGTGGACTCTCGGTCTAGAACACACCTCGTCGACCTCCGAACAGCGCACCACACAAACTCTCCATAGGGATCAACGACTTCCAGCACCAACATCGCACCAATCACCTCTCATCACCATGCCGTATGCCAAGGACCCCTCGAGCCGGCAAAATGAGAGAGCGTCAAGGCAACCACCCGCCAACGACGCCCCCCCCCCCTATGCGGAGGCCGTACAGCGGAGGAAAAATGAGCGGCTGACCGGCCACGTGGCGTTTAGAGCGATGGCTTGTGGGGAGAACCCGGAACCACGCCGATTAGAAAAATGTGTGTGCTCAGTGTCTTTCAGACGGCCTCAAGGTGTTTTGAGCCGCCGAGGGGTCGATGGATAGTCTCCCCTTTCTTATTTGGAGTAGAGACTGTGACGCGGCCCACAGCGGATGAGAAAGGGTTGCAAGTGGAACCGGCGGGCTCGTCGAAGCGGCGGCATGTTTCGTGGCCAGGTGGTACAGGGCGAACGCGACGAACAAGAACTGGCGACGCCACGCAGCAGGGGAGTCCAAGAGTGACGGCAAGGCGGAGGGGAGGGGGTTACTGGTATCGTGATCGACGAAAACAGAAACGAATGGGCAGATCGTGTGGCAAGGCATCAAAGTAACTAGCAAAAATGTCCGGTGTTAATTGTTGCTGTCCCGAACTCTAGTGTGTTTGGCTTGGTTTGGTTTGGTTTTGGTTTCTCTAGCGGGGGGGGGGGGGGGGGGAACGGCCGTGCTGAAACCTGACACCGATGTCGGCCGGAATAATAAGGAGATGTCGAGACCGCGCGAGTGATAAGGCTCCCGGCTCGATTTCACAGCCCAGAGAGCCGGAAACCTATGCTCGTGCCGCTTCCCTGCGCATGAATGTTGTGCCTGTGTTGCGAAAAGTAGTGGATGGCACACGGGGCGCAGTTAGTGTTGGGGCTGGCAGGCCAACTTTTGCTCGGGCGCGGCTCCGAAGCCGTCGCGGCTGGCGGCGCAGCAGTACACATACGTGTGAGAATGGCGGAAGTTATCGGCGACGGCGTCCCAGTCGTCGGGGAGGACCGCGATCGGCGTGCTAGCAACGTCGCGGAGAAGATGCTGGACGACGGCTCCCACGGTCGGTAGGGGTGAAGGACCCGAGCTACGTACGGTATCATAGCAGGTATAAACCCCCTTTTTTCCCGCCGGTGTTGGGCCACACGCAGTAACACGGGCGGCGAGGTACCTGACTCAAAAACGGGTTGTAAAAAACGGTACGTATGACGTTGTTTTTGCCGCAGCGTAACAATTTCGGGATAACAGTTTTTCGCACGGCGACGCATATCGAGAACACAGGGCAGCCGCTCGCGCGAGTAGCCGCCCTGCGCCGCTAAATTGAAAAACATCTACCTAAAAGTGCCCCCCCCCCCCCCCCCCGACGTGCTCCGTCCCTGCGATGTAGTGGTGCGACCTCGGGTCAACGTTTTTTTTTTTTTTTTCTTCTTCTTTTTTTCTTTTCTTTTTTTTTAGTTTCCAGCTTCTGGGCAAGCCGTGGTCACAGGTGTCGTTGCTTCTCTCCGCCGGTTCTTGCCTTCAATTTTTTATCGCGCATAGGGTTCAGCAATCCCACATTGCTCGTCGATTTTTCATCGAGTGTTGCTAACTCACGCTCTCGCGCTTTCCGCAAGTCAATTTCGTGCACAAGAAAAAGTCCCCACGAATTTATACGAGTATGCACTCGTGAGGGTTCGAACTCACGAAACTGACCTAAACCAGGCTCGAGGATAACCTGATGCGCCACCGGGGCGACCGGCTGGTCTTAAGACCACTCTGTTATGCATGAAAGGAGTACACCCACCCCCCTCCTGCACCTCGGAGGAGATAGACGGTGGCCATAGAGGGCCAAAGAGGAAGGATATTTTTTAGACGAGAAAAATAAATTGTTTCTAGTATATGGAAGAAACGTGCTGAGCGCCGAAATGTTGGAGGCGTGTCTCTTTAGGAGTAGGCACGGTGCTCCGTCTCGAAAGGGATGTGTGGTCAGTGCTCGAATGACTGAGGCAAGCAACCACTGAGTACCCCCACCCCCTCCCCCCCCGCGCGCACGCGCCCCTGCTGCGTAGCCTGGGTCGAAAGAAGTCAAAGTTGGCACCTTGCTTGAGCAGGGGGGTGATTGGACACCATGTTACAGAGTCGAGCTGTGTCTGCATCATCCATGATCGAGTGCCAGCCCCTGTTTCGCTGGTCTGCCAGAAGATATAACTTCACGCTTAGAACATCGTGTTGTTTAGTTCCCAGATCCACGCATCACATACATCTCCTGTGATGCCTGCTCTAATAGCATCCTCATATACGTCCTCATAGACACACTCAAGCTCTACCGAGTTCATTGCAAAATATTGCCACGTACCTACCTATAGCCCCCTGCAGCATGCCGCCCGTAAGCCTCTGCCATCTTTCTCTCTGTCTCAGTCAGTCGTCTCGTGTAGGACAGCTGAATGACCGAAGTACGAGGAAGAAGGAGTGTGCATGGGGGTCGATGCTCCACCGCGCAGCAACAACCAAGTTACTGCACGTAACACGTACGACTCGTCGTGCATACTCCGTGAGTTTCCTCGCATACGACACCACGCGACACTCTCTGTAACTGAGAGTTCGTGACGCTTCGTCTACAGCCGCAACTTCTTGCTAGGCTGCTTGGCGAGACGAGCTCGGACAACCCCGCAGGTCGACCTGCTCGGTGAGACAAGCCCTGGAAAACCCGCCGATCCATCGTACTAGAAAACGCCGCCGTAACACGTGTACCCAGGTGGACATGTTCTCGAGGATTTTTTTTGTGTAGTAGCCAATGCCACCAAGGGGTGCATGGGCCTTCTCTACGTTCGTCGGCATAGGCACGTGGTGAAAGCAGCGAGTTTGTCGTCCTACGGCCAGCGTGGTCGGGGAACGCGGTGTTTCCCGAGGAAAATCGGCTTCGGTGACGCCAGTTTTGGTCTTGGTGGGGGAGCGAGTGAGGTTATTTTGTTAAGGTCGTTCGGACAACAGCTCTGTCAGTTAGAGGTTCTGCCCATTGAGCTGCTGCAGGCACGTGACTGAGTGGTCTAGTGGATGGTGCTCTATGGCCAACAAAGGATGCGCCGTGGGTTCGAATCTCGGCGGCTTTGTCTTCTTGGTTTGTTTCATCGTGTGCGCTCGAGAACATTATCAATGGTTGTGATAGTCAAGGGTTGGCGACGTAGGCGATGGAGTCGGGGTCGATGAAGATGGTTTACGTTGTCCAAGGTGAGCGCTGACGCCTTCGAGGCCCTGGACGACCTCGTCAAGGTGCCTCGACGAACGAGCGGCGGGGAGGGGGGGGGGGGGGACCTTGCGGCGTAGCGGGTCACTCGAAAAAATGGCCGGGGGCGCAGACCGCCGTGAAGAGAATAACTGCGTCCTCGTCGAGGGTGATCTGATGGAAAAACGAGACGCGTGCTACGATACGGGTAACACGTTTCGGCCAACGGCCCGGGCTAAGGTAGGACTTTCACTTTCGTTTTTTTTTTCTCCAGGTGGCCCCGGTTTACTCGCGCGAGTGACCCCCCTGTTCCTTTGCTATCTTGAGCTTCACCGCACTGTTTAAATATGCGAAATGAATCCACAGCATGGAGCGGGGGTAAGCTGTGCTGCGCCAAAAAAAACGCCTGAAGTGCTTCTGCTCGTGAGGTACAGAGTCACTCGTGCGAGTGGCTCAAAAACCGGTAGTGTGAAAAATGGGGTGACCCCCTCCACCATGCAACAGCCCTGGTCGAAAATGTTTCTGATATATCCGAGGAACCATGATGCCCGATATCGCTGGCCCAGGATGGCCATTTTTGTTGCTCACACGATGATTCGTTGGTCTGCCTGCTACATGGGCCATGGTTTGTAGGGTTGCACTTTTCGTTTTCTCTCAGAAGTCAGGTGGGGAGCCGGGGGCGAGGTATAGAGCTCCTCAAGCGAGAGCCTTCAGCACATGCAAGTGCACCCGCTACCGTAAGACATGCGTCAGGATACTCACTCGAAAAGGGCGGGGGGGGGGGGGGGGGGGGGGCGTCCTTCGCCTAGAGGATCGAGGACTCCGTTGACGCACGGGGTGGGCAAGAGCTGTCCGATGCGGACGATGGCGTTCAGCTTGTTACAGTTCATGGTGATGCGGACACCGCAACACGCCGCAATCCTCGTCGGGGATGGCGGTCCCGGGGCTGTGGGGTACGGGAGCGTGAAGCGTGACGGCGCTGCAGCAATTCATCAGCACGTAGTAGCTGTCCGTGAGTAGAATTTGCAGGTGAAGAGAGAAGCAGAGGGGTGTAAGTAATCTCTCACAGCGCAGACGTCCAAGCTGCCTCGCGCTGACGGTTTCGTGTTCAAGCGCACCGCTTTTCAATAACTTATAAAACCTAGTTATCACATCGAGTTGTTCTTGCACTACAACTGTCCTGACAAGGCTGTTGGGTTGGTCCTGCGGGCAGTTGTTATTAATCGAGAACGGCGGCGGCCCTTTCGGTCATGATTGAGTTGATGCGGCAAGGGAGGGAGGTGAATGGGGCGCTCTCCGGGGGTACGGGAATTTTAAATGAGGTATAGATAGGTACGTTTCACAAAAAAACGCGGTGCAACGTGAGCCAAATGCGGTACAACCTGAACCAATGAGCTTCAACACGCATGCACGAAATATGAGCTGCCAAAGCGTAATGTCTTACACACGAGTCGAAATCTGCCTTTGGACGTGGAAAACCCCCTTGAACTTCGCAGAGAACGTCGCCCAAAGTCGTCGATCACATGAAGGCGATCACTCAGAAACGTGAGGATCGAATATGACTACGTGTGGGTTCAGCGGCAGAAGATCCCAGAGGCGCATGGAGCTTTAGTTTGGTGGTCGATGTCGAGGTCGAGGCGTGCAATTAGTTCAGCACCAGCATCGGCATATCATCATGAGCATCAACAGCAACAACAAGGGGCACGGGGCTTTCGGTGCCGAGGGGCGGCGGGTCCGCTGACGGTGGGCTCTCGTGGGCGTTATGACGGGTATGGACATTGGCGATGGGGGGGGGGGCGGCGGGGAGTCCACGGAAAGGTGATCAAGGGTGGATAAAGGTACCTGGACTGGCGGGGAAGGAAATATCCCGAGGGGGTCAATTGCTTCGAGGTTGATAAAGCCTTGGAAATGATTTTATCTATTGCCCGTAGAAGGCAAAAAATCCTGTATCTGCAAGAGAATCATCGCGGGGGAGCATTTTAACCATGAGTTTTCCGGGAGAATGCTGAAGCGTCGGACCTGATGCACCAGGTTGAGTTCGAGCGACATTACACAAGACCAGATATCGTACGCTATAGAATCACGCACAATGCGATGCTCCACCATGAAAACATTAACTGCATCTGGGAACCATCTAAGAGAGCTATGACACAACGACCATACACGGTACTTGCCTCGTTGCCGAGCACCGTGTGCATGCGCCCCGCTAGCATTTTGAAGTCGTACGTTAGTGGATACCCCCCCCTCTAGCCCGCTTATGGTGTCATCCCGCGTAGTCGTTCTTGTTTCGTCTGATTCGTCTTCGCCGAGATATCGCCTGCACCACAGTGCCTGCTGTCTGGTAGTTTTTTTCTGGGTCCTACGCTGTTTCACGACCCACTCTTCGCTCTTCTCTAGGTCAGGTCTTAGGTCTCGGGCGATGCCGCTGCTTTTGCATCGCTCTCGGGTCTGTTTCTTGCTTGCCCCCCCCGTGAAAGCAGGCGAATTCGTGTTACTAATAGTTGTGCACTTTTTCTTGTTCGGCCTTTCTTCTCCCTGTAACGTGTGCCGGGTGGAAAGATATACCCCCCCCTGTCTCTACAGCACGCGCGCATGCCCGGAACGTATACCCTTTCGTTTTCGCGTTCATGCCACGCGGGTATTACTTGTTTTCTGGCCGTTTTTGGGGACAATTTTCCCTTGGTCCTTTTGGGACCCGCATGTTGATCGACAAAACAAAGTGCAAGCGTGTTCTTATCATGGTGCGAGCATGCATGCAGCACACGGCGGCGCAAGCTATGCGCGCGTGCCTTACAGGTACTTGCGTTGGCCTTCGACAGCATGAATCGCCATCAGCTAATGGCCTAGCAGCCCGGGTTGCCCTTCGCGTAAGAAGAGATGCTGCAATCGTCACTTCTAGTCGTCAGTTTTTCCCTATACTATAATCAAGATAAAGCAAGCTTCCAGGGTTAACGGTTGTTCTCCTACATGTGCGCAGTATCGACCGTAGGCAGTAGCTCTTCCCTATTTTCTTCTGGGCAAACTTGTTTGTGGACGCCTACTATATTGCGCGTGTTGGCTTTGGACCTTGTTCTGTCTCACAATAACCTACCTAGACCTATCCGTAGAGTCAGTGGTATCGCCTCGTGGTTCTCCAATGTAGCCCGTCCAACTCTGAACATCCTTGCGGATCCGCAGTCATATTCTCCAGCATAGCCGTAAGCCCGTCTGTCTTCTTTGTCGCCTTTAAGGGAGCATTCGCTTGCTCTGTTGATGATCAAGACGGTGAATTTGGTTGGAACTTGGACTTGTGTGCCTTCAGTTGCTCTGCTTTTCCGCACCCCGACACCAGAGTATTCGTCTTTACGGTTTCGCTTACACTTTCTACCGCCGGTGTAGCCTGCCTACGGTTCGTGCATACCGGCGAGCCTTAACGTTTTGTCACCACCCTGTGGCTTCCGTCGTCTCGTTTCCCCCCCGCCCTATGCCCTTGGCGGAAACATGGATGCTTGTTGCCGCCTTGTTTTTATTGTTGTTTGCGAGGCGCGGGTTCTTTACTTTTCGCCGGCCCTTTTCTTGCTTCTTTGGGTATTGATTTTTCCACGAAGATCTTCCTTGCGCGTTTGCCCCAGCCAGTGGGGCATTCCAGCTATTGTAACCGTGATGACGAGGTCGCACGTTGTCGGCCAATGGCTCCCACATTGGCGGTCTAGCGAGGGCTCCCCGGCCCATTTTGGTCGCTTCTGCTTGACCCCCTTTCTTCCTGTTTTGATTGTACCTGCCCCCAAGGGTCCACCGTCATCGAACCCCGTTCCCGCGTTCCAGCGAACAGGTATGTTCCTCTTGAATAGCTCTTCTTCTCCTTTTCTCGGTGTACCTGCCCCAATGGTTCAACGATCCAACGACCTTCATCCTGGCTTTGCAGCTTAGCAGATGTTTTTCCTCTATTGACCAAATTTTTCTTAATTTGTTTGTCGGCATGTTTTGTCCCTAAGATCCAACGACACCGGCCTCCGTCCTGGTTTTGGCAGCCCGTCCTGACCGTGCAGTCCGCCGGCCGTCCCCTCTTGACCCCCAGAGTATTCTTGTCTTTGTGGAAGTACCTGTCAAACATGGGTCCTGCGTTTTCAACCCGAGCTTGGCTTCACGCTTCACAGCATGCATAGGTCGTTTCGTGTCAACCCCCTTTCATGTTTCTCGGCGAGCCCGTTTTTTTTCAGGGCGAAGGTCTTTGCTTCGTGCACCTAGCGTTGCTACTACTAGCAGTAGTTTATTTCAAGCTAGTCTTTTTAAAGTCCCTTTTTTTCGGGCTACCGCACGTCGCTAAGGCACGACTCGCCTATTTTCTATTTTCCCTTTTTTTTTTCTTGACCCTTTTCAGGACTAATCCACGCTATTAGCCAAACCCGTGTATCCGGCTCACAGTACCTAGCTGCCGCTTTCTTCTTCTTCTTGTTTTCTCTGTTCCCTACCGCGTTTTCGACCTAGACACCTCCGCCGGTGCTTCGAGCTTGAACGAGCATCCTCTCGCCGACCCCATTCTCTGCTTGCTTTGCTTACGTACTACGGTGGGATAGCCTTGCCCTACACGTTTGCTGGCATTGTTCCCGTTATAATAAGCTAGCCTCTCAGAGCGTCACGGTGTCGACTCTCTCTCTCTTTCGGCACTATCTTCTGAAATTCTGTGCCGACGTTTCAGTTTCGGGTTGGTTAGCGTATTACTTTCGAGCGGCTGCACCGCGTGATATGTTTGTAGTGTGACCGTAGTCTACCCAGCCTGCTTCTCAAGATACCCTGGTACCCTGCTGTGGCCCTCGTTTCAGCTTTCCGGCGTATCTCATGCCTCCAGTGCCACTATTTCGATGTTGTCCTTTCCGCGTTCTCGTGACTTGTTTTCGTAGCCCCGGTTTTCCGTTCTACAGTTCGACCGAAGACCTTAAGCTAGCCTCCCCGGCCCCACAATACGGTCCCCGGCTTCCATTACTTCTTGGGCGTACTGGTTTTTTTCCTTCGCCTTTCGACCAATGGTCCCACGTCAGCCTTCCAGGTCCAACATTGGGGACACTGACACTGTTTTCGGCAGCATGCCCTGCCTTCTGTCTCGGCTTTCGTTCGATGGCCCCACACTCGCCCCTTCGGTCCCACGCTACAGGCCTCAAACTTGCATTTTCCTCTCCGCAGCAGCGACAAGCTTTTCATTTTTTCCTTCTGGACTTTGCGTCTTCTGCGTCTATACCTTCCTCTTGTTTTCCTTCGCACCCTTGCGCTCACAGTCGCCTAGCCCTTCGCATCTTCCTAGTCCGGTTGCCGTTGGTATATCGCAAGTGCAGACCCGATCTTGAGCTCCCAGCGTTGTGAGCTCCACCGCAGGGTTTTTACTAGAAGATGAGGCTACTAGGTGGGGACATGTTATTGGGGGGGGCAACGGGCCGATCGAGACCGGTGGTGGTGCGAGCACCGTGTTTTCGGGCGTCTTGTGAGTCGCGTGTAATCGCAGACGGTGCTGTATTGGGCGGCACCGAGACGCACGCCGCGGTAGAGGTATACCGTTTTTTGGCGAAAATGTTTCTTTCTGAAGGACGGGAATCCTTAACCCAAAATCGTCGGAATTTTTCATTTTTTTAAAAAATATTTTTCGTCGTACACGCATAAGCCGGTCGCCCCGGTCGTCTAGTGGTCACCCGGCTCGAATACTACTATTTAGCGTTTGGTTCTTGAGTTCGATTCCCACCGTGGTGAGCTTTCACTTTATTTGCAAAAAAGCAACAACAAAAAAAAGGATCAGCTATTGAGAGCGCCTAGCAACGTGGGTGGGCATAATTCGACGCGAGTCGACGAAAGGAAGAAAACGTCGAATTATTCTCGCGATAAAAACAAAGGCACGTACCGTAGTGGGGAGGGGAAAGAAGGGCCCGCTATATGACCCCTGATCCGAGCTACTGCTCGGCGGGAGCGCGAGAGCAGTGCGAGGACAATAAGTGGGATGGAAAAAAAAATATATATATAGACCGTGGGATTATTTTTATTTTTCCGTAGCACTGTTATTTTCCCTTTCAAACTCAGTGTTTGTATGAAGTACAGTATAGACCTCCTCAAGCGAGGAACCTCGAAAAAATAAGGGTACACGTCTATCATACCATGGCATGCGTCCCCGACCTGCCGGTTTTCCCTGAAGGTACCCAGCTTCCGTTTTTTTTTTCTGGCGTGGGGTTTTTACCCCAACACCAGGGGCGGCTGCGGGTATACTAGCCGTAGGGAGTTGCACTGCCCATACTGTTGGCGAGGAGGGTCGTGGCTGCCGTAGAAGCCTCGATGCGTCGCTGTTGGAACTGTTTTCCCGGCGAGTTGTTGGCGGCGGTTGTCGTGTGGACTGTCATTGCCGTGGCGCTCGTTCTTGGAGCGTTCGGTGTTGCCGCGGTGGCGGCGGGAGTGGGCGCGGTTGAAGCGATCTTTGGTGCTGTGGTGGCTGCTGCCGTGGTCGTTGTTATTGCTGTGCCGCTTGTAGCAGGCTGAGTTGCGTTCGACCTTTTCGACGGTATCGCCCTCGGCGATAGGAGCGCATGCGTTGTTCCCACGGCTGGAATGCATAACTACTATCGCTGATTTGGCCAAGCGCTGGGTTGAGGGTGCTGGAGGTGTGGAGAAGTTATTGTTCACTCGTCTTCCTCCTGTGATCGATATTGCTCACTCGTCTTCCTCCTGTGATCGACCCCATCACAATTAAGGCCAATGCCAGCAATTAGCACACAGTGCGTGTGCGCATGTGGAGCATGTCAGACACGGCGAAAAAGGATTGGATCCTGCGTTCCGAACGGCATGCATGCATACAGCGCTCACCTCTGAACATTTCCTCAGCGGCTAGTTGTGCTCGCCGCCGCAGAACGGGTCTTAATGGTCTTCGGCGACGTCCTTAACCAGAGGGTTGGATGAGGATCCCAGTGCATGGTTGCTTAAATCACGCGCGCGCGCCTGCTGCGCCGGAAGTTGGCGGTGAGAAAAAAGGCATATTTCGCGCCCACCGTTGAACTGTGCCATGGTACGGCTGGCCATTGTCAGCCGGTGCTTAGCTTGTGGCTAACATGTCGAATGCAGCCAGCATGTCCGCCAAGGGGGCATGCGGCTTGGGCCGCTGTCACCAGAGCGTCGGGGAACAATGTCGATCTTTTAGCGCCGGATACAGTTGCTTTGCGCTGGAGCGTACAACCTCCAGCGCATGCTACGGCATGCTACAGTGGAAGTGCAACCGTGTTTTTTTCTGAGGCCCTTAACCTCTTGAGCAACTCTATTTTTTTTTTCCTTCTGAAGCAAAAACTGGCTTTACGCAAAAAAATACTCCGGAGTAAATAATAATAATAAATCGGACGAAAAATCCTCATCCTGGCCTGGGAAATAACATGGAAAACGTTAACACTAAGAACACGTAAGAGTGGTTCTACGGTAGCCCCCCCCCACTATTATTTAACGAAATCGCCGGTTTTGAAACCAGCTCCCCTCCCGGCCGTATCTCCTGAAATAAGGTGCCCCTTGCCACCCCGACGTCATCGTTCGATAGGCCTCCGCAAACAAGAAAACTTATGCAGATATTTTCTTCATAGCATCCTTCCTCGTGTCGAGCAGCCATGAAACGCTCGTTAAAGAAAATCGCTGGTTTTGGGCGGGGGGCATCGTAGAATCAGTCGTAAATACATATATATATCTGTAATTCTCCAGCGATTTTCGGTACAGTAGTGTTTCTGGGTCGAGGAGAGGAGACCCCAGTCAGTCAGATTTTGTTTTGGCCAAGAAATGCCACTCGTACCGTACCATGGTATTGGAATATGCGCCCTCCGTCGTCGCTCATGGTCAACACCCGCTCGAAACCCTGGACAGCCGCGACAACTTCCTTACTGACCCGGGAGTAGATGCTGACCCCCGTACGGTCCGGCACCCTCCGAAGGTGTGTAGTTGTTCATAAAGCTCGCTCTTGGGTCGCGCCGGGGTCGAAACGGTCGGTGAGTAGGCGCAGGAGCGGTTTGTGCGTAAGTGGGGTAAGGGGGGTCAGCGTCGTCCTTGGCAAAGGAGGTTGCGCACACTTGGGCGAAGATACCGCCGATGGGGCGGGATAGGTCAAAGGCTATCTCTGCGGAGTCTGGTTTTGCGAGGGTTCCCCCCAAAAAATCCGGAAATTAATCCCAGGGAGCGCGTTGCCATGCGTGCTATATGGTAGCCGTGTGGGTTGGGGACATTGGGTGTGGCGGTGGAGGCCATGTGTGAAGCATGGACTAGTAAAGGGGGCGGCGGTTGGACCGTCGCGGTCGCAGACACTACAGTAACAGCCGAAAGGGTGGGGGCAGAAGTGGGTGTGGAAGTCGAGGATACATACAGGGCATGTCGAAGACAGCGGAGAAGGAAAGCAAACGCGACTCACTTTCTTCTAACTCTAGTTGAAGAAGGAGAAGCGCATGTTTTCTACGACGACTTCGGTTTTGTGGTTGGCCGTCGAAGCAGTGAGCTTGGCCACCGAAGCCGCGGGCTCTACGGCCCCATCAACGGCATCCGTTGAGGAAGTAGATTCCCCCGGCTCGACACGCGGAGTGGCCGCTACCTCCATAGCATTAGCGTTTTCTGGATCGAAAGGTTGGGCTGGCCGCGGTGTTCACTGTTTTCGGGTTCCGTACTAAATTTTTCGGCAGGGCGCGGCGTTCAGTGTTTCGAGGTCGCGGTTCCTACGGCGCGTTTGTTTTTTGCCAAAGGCACGTAGGCGTGTTGAGCCGCGTGCCTTCGGGGAAGCGTTTTGTTTTTTGCGCCGGGTGTTTGCATGGTATCAAGGCTACGGTGTACTCATTTAATGCAAAGTCGTAGTCTTATGGTCATAGACCCTTGCATCCCCACAATGACGGGACGGATAAAATCGGGTTTTCACCATCCAGGCAGACATCGCGAGCATCAAGCGCGAAGCGCCGTGAGGTGCTCGTGGGGTGGGTGTACTCCCTCCGGAAGCTTGGCCATTGTGCGGACGCTAGGCCGGAGAACAGGCGCGCGGGGGAGGGGGGGGGTCCCGATAGGCAATAGCCCCGGTGCTGCTCGGCAGGAACCAGTCGGCCGCCCACGGAAGCTGCCGCTCTTCGCAGCCAACAAAAGGCCTCGCCGATGGCGATGATAGGAGAGGGATCAGGATGGCAGAAAGACAGCGGGGGGGGGAGAGGAGGGAGGGCTTGCTACGGTGATCGATAGGGCGGCCGCCAGAGAAGGGGAAGAAAAGGGGGGGGGGGGGGGGAGGGGGAGGGTACTCATTTGTTGCCTGCCTTGGTCATTTGACCATTGACCGCACACCCCTTTGGAGACGGAGCACCGTTCCTACTCCTATTAGAGACACCTCCAACGCGTGGGCGCTCATTACGCTTTTCCCATATATTACATAGAAACTGTTTACTTATCCTGTCACCGTCCTGTTTCGGCGTCGGCGGCCACCATCTATCTCCTGGGCTGATGACGATCGTTTCCTCGCTACTCTCTAGTCTACTAAACTCTTCTATGTCATATACGTCTAATTTCCTCATCCCCTCCTCTAACGCATTCCGCTCCTCCTGGTATATTTCACAATATCCTACTATGTGAGTCCTACTCTTTATTGCTGTGCCACACACAGGCAAATATGTGTAGCCTCGTCCTCCTCCTCCCGACTACTGGTATATCTCTTTCTTCTTTCTGGTAGGTCCAGATCCCCTACAAGAAATCGCAGTTTCAATTTTTTTCACGTAGTCCATTGGACCGTGCAGATACGTTTTCGTTCCAACATCTTTTCTCAACCCTCCGTATATCTCTAAGTGCTTCTCCTCTTTCACCTTGTTGCGTAGCGCTGGCCTTTCCCTTTCTTCTATTATTCCTTTTACTTCTGTCTTGTACCCGCTAAACTTATCTATAGACAGTAAATCGAGGGGGGGCGTGCAATAGAGGACGAGGGGTGATCAAGGTCCGCGACTCGGACGCTTCACCCTGAGAATAGCCCGTGTGGGAGCACGCGGGGTGGACGGTACCCGGACCCCCTTCAGAAAGGGCATGGCAAGGTCTTGCCGTCGGTAAAGGGGTCAAATTACCGTTTCCTGATCGTTTCACACTAAACCCTAGTAGTTTGGCGTCGGTCAAGGTAAATTATTGGAACATTTCCGTCGTTCACGGAATGAAATGGCCGCCTACTGATCGTTCCCTACTAGGTGCCCACATTTTTTTTTTGTTCTTCTTTTTTGTTTGCCGGGCCAGCTGCGGTTTCGCCGACATTGTACGACCGTGGTGACGCACCTTTACCTTTCGCAAAAGTGGACGGAAACGTGGTTTCGGGTAGTGCGAGGAGGAGGTGACTTGACGTTTCGCAAAGAGGGCAACGGTGCGGCTTTGTGCAATACGATGGAATGACTTGGCCTTTTCGCAGCGCAGGCTACGGCGTGTCCTTGTCGTATGCGGCGGGACGACAACACCTTCAGCAGTGCGGGCAACGACGTACCTTTTTTTGCGATTCAGGGCGACCTTTGCCAGCTTTTGGGGCTTTGGTCATTGGCAACACCGCTGTTTCATGTTTGTGCTGCCGTGCCTTCAACGTGCTGTGGCTTAATTTTCTGTTGTTGAATGGGTATAGTGGCGCTTCATACGTTTGAGCTCGCTATCGTTGGCGCGCACAACGGGGTCGCAAAGGGGGCGGGGCGCGAGGCGGACCTCCCCGCTACCCACCCCTAGTTCCACCCGCTCCGCCCAAGACCCGTTTTACGCATGATAACCGCAAAAATCATCAGCAGTAGGTAAGAACCTGACGGGCATAATATAGTATGTACTACCGGCAAAACACAAGGGGGTACTTCCCGTAGCGAGTTAGCAGCTGCCCCCGGTTCTGGGGGTGCCCGTAGGCACGCGTACACTATAGGCGGGGCTGAAAAAACGACAGGACACTGCCAAGCGGTGTACGCTGCTCGTGCTTGTCGTGTACCGCCGGCTCCGCGTATGCCCCGCAATAGTCAAGAGACGTGGCAGTAGGTACAGTAGGTAGCCGAGGCCTGAGAAAGGACGGCAGGATACCGCCAAAGCCGGAAGGTTTCCTCAAACGCAAACGTTGACGATCCGTTGCGTAATCTTCGGAGCTGTCCCCGTTCTGGGAATCTTTGCGCGTGTTTTTTTGTTTGTATCGAAAATGGCCGACGAAAAAATCCAAAGAAAAAGGTTGGTTTGCGCGAGCTTCGGGCCCCGCCCTCGTGCTGAAGACCTTCCGTTGCGCTTTTAAGTTCCATCCAGAAGAGGCTTACAGAGCCCAAAAACAAGTGATCGGTTGCGCAAGGAAATGATCCGCCTGCGTTCTGAGGACCTTGCATGACTTTTAACGTTTCGAAAGGTGCGTAGACTTTTTCGAGACGTCGGGGGTTGTGCAAGGCGAGGAAAGTGCCCAACTCCGGGGCATGCAGTGCAACAAGACTTGGGTCGATCTACACCCCCATCTTGAGCATTATTTTGTGGTCTCCGAAGGTCGGCGGACACGGCGCAGGCGTGTGGGACGGCGTTACCGCAGCTCTCCTTCGTCCCCAGAGGAGACCTGCCCCTCTACACGGAACGGTTGACTTGTCGAGGAGTGCGACGGAGAGATAAGGACCTTGGAGGTGATGGGCGTGGTACGACCCCTCAATAGCACTTACAAGCGCTGTGCGGGGGCTGTGGATAGAACGCGCTGGAACGTCGTAACTTCACTTTCTCCGGGGAGCTTTCCCGCGCCGGGTGTGCCGTGGAAAACGTACAGCAGGCCTATCGCAGGAGGCGACAAACCGATTTTGGGTGACCTTAAGATACGGGACTGGGGCGCCGCGTCAGCGCACGTTCCGCATGCCTCACGGCAATATTGCCGAGGGTCCTCCTGCAGCATGACGGCGCTATGGAGTGGGGTGCCCATCGACAGCGACGGGTGCGGATACTTTGACTATCATCAGCGACTTGAGGGAAGGAAGGACCCTGGGGCCAGGGCGTAAAAAACTGAAAACGGTCAGTAGTGAGGCCGAAGCATCGTGTACGTGCTGCTGCCAGGCGCTACATGACCCTGGAGGGGATTAGAGGACGACCAAATATCCATACCCCATCCCATGCTCCCACACGAGGTTTGTGCACGGCCGACGCATGTTAGAGCGTGCGGAAAGTCTATTACAGAAGAGCAGAGTAGCCAGGATCAAATAGGGCTAGCCAAAATTGGGGAATGTGTAGGGTTTTTTTTGTCTTTGTCGGAGGTCCTGGTTACTGCGGTGGTTTCCCGAAATAGCGAGCCGGCATTTCGACCCGGGGCCCTGCGCCGTGCTTTTACTTGGAGTGGGTGGGGGGAATCGGACGATATGTGGTACGCTATAAGTAGGCGTTTTTCATCCAACCATTTCAGATCGACGAAGTTCCTCAGCCCAATACTATTGAAAATGTCATTGAAAATTTACGTTTCAGTTTTTGGTTTTTTAACATGACGAAACGGAACACAAAAGTAGGCAGAAATACTCCATCTTTCAGTCAAGGTCTCCCTCTTTGACGACGATGTTCTCGTGCGCCTGTCTGTAGAGTGTAAACCAGGCAGTACAATCTTCGCACGGATTGATACTAAAAGTACACACCGAGATCTCCCCCCCCCCCCCCCCCCCCCCCCCCCGCGCCTCCATATATTGTTCGCCCCACTCACAAAGAATCTCCGTATTAAACAGGCCATGGGATTGATTGTTCTTTCAGCTTTTCTCAAAGTCAGTTTTCTTTGGGCGACGTACATGGAACTCATTCAAGTGAGATGCCTCGGAACTCAAGAAAGTTTGGTGCTCCGCGATGGCGTCACGCTTCCGACCTCTCCACCCGGCGAAGACGCCTAATAACCAGGTGGACGGGACCCAACCCCATTTTGGGATTCTTGTGTAGAATGTGCAGGAAAACAACAAGCGTTGTTCTAAGCACCTTCTGAAAACGTCGAAGAACCGACCAAAGTCCCACTAACTTAGACAAAATGTGGCCTGACATCTTTTGCGCAACCTTCCCCCCACTGTCTCGGATACACCACTATAGGCACCTTTACCAAACGTAAAAAATTACGCATTGCTCCCGAGAACGTCGGCGGATCACAACCTTACGCAGTCGATCATTGCGCTGGACCCTTGAACGAGGTCCGTTTTTCTTTAAACGTAGAAACAAAACGCAAGGTCTTCAGAAAGTTGGCGGGTCCGAATCTTGTTCAACCGATCGTTTTCTTGGACTTCGTATAGACCATTTTTCGAAAGAAAACCTAAAGCGCGCACGACCCCCAGAACATGGGCTGATCCGATTTTTTGGCCGCAATCCATCGTTCTTTTTTAGTTATTGAGCCACGTTTTTGAAGCTGGCAGTATTCTCTTGTCGCTTCTACGGCCTCGCCTATATGCTGTACCTACTTACCTTGATCATTGCCGGGCATACGCGTAGGTGGCGGCGCACCACTATTTCGAGCAGCGTACACTACCTGGCGGCATACTGTCGCTTTTACGGCCTCGCCTATGCTGCACCCACATCATTCTCTCGACTATTGCGGGGATATCTGGAACCGGCGGCCGGCACCTGCCCGCGACGACCAAGACCCGCTTGTGATATACCAGGTGCTGACGTATATACCAGGTGGCGTATAATACCCGTCAATTATTTACTACCGCTACTGCTGTATATTTGTGGTTATCTATCGTACATGGATTTTAGGCAGGGCGGGCGGGCGAGATGGCGGGCGGGCGGGCGGGTGTCGGGGCGGGCGGCGGCGAGATTCTACGTTTCGCGGCTCGCCTCGTTGGCGCCCCTGCCTGCGTGCCAATGATGGCGAACTCAAAAATGTAAAAAGCCCCCCTATAGCAAACCAATAACAGCGAAGTGCGAGACAATACCGCTGAAACTACGTAACAGCGGTAATGCCGAAGTCCCAAACCCCAAAAGCTGGAAAAGGTCACCTCGGCACCCCCACATTGCTGAACGGTACGCTGCTGCCCACACTGCGGAAGGTCTGTCTGGCCATCCCCTGGCATTTCCACAGAGACAACACGCCATCGTCCACTCTTGCGGGAGGTCGAGGCATCCCCTCGAGTACCACGAAGACGAGCCGTCGCCCACTTTGTGGAAGGTTGGACCACCCTGTCGCATTGCACAAAGCCGCATGGTCGCTCGTTTTTGTGAAAGATTAGATCGCCCGCTCGCGTTGCACAAAGCCTGGTTGTTGCCCATCTTTAAAAAAAAGGTCTTCTGATCGCCCGCTCGCATTCCGCAAGCACCGCGTTGTCACCCACGTTTCAAAAACGTCAGATCACCACCTTGCATTCCACAGGGGCCACATTGTTGCCCCCTTTTGCCAAAGTTCAGGGCGTTTTCCCACGTTATACAGCGTAGTGGTAACCGCAGACCACGAGTACGGTATTGTAGTATCACACCCCCGTGTTCGCTAGCACCGGATCTGAGCCACTCGCACGAGTGACCCTGTACCCTTCGCTGGCTAAGAGACTTTAGGCGAGTTTTTTTTTGGCGGAACGTCGTGCACCATTATATGGCGGCGTTATCTCGCAAAACACACACATACACATCATAGTACGAAATCTTAAGACGGCAAAGGAACAGGGGGTTCACTCGCGCGCGTAACCCCGAGCCACTGCAAAAACAAAAAAGCCTCCAAACGTGAAACCCCTACGGTAGCCTTGCTCTGTGCAGTGTCGGAGTAACCGCAGCTTGCCCCACAAAAACCAAAAACGTGAGCACCTCTTGCCACATTTCCGCTCTAAACGGGGGTGTACCGTCCATCCGTGTCGAGGAGTGCCCATGGTCGAATCTAGGGGGAGGTGGGCGGCGGGTAGGGAGACAACATAATTCGCCAAATCTCCCCGCATCTGAGGGCCGGGGGCCGGACAATTACCGGACAGCAGGCATTCACAGCACGCTCAAGCTCATGGGACGGGCCCATGAGAGGAGGTCTACCACTCGTACCTCTTATTATGGTTCCTCTTGTGCGCCCATACTCAGCGACGCTCTGTACCTGACTTGGGGGGGGCTTTTCTCTATCCCCACCCCCGCCCGAGCGGGTGCGAAGCGATTGTCGGCCGCTACCGTGCGTTGCTCCTCGCGTTCGAATACAAGATATAACTTGCTTTGATGACTAAATCGGACTTCTCTGCGTTGGGCCGCACGTGTAGGAGTACCAGGCAGGCCACGATACCGAGTGGGGAAATCGCCTGACGCGAATGAACCCAAGGGGATCAAAGGCACGCTGGAAGAAGGGCACGAGCCACTGCCTCGTTTCCAGGCGGAGGTGGTGGCCCCGTCGGCTGGAACGGAACTGGTGCTCTGGAACGCCCCGACGACAAGGTGGCGGTTTGGGCCGGGAAGCACGGCTCCGGGTACTGCGGAGAGTCAACACAATGACTGGGGGACAGGGACACTAACCCAGGGAAACAATTCGGACCCTCCCCGCGGACAAGGCCTGTCGCCGCCTCTGGAACACCAGGGGTGGCAGCGTCTACACCTAACAGTGAGCGAGGGCGGGGATCGATGCCAAGGGAAAGCGAAAAAGGCCAAGAGGATAGGGTCAAGCGAGGCAAGTGCGGGGAGGAAGGCCGACCTGGAGCAGGGGGCGAATGCCAAGCCCGACGGTAGCCTCGACCGCAGGCCAGCGGGGGGGGGGGGGGGGGGGGGGTTGTTCTCGTTTGTTGCTTGCCTTAGCCATTTGATCATTGACTTGACCACACGTCCATTTCGAGAAGGGAAAGAGGGGGGGGGGGGCGTATTCATTGTCGTGTATGGCCGTAGCCTCAACACCATAAACGGGGGCGCGATCTCAGCATGGAGAGTGAACACGGCGAGGATGACAGATAGTGGGAAACTGGAGGAACGCGAACAGGGTGGGGAGGGGGTGGAAAAGGAAACGCGGAGAGGCAATGGATCGGAGGAGGGGGACCCGCAGCGAACGGCGGCAGGTCTATGCCACCCAACGGCGAGTACCATCCGGAGAACCCCCAAGGGTGCACAGGGGGGGGGGGGGGGGGAATACTTGCCCCAGTTCTTTCGGAGGTGATACACAGGGAGACGTGCGGCGCGGGGTCTGCCGTGTGACGCTCCAGCTCGGGCACCGAGCGGCACGCGCCCAAGTGAGCACGGGCGTCACGGGCTCTACGCTCGCTGCGTGTCTGAGGTATTTGCGAGAGGTGCCGCACCGTCACCGCTCTGCTGCCCAGCTGTCAACTGTGGAGCCCAGAACCCAAGACGGGGTGCACTGGGGGAAGCGATCGAAATTAGTTCGTGTAGGGTCACCCCTCGATGACGTTTCCTCAGAGGGCTTGCGGCAAAACGCTTCAAAGCTGAGACAACAACAAGAAACAGCTGTTACTGGCAGGTGCCCACGCGTGCCTGAGCGTGAACGCGCTTGGCATCCTCAACCACGACATCGGAAAGCACCGGCCGAACCGGGACTCGGCGACGCCGAACTAGCTCCCGCGGGCGATTAAGCTTTGGCACATCCTGCTCGGCCCTGTTTCATTCATTAGACGTGCTGATCAAGAGTCGACAAGAGGTCTGAAAAGGTGGAGAGCGCCGACATAATTACGAACGGGCGTCGTCGGCGAGTCGACACGCGCGAAGGATGAAAAGTAGCAGCACCACACCCTTGTAACAGAGCCACGCTCAGCAAGCAGCCAGGAGACGTGGGGCCACCCTGGTGACTACATCTCGCTTCGAAAACTACACAGCCGTTGTGCGGCCGCCGCGAACGCAGTGCTGGCGAGGGTCACCGAGGTTGAGGATGGATATTCTCCTCCTTGGCACCCAGACAGCGAGCACGCCTCCCAGGTACTCTTCGACGTCAGCAGCTCCCGCAGCACCCTATCGCCCCCCGGCAACGACGGTAAATGGTCCGTTCACCTGGAGTTCATAATCCACACCGACACCAGACTGGAGGAAATAAACCAGGTGCCTGACAGCCTTCTTGCGGAGAATCGTCGACAAGCCGGACGCGTTCTCGTCAGAGTTGTGGCAGCTCTTCTTGAAGTCGAACCTCATCCCGTCGGGGTTTGTCGGCCGTTTAGCATGGACATGGCATGGAATAACCTCCCCGCCGCAGGGACTAAACGCGACACTGGCGGCCGCGGTTGGAGGAGGTTAATCGAGAGCTTTGAAGGCTTTTGGGGGGTCGCGGTACCCGGGGGAGGGGAGCACATGGGAATGCGAGCGCGAATGCCGTATGAGACGGGGGACTGGTTCGTCGTCACCAACCGCTCCAACGCCTTCAACGCCACGAAACCGACGGCGGTTCCGGTGCTTGCAGAGGTGGCCAACTGCGAGCCAGCGCTCACGCTGTTAGCGGCCAACTGATACGGCACAAGACCAGCGGGCGCACTTTTTCGGGTGGACTCCTAGGAAACCAGGACGATCGCTTGCTCCTGCGGATAATAACAGGGCCCGATGGGGCCATAGATGTTCTCTCTTGCTGACGAGACCGGGGCTGAAGCGGTTCAGGGAGGAACTGGAGGGAGAAAGGGTGGAAACCTTCGCGTGCATGAAAGGTTTTTCTCTCGGCCTTGTGGGACTCACGGCCAACGCGGTTAGAGACACTGCCTACCTCCGGCAGCGCGCGAACTAGACCGTGTCGGCATCGTGGCCAAGCCCGACAAGACCGTAAGCGCTATCGCCGAAAGGGCCCACGCCCCGATGGCTGAGGAGATTTCGATCGTTATAAAAAGCGTCTGCGTCCGCTTTGCCGAAGCAGGAGGGGTGACACGGTGGTTGGTGTCCCGGTCGGCACAGAGAGATGCGTGATCTGGGAGTCATCCCACGGGAGGGGGTGCAGCAGAAATTTCCAGGGGTGCAGCAGAAATTTCCAGGGGTGCAGCAGAAAATTTCCAGGGGTGCAACAGAAATTTCCAGGGGTTCAGCAAAAATTTCCAGGGGTGCAGCAGAAATTTCCTGAGACATGAGGAGATCAATCCATGTCTCACTCCTGAAAGTATGGCTTCGAAGGCAATCGTTCGCGCAACCCTCGGCCAACACATGCCCTAGTCTAAGAAGCTATACTAAAAAAAAAACTGTCAGAATAACCGGTCGTTCTTCGCTCGAGGAGCTACACCGGCCAGGAACATCATGTGGCCCACAAACTGCAACACTTACCGTGGGATGACTCTAACGTAAAATGGTGTACCTTTTACTGGTTCAGAGGTTCCTTTCTCGCTCAACACCATATGGTCCACAAAGTGCAACCCTTCCCGTGGGATGGCTCTAACGTAAAAAGGTGTACCTTTTTTGGTTCAGAGGCTCCTTTCTCGCTCAACACCATATAGCACATAAAGTGCAACCCTTACCGTGGGATGACCCTAACGTAAACAGGTGTACCAAGGTTCAGAGGCTCCTTTCTCGCTTGAGTGGAGCCAACATGCCAGACAATCAAGCGGCGGTCCTCTTATCGCCGATCGAATCCCCCCGGCAGAGGATAAGCTACTTCGGAAGGACTCCGAACACGGGGCGGTTCCTTGAATCATACAGAGGAGGGCAGACAACAGAGCTCATTGGGCGTACGAGAAAGTCTTTGAGCTACACACCAGGAGCGCGGCGGAGGCACGGTCGTTTTTCCGGGAGGGATGTCCGGGTCAAACGCGTGCTACGCCAGAGGTCAACCTTTTTTTTTTGCGGGGCTGCTCCACTTGAGGAGCTCGATACCTTCACCCCCGAAAAAAAAACGATTTGAGGAGAAAAGCGCTTCCCGATGAATGATGGTCAAGGGATACGGCAGGGAGGTACCCCCAATTTGCACTACTGGGTCTGAGCCATCATACTATCCTACTGTTGATGTCATACTCGCGCGAGTGGCTCTGTACCTCGCTGGCAAAAACACGATTCGGCGATTTTTTAGGTGTCGCGTGTAGCTAGCCATTCCCTGTTCGCATTGATATCGAGGATGTTTTAAAAACAGCACCGCGAAACCCCGTGGCCGCAAGGAACAGGGGAGTGGGCCTCTTTGCCGCCAGTGACATGACACCGAGCCACTGAAAAAAAAGTGGCCAAAAGGGGATAAAACAACATAACCCCCCTGCCGTAGCATTGGTCTGATCCCATGGCCTACGTATACGACGGAAAATAATGCAGGACAAGAATGGAAAACACACACACACAAAAAATGGACGATTTTTAGGGGTTACAATACTGCAAGACAAGAAATAATAAAAAAAAGGAAAAAAATCCGATGATTGTGGGTCAGGGAGGCCCCGTCGTTTAGACAACGTTTCGCGCCGAAAAAGCGCTACCTCTAACGTGACGCGCGTCGGTCATCGGCTGGCATTGCATCCCTCACCAGCAAAAGCTCAAGAACGGCCTTTTTTTACGGGTGTGGGGATGTTAAGGACGGCTGCAGTTGACGGAAGCGAGCCGAATGTTCGCCTCTGTTGGGAGCAGGGCTGGGGCGTTACCGGATGCTCTGGTAGACCTCGCCTTTCCGATGGTGGACCGAACGAGGCGGCGGCTTCCTGAATCGAGCAAACCGTCGCTCAGCTTGGTGGTCGCGTGCGGGATATTTCATGAGGCATGGGGGGTCACGAAGGGAGCGATGGCGGGCAACGTCCGCGAACATTGCATGGAACGGGATCTCGACACAGGGGGGGACCAGGCCCCAACATTCCAAGCAGCCGACATGCTGGCCGCGCATGACTCAGTCACGATTGACTCGAGGAAAACCCAATAGAATATGGGCAAGCTGGTCAGCCAGGGTCGCCACGCCGTGCGCACAGCTTCTCCGGACCAGCAGCTGCCGGAAACGGTATCCCCGCCGGACCTAGACGTCCCGGTGGGAAGGGGGAGGACGAGACAAAGACCTTCGCCAACGTTCGATACAGGAGCCTGCATGAGGCAGGAGCCACTGCATGCGTTCGGGCCCCGCCAGCGGACTCCCTACGTGTAATACCCGCAGCCTTAGGTTCCTCGAGTTTGGATGGGAGTACATTGGGATCGAGGAACACGTAGCGATGAAGTGCACCTACATTATGGTCGACGTGGACACGCGACACGTACCTCTGTGTCCCCGAGCAGGAGCGCAGAAGGAACCGCCACCAGCCGCCTTTTCTCCACTCGATCCCTCGTACGCTCAAAGCGAGTTGGAGTTCCTCACCGAGTTGAAGGCGGGGAACTCTTCATGGTGGACAGGAACCTGAGGATGGACAATGTCGTTACGAAAGGAGGCCATCGGGACGCTTCTAACCGAGAAAACAGGGACAAGCCAATCACACTGGACATCACCCACGACTGATTCTACGATAGCCCCGCCAAAAACCAGCGATTTCTTTTGATGAATGTGTCATGGCTGCTCGACACAAGGAAGGATACAATTGAAAACAAAGTATCCATATATTTTCTTGTGTGCGAAAGGCCTATCGATCGATGACGTCGGGGTGTCGAGGGACACCGTATTTCAGGAGATACAACCGGGAGTTGGTTTCGAAACCGGCCATTTCGATAAAGAAAAGTTGGGTGGGCTACCGTAGAACGATTCCCACGCAGACCCGCAAGAGCAGGTGCTTTCGTGAGGAGGAAGCGCTGGCTACAACGGATCAGCTGTCTCTACCTCCGAGGTGCGCATGCGCCATCACTGCGCTCGTCCGGGAGATGTGTCCTTCGGCGAGCGGAGCCACAAACTTTCCGCTTTCGAAGTGGAGAGCTTCGGGCGTCTCGGGGTAGAGGGCAACGCCTCCATCGACCAGCTGGCAGCGAGCGTCGTAGGGGGGCAGGATGGAGGGCCGATCGCGAGGCAGGGGGTGGGGAAGGAACGCCTACTTCATATCGTCTCGGTGACCACGCTGGTCGGCACTTCGCGGAGAGTGTCCGCTTTGAGCTCCGGCGCACGCATCACCAGAAAGCAAGGAACCCGGGACGGGGGGGTGGCAGACCCACGTTTACGGCGATGGGATGGGGGTGGGCGCGGCTAAGGAGTCAAGAGTAGGAGAGAGATAAGCGTGTAATAATGAAAAGTAAGGGTTGAGCAAGGGCCGAAGGTGATCATGTTGACGCTAAGCCGTGTAAGTAGCTGCAGAAGGGAAATAAACTTCGTGCATACCGTGCCCTACCTTTTGTGGATATTTCCCCTTGGTTTTGATTCTACTTTACGGGGATGGTTGTGAGTGATCGACATGAACGCTCATCATGCTGCTGTACATTGCCGGATGGCCAACAAAAAACGGGGGTGGGGGGGTGGGGGGAGTACTCAGTTTGTGCATGGCCGCAGTCGAATGACCATAGACCCTGACATCTATGCCGGGACGGAGCACGTGGGGTTTTCACCAACCAGGGTGTGTACTCAGTTCGTGCACGGCCGTAGTCGTATGACCATAGACCCTCGCATCCCTACTATGCCCGGACGGAGCACGTCGGGTTTTCACCAATCAGGCAGACATTGCTTGCACCAAGCGCGACAGGCAGGGGGGGGGGGGAGGTGACTCTTTTGAATCCAAGCGTTTTGTCACCGACGAGACTCTTCAGCTTCATAGGGGTAGTCGTAGTGGTAGTAGCTACCCAACGGGCTGGTAAATGTGAGTGAGCGTGAAAACAAAGTTACATAATTTCTACACGCGAACGAGACGATTTCTTCAAAAACTCGAGACACATCTTGTCGCAGAAAAATCGCCGTCCACTCGGATGGATAGTGAGACGTATGCACCGGCCTGGACCTGGCACATCGTAGACTGACTCCCGATTTCACTTTTATATGTTTCTGGGGGAGGCATGAATTGCGTCAGCTGTGATATATGCGTGTACCACCTTGGGTTGTGTGTGTTTTTCCCTGGGGTATTCCTCAGCTCCAGAGTGACTGGAGCCTGTCCTGTGACCACGGACTTGATTATGCGAGTTAATGTGAGAACAACAACAACAAACAACAATGGATGTGGATGTCGAACTCGTGAAACAGGAGCTGAAACCACACCGTTGATGATGTTTACTCGGAAGCTGTATCGAATGTAGGCGCTTGTGAGACCGGTAGATCCTCGCATTCTTACAACGCCTGGACGGACTTGAAAATTGTATCGAGTGTTGTAGTCGATTGTGTACCGAACCTCCCGCAAACCCTCGAAAAGACACGAGGAACGAGCCAAACATTTACGAGTGTGGAATCACCTGCCTCATCCAATCCAATACTTTCATTAAGTGATCCATATCGGAGATAAACGCTGCATAAACATATACGCGATAAAATGAAGGCAAGTACCAGGGGCGAGAAGGGAAGACACGTGTGACCACGGAAGCTCGTCCAGAAACAAACGCCAGGTGCCTGGTACGTACATTACGTATACCTGGCATACAATAGCTTGGCGTGTACGCGGACACTTAAATGGTTTCATGACAGCATTCCCAGTCGCGGTACGTTGTAAATACTCCGAAAGCCTTTCCGTTTTTTTTCTTCACCCTCCGGCTCAACTCGTAAGAGAGGCCATGTTTGTAACTACTATATACCTGGTGGTAATATATAACACATATGATACTACCCGCTGAAATACTTGGGGTATGACATAGTCTAGACTAATTGATAAAATGACATTTCTGGCAACTTGCGGGCAAATGGCGGGTGGATGGCTGAAAGCGAAAAAAAGCGGATGGATGGCTGTGAAGGCGAATCATAACAGCAAATATTTAATGGCGGGTGGATGGCTGAACACCTGGAAAACCATTCATTCATCGGTTGGAAATAAATATTATACTTCGCACTCGTACGTATGATACCAGAGGCATCAGTTTGTTTGTCGTCTCGACCTCCTTTTCATCTGATCTGCTGCTGCTGCTGCTGCAACAACAGCAGCACCTACCTACCAAAAACCTTCTACCCGCAGAAGTCTGTTTCTTTACTGAATATAACATCATGATTCATAGTTAACTGTTACTCCGTACTAAGTATCACTATTCATTCGCTCTTAATCGTTACTAAGTATCACCATTCGCTCTGACTAACATGCAGCAAAACCCCAGCCTGTGAGAGGCTGACTTCAGAGAGAAAAGATCGACGAAACGAAGATGGAGGAGACGTGTGCTTCCAGAGTCCGCCACACAACAAGAAAAAAACCGCCCGGGATGTCGGGTATAATAGGAAGGCATATATATACGAATGAATGTGTATTCAAACCGTAAAACGACCGGTAGGGGCTATGATACGACACAACACGATCCGCTTTCTGATATTAATTATTAATATATCAAGGAGTAGTGTACTACTACTCATTGCATAGATAGCAGACTCCTCCTCTCACTTCCTATATATAACGGTTGATAATAATATCGGAAATCTCTTGTTTTTGGTCCATATATATAAACCGGCCTCACTCAATTGACAAGAAAAAGAGGTAACGCTATTATTACTGTTTACTGAACCAGTTTAGACCTTTGAAAGATTGTTTCATATAGAAATATAATTCGATGCGAGTCGACGAGGGAAGAACTAATAGCTATCCGGGGAAATGGAGGAGTCTTCGCGCGATAAAAACGAAGGCGCGCGTCGCCGTGTAGTGGGGAGGGGGGAAGAAGAAAAGCCTACCACCAGGGCACGCATTGTTAGCGGTGATCCCGGATATATATATGCGTTGCACGGCTAGGGAGGGAGAAGGAGAAATAAAAAAGTGAGATATGAAATAGAAGCCTTAACGCCTTTAGAACTGGAAGCCCTTTTGGGGGACAAATTTACTTCAAGTTAGTATAGGGAGGGATTTGAGGGCTCTAAAGGGGTTAAGGGATGAGCAAAAACAAAAATGTTGTCAGTAGCGGTTAGACTGTTGGGACGGAGTTTTTTGTAAAACCTTCCGTTCTTCCGCAAGAACAACATGTTATTATGTAGGACAGCACCTACCTGGTACCTGGATGTATGTGTGTTTTTCGTTGTTTGTTGTTTGTTGTTTGTTGTTTTTGGTTTGTTTTGTTCGACCGTTCTCCCGCAGGAAAAAATAAAAACATTTTTTTGTTATACTCATCATGCGGATAGTCTGATAAAGGAAAACAATTGATTTTGTTTTATCCATCCGCATTTATTTAGTTTTTTTCTTCGTTGTTGTGCGTCATCATCCCGCAAGAAAAAAAAACGGAGGAAAAGTTGCGTGTCACATTGCCAGAGAAGAGGAAAAAAAATAAAACACGCACACGACGAGTGAGTGAGTGAGAGTGAGTACAACTTGAAAAATTGGTGAAAACAATTATGTGTCACATTGTACTGCGTATAGTAGGTATATTTCGAAATACACACAAAAAGAAAGCACGAGAGGAGAAAACAAATAGCATACGAAAAGAAAGGCAAGTTTTTTTTTCATGTTGATCGATGGTTAAGAACAATGAATGGTGTAGCAGGCAACCCCCCCCCCCCCCCCTCCCCGGGGGCAGCAGAACCACATACTATTAATATAATACCTACTACTACTGCTGCTACTACTACTACTGCTGCTGCTGCTACTACTACTACTACTGCTACTACTGCTACTACTACTACTACTACTACTACTACTACTACTACCACTACTACTACTCCTGCTGCTACTACTACTACTACTACTACTACTACTACTACTATAATTACTACTACTACTACTGCTGCTGCTGCTGTGTGTTCTTCACATTGAACTGAGATATTGTATTTCTTTCCACCCATCCACATCGAGCACAACCAGCAGTCAGTGTCCATCCATCCATCCATGCTGATGCCTCATATTACCTGGTACGTGCAGAGACGAGCTCTGTGGTCACAAAACAAACTCAAAACCACGAGATGACAGAGAGAGGCAGATACGCTACCAAGCAAGCATCATTCACAAGCACACAGCATAGTTAGTACGTAGTGTACATCGTCCGCTAGTTACCTTCGGTGGATGAAGAGCTCTGAGATATTATTGTAGAACCTGGCACGTTTTTTTGCGGATAGATTGTTGCTGTCTGTGCTGCTATTATATTGCTTCTACTACTACTGCTGTGCTGCTGCTGCTGCTTGCTGCTCTACTGCCGCCTCTTTGTATCAATTCTCCCACCAAACCACTCGTAATTTAGCCGCCAACGTATCAGAGCGCCCCTGCTCCAGGCCCCAGCGGCTGCATGCAGCACGGCAATGCCGCCGCAGCTATCTATACACGTACGTACCAGGTATGAATAGCTTTTGCTTGTGGGGTTATTTTTGTTGTTGCGCTCCTCCTCCTGTTTCTTGTGACGTTGGGCTTTTTTTCATTCAACCAACAACTGCCAAGATCGCCTATTAAAATATATTAGAAAAATTAAAATACACTCCAGCTGTGAGATCGAAGATTTCGTCGAAACTCATCTTTGCAAGCTGTGTGTGATACTCCGATCGCGCGCATTACGAGTTGTGTGTCCTCATTATAGCAGCGTGCGTATAGGCGCAGTTCGATGCGAGTCGGCGAGGAAAGACGTACATAGCTGGATGTAGTACTCTCGCCATGAAAACGTAGTGGGGAGAGGGGGCTGAAAAGACTACTACTACTGCTTATTTATGGTGATCCCGAATCTGAGCTGCGTTTACTACGCGGTAGTACGCGTTGGGAGGCAGAAGAAGGAGAAAGAAATGTGCGAAGGTAATCGTATAATCGCGATCGGAGTATCACACACAGCTTGCAAGGATGAGTTTCGACAAAATCTTCGATCTCACAGCTGGAGTGTATTTTAATTTTTATAATATTAATAGAAGAGGCGAACAAAATAATGATAATAAAAATAAATGTTGCTGCAAATACAGAATACATACATACTACGCAGACTCATGATACGAACGTTTTTTCTTCTTCTCCGTCCTATCGACACACGTGTCACATCATCACATGGTCTATACATACTGCAGTACATGCTACATGCTATGATACATTAAATAAAAAATTTATAAAAATAAAAATACACTTCAGCTAGCTGTGAGATCGAAGATTTTGTCGAAACTCATCTTTTCAAGCTGTGTGTGATACTCCGATCGCGCGTATTACGGGTTGTGTGTCCTCACTAAGGATATAGGTCGGCGACTCCCCTTGGAACTACAGTGTAGCTATCAGGGTCAACAGAGTGATGTTAATCAGTCAGTGCGCGCGGAAACTATAAAACACGTTTATGAGGGGGATAAAATCTGGCAGCTGTGGAAGGAAATGCATCAGATTATCAAGTGAATACTGAAAGTCGAATAACCGGTGAGGGGAGGGCGGAGTTTTTAAGAACGAGGGGGCGGGGGGGGGATAGGCGAAAAAATCATGTCGCATTGATGTAGGGGTTTGCTATACGAGTGGTGCTAAGCCTAGGCGATGGTGCGGGTGATGGGGAAGGAGGGGGCGTTGGGGGGAGGGGGGGATTGCAGCAGCGGCATGGATGGCTCTAAAATGATAATGAGGTGATATCAAGTGCTTGGAAGCGTTTATTACTCTGGCAGATTTCGATGTCAGGTGGGGCGTTTGAGCAAGAGGGAGCGTGGGGAAAAAATTCCGGGGGGGGGGGGGGGGAGAGGGTTTTCAAGAGGCCTAGGTCACATATAATATAAAATACTCCAGCTGTGTTATCGAAGATTTGGTCGAAACTCATCTTCGCAAGCTTGTGTGTGATACTCCGATCGCGCGTATTACGCATAGATGTAGGGGCTTGCTATACGCGTGTTGCTAGGTCTAGGCGATCGTGCGGGTGGTGGGGAAGGAGGGGGCGTTGGGAGGGTGGGGGGGGGCGGGGACGAATGAAAACTACGTCATGGATGGCTAGAAAGGTAATGACGTGATATCAATTGCGTAGAAGTGTTCATTACTCTGGCCGATTTGGGGCGTTTGAACAATAGGGTGGGAGAGGGGGAGGGGGGGGGTGGGGGGGGCGGGGGGGGGGGGGGGGGGGGGGAAATGAAGTGGAGCTACGGCATGGATGGCTAGAAATACACTGAGGTGATATCAGCTGGCTCTGGCAGATGTTGATTTTAGGTGGGACGTTTGAACAAGAGGGATCGGGGGGGGGGGGGGGGGGGCCCTTCAATATGTGCGCGGAAACTATAAACCCTCAAATGCGACAAATTTGATGGTTGTAGCAAGAAGACATCCCTTTATATCACCTGCCTGGTATTGTTTATTATTCTAAAAGATTTGATGTTGGATGGCCAGAAAGATAATGAGGTGAAGTCAGCCGGCTGGTAGTGTTTACTACTCTGGCAGATTTTGATTTTAGGTGGGGCGTTCTGAAAAAAGAGGGATCGGGTGGGGGGGTGGGGGCGGGCGGGACACCCGGAAAGTATATCTCGTTAAAGGGGACAAATCTGACGGTTGTAGCAAGAAGACATCCCTCTATATCACCTGCCTGGTATTGTTTATTATTGTAGAAGGTTTGATGTTAGATGTGGTACGTAACAGAATCTTTGGGTGTGGTAAACGACGTGTTAAAGCTTCATAATTTGTCGTTGTACATGGATCGCACGACAAAGTACTTCAATCGATAGGTACAACCATCTAGTTACCATTACTTTCTGCCAGCGCTAATTATATGAAAGAGATACGAACATATTGCAAAATAACATATTGCAATGCAAAATACAACAGGCGAGGTGAAACGGTCATGCAATGTCACCACCATATACTGTCATTCCTTTTTGGGGGGGATTCGGTCACGATTTTTTTTTCCGTCTCGGCTCGGCCTCAGTATGCGATTCTCGGAACTGGAATTCTCGGTCAAATAGCTTCGTTCGAGCGCCATCTTCGGGGGACGGCTCCAACGCCCCTCGCCTTGCCGTATCCGTTCCGCACCTTCCTGGCCGGGATCGGGTACGTGGGCTGAGCGAGACAAGCGAGAAGTGCGCAAATTTCTGTATTTTGGGCGGTATACGCCCGAGCTATTGTTGGGATCTTCTTGGCATATGCAGATCTTGAACGAAAAAATCATGTGGGAAACATTTATTGCCAAGTTGGCATCGTTTCCAAATTGGCTTCTTGTTTCGTCCCCACCACACTTTTTTCATGGTCACACCTCGAGGCGGTTGGCCTATTGTGCACATCGTACGACTGACTGCTGCGTCGTTGCCTTTCGATACCGGATTTCAAGGTTAAATACCTTTGTTCGAGCGTTCGTTGTCTTCGAGGGGGGCCGTCCCCTACCCAACAACATCATTACACCCAGTGTCCGTGCTGATTCTTCATCCTAGAGAGATACAACTGATTATTATGTGGTCACAGACTGTAAGACAGAGCAAACCAAACAATCGTAATTAATCAAGGTGCATAAAGCAAGTGAAATGCTAGCGTACCGGGTACGAGAACACAACAAGAAACAAGCCAGATCATGAAAAAATATAAAACAAACACAACGAATGGAGTCGCTTTTAAAAATCGCAGTTCGAGAAACAAAGTTTCGTCAGTCAATTTTTTTTATCGCCGCTCTAAAGAGTCGTTGCGTATATATTGGTCCACGATCCACAAACCATCTTTCAGGACCGCATCATAAATATCCCACACTAATTCAATGTATATTTATCCCCACGAACGAAACGTGGATGCACTTCTAAAGGTAAGTGTGATTATCAAGGTATTGGTGTTTCGAACCCTTTGTTGTGTGGTTGCAAGAATTGCGCTGGCTACTGACTGTTGTTGTTGCTGGTAGTAACATCGTGTGCGCCAGCAATTAATTGATGACAGTACAGTGAAATATAGGGATCTTCTTGAAATTATTGTCATCTCGTCGTGTTCGCCAAGAAATAACCGATGATACAGAGTAATAGGGATCTTGACAATATCTCCTGCGCGCCACAGCAATCGACGATATAGCAGTATTGTTAAATTAAAGGTGGGGGACACAGAGTACCCCCTGCAGGTCTGCCAATTGAGCAGGTCCTCGGAGAGTACTCACTTTCGTTCCTTCGTAGAGATATAGCTTTATTCGTTTCCACCAGAGCCCGGGATAGCTTCTGAGATCGGAGGCACGTGCCTCCGATCTACTTCCTAACTCTCCCGAATATAAAACGCCAACCTTATCATACGAAACCCATCCAAATGATCTCAAATCCGGATACCTACAGGCCTTTCGAGGCCGTATCTTAACACTAGCCCACCCTGATGAGTCGCATATGCAGAAGTATGGGAGATTCGGGGAAACTCCGGTTCTACGAACTAGACCATGAGTCGAAGATGCTGCTCCTCAAAACCCACTCCCACACCTCTAACCGTCTGGCTATGGAGCCAGGAACACGCGAAGAAGAGCAGTAGAAAGAAAAGCAGACCCTACAGCAAGGCAATAGTCACCCATCAAAAACCTGGTCAACCGCATTCTGCTTTCCATTTTTTTTTTCTGTCCTGCCGTCGACGCCACATGTTAAATTAAAGGTGGGGGACACAGAGTGCCCCCTGCAGGTCTGCCAATTGAGCAGGTCCACGGAGAGTACTCACTTTCGTTCCTTCGTAGAGATATAGCTTTATTCGTTTCCACCAGAGCCCGGGATAGCTTCTGAGATCGGAGGCACGTGCCTCCGATCTACTTCCTAACTCTCCCGAATATAAAACGCCAACCTTATCATACGAAACCCATCCAAATGATCTCAAATTCGGATACCTACAGGCCTTTCGAGGCCGTATCTTAACAGTATCATAAAAAATAGGTATATTCTGCACAGTTATCTCGTGGTACCTATCACTACGCATACGCACGTCGGACGCAAGCCAATTGGAAAAAGAAAAGAATAGAAAATACAGCTAAAAAGCAAGAAAAGGGGTATTGTATTTCGATTCAAGATCACCCTGTGTCAAGCCGAAGCGGGCGCTCATTGCTCTTCTTATCTGTTGTGGGCAATATATACGGCTGTTAATATGCCGGGACATGGCGATTTGACCACTCTTCTTGTGATCCCGAATGGATTTATGGTGACGCTCTGGGCACCAACTGCATTGATTCATCCCGAGGTCGAGCGTTTGGTACGACTTGCGGTTACGGTCGCATGGGAAGTTTTTTCTCTAAGCGAGTAGTATGCAAGAAAACCCACGAAAATATTAGCGAGCTTAGGTTTCTGACCCAATAAGCGAATGAAATCGGAATCTTCAGTGTTTTTTTTCCGGTGCCGCATAAGCGGCAGAAAAGGTGATTGTTTGGGCACAGCAAGTATTCCATGTTTATTCGACCATTATGCCAGTGAGTCAAATACGCACTGTTTTGGCCTAATTTCAGGCTTTTTCCCACGGTTGACTATAATGCTCAAGTCGTGCCAGTCTAAGTTCCACATATTATTATGTCGTTTTCCTTTGAACACCCCATTTTTGTTTGAAATTAACTGTGCTTGTATACCGGGGGGGGGCTGAATCCTGCATACAAATAACTCTGATTCGTCCATTTATATTCCGTTTGGAGCTGTTGTTGCTGTCCAAGTATTTATCATCCTCATTTTGAGCGTGCTTGCTCGGCACGCCAACCTGATATAGGCTCAAAATCGTTTTTTTGTGCGAGCTATCATGCAAATAACTCATTGAACTGCGCTCGCATTGCAATTTTTTTGTCGTATGCGAGAGGTATGCGAGAAAACCCGACTCGGTCGAAATAATTGTGAGCTTATTGGGTCAAAGACTACCAGCCAATCACGAGAAATAAGCCAATGAAGTCGGAGTTGACACGCCTTACGGGGAGGTATATCGACCCGTGAGGTCATTGTTATGGTTGCCGCGTTGCTGGGGCTGAAGAGATTTTCGGAGGATTTCTGAACCGGGGATGGGGCTCTATCTCCCCCGTGTGCGACGGAACGGCCCCCCATCGGTTGGTGAGCCTCTATCATCCTCCTACTAGGGTGGGGGGCCGCTGTGGAGCTCGAACCAATCAGCGATTCTAGCCAATGGAACTGGGGTTTCCACACCGTGGGGAGCGGTGTCGACCCGAGAGAACTCGGTTTTCTTCCCCCATTTGTCTAATTTTTATATACATATGTAATGACCCCTGGACCGGGGATGGGACCCTATCGTCTCTGGGTGGAGTTGGCTCAACAATATACGAACCCAAGCCAATTATAGATCGGCCGGTCGGTGGCATTGGAGATTTCCACACTGTGCGGGGAGGTATCAATCCTGGTGATATATCCGTGTTCGTTCCCGGGTTGTCGGAGTCGTATATATGTGAATGGATTATGATTCTGGGAATGGACCCTATCGTCCCCAGATGACGGTTACTTTATGTACGATCTCCGGCCAGTGAGCGACCAGCAATCAGACAAAAAGGCCATACCAGGTATTTTCATGTTTACATTTTCGTCTAAAACTCGATCGAGCCTGAAATTCTTAACTACCAAATTATTGGTTCAGTGCTATCGCGTACTACTACTATTCCATCGACCAGACGAGAGTGGTCTACAGCAACAAGTAGCAGCATTATTATCAGAGCATTCGAGGAATTAAATGACGAAGGCAGCGACACCGCCGTGTTTCACGCCTAGAATACCGTCAGCAAGTCTCTCCACGATCACACTATACACACAGAGCCACAGTCGGTCTGCGAGGGAGCCTCGGATCTAGATATTAAAAAAATATAAATACACTCCAGCAGCTAGCCGAAATGAGATCGAAGATTTTGTCGAAACGCATCTTTGCAAGCCGTGTGTGATACTCCGATCGCGCGTTTTATATTATGGTATCATGCGTGTAGTAGCAGAAGCTGGCTCAGTGCGCGCCTCTGTTAGTTGTTACGTAGATAACATGCAGCAAACATTTGGCCATCCCTCTGCTGGCCCTGGATGCTTGGTTGAGTCCAAACGTCAAGAAACGCACTTGAAACGTCTCTTCGTGGCCAGAATAGAGAGTCAGTCTGCGTGGGCTCGGATTTATCCAATCGAAATATATATGATGAAGCTCGGAATCGGATTCACGCAAGAAACGGAGAAACGGAGGAAACGACAGCAGTAGTTGAAGTAGTCCACTGTTAGTCTATATCGAACTCTTGGCATTACTTGACGTTCTACACGCGTAGACTATGTGTTGTGTGATAACGGTTTTCACTCTCTATCGAATATTGAATCGAACAAGTCGAAGTGCTGCCCTGCCCTACCCAGAGCATGGGTGCCGGCGAATGCCGGCACCCGACTAACGAAACCATATGACCTATATATGTACATACATACATACGTACATACATACAGTATATAGACTAGACATTTTATGCCAAAAAGTAATGTTATACTAATAATTGCAAGAACAAGAACAATTCAAATTTTTAACAACTTTATCCGGGGATTTTATAACAGGTTAACCCCTTTAGAGCCCCCGAACCCCTCCCCATACTAAATCCAAGTAATTTTGTCCCACGAAACGGGTTTCCAGTTGTCAAGGGGATAACCCCTTCACAACTGGGACTCCTTTTTGGGGACAATTTTACTTGAAGTTAGTATAGGGAGGGATGTGGGGGCTCCAAAGAGGTTAAGGAGCCCCGGCATTTAGAAAACGTTTCAGACTAAAAAAAGGAGACGCGTGCGTGCTATGATACGATAGAGGCATAATAGTAGCACTTTTTTGGCCACACACAGCCATTTCTTTCTGAAAGAAGGACGGAGCTCCTTAGCCCCAAACGGTCGGAGTTTCATTACACTTGTTGTTGTTGTTGTTGCTGTTGTTGTTGTTGTTGTTGTTGTTGTTGTTGTTGTTGTTGTTGTTGTTGTTGTTGTTGTTGTTGTTGTTGTTGTTGTTGCTGCTGCTGTTGTTGTTGCTGCTGCTGTTGTTGTTGTTGCTGCTGCTGTTGTTGTTGTTGTTGCTGCTGCTGTTGTTATTGTGATTAGTATTATTTCATTTGCCATCTGACACTCTGTAGCGCGAGTGCCAAAAACCAGAAACATGATGAAAGAACACAACATCCAGATGAAAGCGTGAAACGATGTTTCCAACAACCAAAAACTACGAATACTAGATGTACCCTCCCTGTTCTCCTGGCCCTGCCCCACCTGCAGCCGCAAGAGGGCCAAGTCCTCCCCCCTATACACTTCCGAGAGAGCATCGCACGACAACCTGCTGTCCACATAACAAATGGCTGGTTTGTAACTACTGCGGGTGGGTTTCAACGCGCAGAAGGCTGTGCGGTGTTACTGCCTAGTAACGCTGTCGGTCGTGGCAAGGAAAGAGTCCCCGCCGTCTCGCTCTTTCTGTGGCCCTGTCCTCTTCAACTCCTCCCCCAAAACACTACCGCTCCCACCCTTAATGTTGCCACTTTCAACCGCAAGGTCCTACGGAAGACCATGCACGTGACTTTGCTCATCGGGTTGCACTTTCAGCGAATTTAAAGTCAGTTTCTGCCTTAAAAGGCAATGTAAGCAGTCCTCCAAGAGGTTGGGAGCCTCGGAAATACACACACGGTGCACCTCTACCGTGCGAGCACGTGTCAAACTATGATACCTCTATTGTTGTAGCCTGCACCCATCTTTGCTCCGTCGCACGTCGTCAGATGTTTTCTCCAGCTGCCTTGCCATTCGTAAGTCAGAAGACTGGGGCCACACAGGTAGCGGGCACTCCTTCCTCTCTCTTCCCCCCACATGCCACGGCGAGCGGTGTATGATATATATGGTGCCTTCGTTTTCGTATTTATTCTCTCTTCTTGTGGCATATAATTTCCCCCCGCTACTATCAATAGCACTACACTGCGAAAAAAAACACGGTGACACTGTGTGTGGCGTTGTCCGTGTGTCTTGGTTTGCTTAGTGCCACATTCATTATCAAGTACAGCAATCAGCACATGGATATCTTATTGCTTCGATTCATTGTTTGCCATCCAACACCGTCCTGACGAACACGCATGCGTGCTACTCGTACGGCATGTATACCATCTTGTTTTTACGCCTCCCTTCTCTTGAGCTTTTCTTACACCTCACACCCAAAAAACTAATTTTGAGACAACAGAAAGTGCAACACCGATGACCAAGCCCATGACCTAGGTACGTATAAAAATAACATTCCTATCGCAGAAAAACAAGAATGATTTTCATTCCCACGATTCAGAAATTATTTTTGCCCAAAATTGCTGCCTATAATACTTTATTATTTTCTTATTTTTCATATCCTGCTGGCTGGTGGGGGGAAAACAGTAAAGCTTAAGGTCACCACGCTTCCACGTAGATTCACACATAGTCTACATGTCGTGCGCGTGTCAATTTGACTCAACCGTGTTCGCATTCCAGCGGTAGCCGGGGCGTACCCTTCAGCTCCCGGGGTAGCGGCGACAGCGCGAGCTGTCCCAATCGGCGGCCACCGTTACTACTCCAGCAGAGCAAGCTGCCACCGTTGTATTCGGATGCGCGAGTATGTCGACCCGACTTGATCCCTGCGGAGACTGATGCCAGGATAACCCCCCCCCCAAAATCAGCGACTTGCTTTGACGAACGTTTCATAGCTTCTCGGTACACGGAAGGATACCAATGAAAACAAATTATTAATATATATATATTTTCTTGTGTGCAAAGATCTGTCGATCGATGGCGTCGGGGAGGGTGTCGAGGGACACCGTATTTCAGGAGATACGATCGGGAGTTGGTTTTGAAACCGGCCATTTTGTTGAAGAAAAGTTGGGGGGGCTACCGTAGAACGACTCGGGATTAGGTTCGGTGGATATAGCCACCCGGAAAATCATCCCTCCGGGTGTAGTGTGGCCCTTGCGCAAGCTCACCCACCAACAAAAATCCCGGCCATGAGAAAACAGCCTTCCGCCTGACTTGGTCCAGTTACGGTCCACCCTACCCATTCGGGCGTTGGTCCTCGGAGCCGTTATGTATCTAGGCCGTCGGGGTATTCGTTACGTTCTTCAAGCCGGTGCTCGGGCGTGCCACGATGATGGAGGCATGCATATGTTTTTTCCACTTTGTCGTTTTCTGAATGGCGGGGCCTCCTTGACCGAATGTCGTCGTCATGGCACATTTTTGTATTGTAATATTATTTTGATTGTATACCTCGTTGACCTTTAGGTGGCGGTGTGTAGCGCGTGTCAACCCGTAGCTGGTGTACGCTTGCGTAGGCTCGCTTGCGGATGACCCGATCAAGACACAGCCTGTGTAATTTTTAGAGGCTAACGCAGGCTCACGGTGAAGTGTGTATGTAGAATAGAGCTTCAAAGAGGAGAAGAGAGAAGAAGATGATTGGCGACTCCAGACCGATGTTGATTGTTTGATTAATTTGCTCAGCAGATGAGAGCTGATGGTGAGCAAAATGGAGTGATCGAGGTGGGTCTGACCATCACCTGATCGAGACGGCACAATGCCTATGCTACGGGCAGATGTACTCTACGGGTAGTTCTCTGATCTACCTACTGCAACGTTTCCTGAGGCTTGCTCGTGGTCTACCGTACCTATGGCAACGTTTCCTGAGGCTTGGTCGTGGTCTACCGTACCTTTAGCAACGTCTCCTGAGATTTTCTTCTGGGAGCTTAGCTACGTCAACGTCCGGGCAGTCAACCTAAAACCGTATTCCATGAATGTTGCTATACGTACGTTATTCCGCCGCATCATGTTTCGTACTAATTACGCCGCATTGCTCGTACGTACTACACATGTACCAGTTTTTTTGGGGGGGGATATGATTAACCAGTAAACGGCCGTGCATCATGTATCCAAGTTATTACTGCCGAGGCTTCTGCATACTACATACCGCATCGATGAACAACATCTAACAGACTTATTACAACTGCCTGCTGTACGAACAAAATTCGCAATGTATACCAGATGACTTTTAAGTGTTATCAAGTAACGACATGATGGTTACGGACTAAGTAGCATCTCTAATACCTCCTCCCGTTAAGTTAACACAATCTTAACCTGCGTTAAATGCTAAAACACTCTAACATACCTCAAACGGGGTGTGTTAATCGGATGGCATTTCAGTTGAGAAAAAAAAAAACTGTGAGGTACATACAGAGCTTACTCAAGCGAGGCGCCCCCCCTCTAAAAAAACGGTGCAACTTTTTTACCGTAGGAGCATAATAATATATCTCTAGTCCATCGAAAACAGGGGTCAAACCCCCCTGCCGTGCGTAGCATTGGTCATCCCCAGGTACTACAAGCATGCATGAAAGCCGGTAGCGACCGGCGTCCTCAGTGGTTTTTTAATGGTGAGCCGCGTAAACTACTGAAGTCGATGTCGTAGGTTCAAAGCCCGAAAAGGGCCCTTTCTTTACAAATTTGACAGGCCGACAAGTTTCGAGAGCGCGAGTTGGCGAAATTCGATGCAAAAATCAACGAGCACGAAAAAAAATATATATATATTTAGGAATGCTGAACCCCCGATGAATGGGCGATAAAAATGAAGGCATGTATGTATCCGGGGGAGGAGAATGGAATGCACCCCTAACCACACGGCTTGTCCGGAAGGCCGGTGAGGGTAAAACTTCTCACGTGTTAAGCTGGAAAGCAGAACGTGATGACGAAAAAAAACACAGCATGAAGCCAGGGGAAGAAGGGACACCTTCTTCAGAACGTATCTACTCTATCATACGGCTTACGCCTGAAACAATATCAGCCACAGCAAATGGGCCCATCTACAAAAAAGCCTAAAAAAACGCCTGCTGTGCTCGAGATTGAAACCTTACCGTGGCACCAACCTTTCGCGTTGTAGGCTGTTGTTATGACGTACAACCTACACCAACCAGTAAGAACTGGTCGATGGAAAGCGACCAGCAGTGGGGATGCTGAATCCTGTGCGTGAAAAAAGTGATGGCTTGCTATATACCGAGAGGGGAGAAGAGGGACAAGACATCTATATATATCTGTGACCACGGCTTGCCTAGAAGGTCGTTGAGACACAACACAAGGTGGAGGTGTACACTTTTTTTTTTCCGTAGGGTTCTCGCTTGAGGAGCTCTATATCTCATCCAAAACCGATTTTGTGTGGATACCAGGCCCTATTCCCTAGATCGTACCGCCTCGTTATCACTATAATCCTTCAAGACCATCTGCCTCCTCGAGGGCACTCTGAGGCGTTCCCTCATCGTTGGCCCTCGAGGGTGCGGTTACGCACACAACTGCCTCCACACCTCCTTATACCGAAGAGAAACCTGCGAAGGGACCACAGTCCCACATTTGAGTAAATTGAAAATGCAACCAGTCAAACACACCCATGGCCTGGGTATGCCAAGAAAAATATTTGAAAAAACAAGAACAACCTTACGACGATTTTGGGTCAACTCTTTTAGCACCGCACTCCCGACATGGGGGCGAAACACTTGGAGTTAGACTAGGATCATTTTTTAAGAGTTGGAAATAGGGTTAAGGAGTCCCGTCCTTCAGAAAACAGTTTGGCCAAAAAAGTGCAACGTAACTCTATCACAACACGCGTCTTTAAAACAGTGTAAAACAGTGTAAAACAGTGTAAAACGTCCCTACTTCGTAGTATGAAATGACCTAGAGCGTAAACGTGACGATAGAAAAAAAATATCAAAGTAGATATAATAGCACTCGCCGCAGAGCAACACGTGCTCAAATAAATTCCGACCTCGCATTTACAGCGTCCCCCAAGACGTGATTGAGCTTCAGCCTCAGTTTCTTTGTCGGCCTGGGTTGAGTCTTGCTCGTGGGGCCATACTTCTGTTGATCATAGAATCGCCTTGGGTAGCCCCAGCCTCGATCTATAAATCACCACCCTGTTTTTTCCCGTGGGCAATGTGCTGCTCACTGTGTTCTGATGCTCTCGTGTGTTCAATGGATTGGCGAGGCTCATATCTTCAGCGCACGGTGCGATCTTGCTTGGATGCGATAATGAACTACTGGGGATTTGGCCATGCAATGCCAACCGCGAGGAACACGAGGGCAAAGCGTACGCAAGCCAGCACACCAGATCATTCACAAAAAAAAGACACGAAGCAAAATAAAAAAAGGAATCAAACGGTTGAAAAGAAAGAGGGAATGAGGACGGCATCACCAGAAAAATGAAAACAAAGCAGAACAGAGAGCCAGCAACAAGTAATAGCAACGAAAGCTGATGACACCACACTACCAACGTCGGGGGCAGCAACCATACTGGGTTCCGAATGCACCTACTGTAGGAGTTGGAGGATTGCCACATGGTCCACCACCCTGCACACTGTTTCTGGCGACAGTGGTGATCATGCCGTCATCATCGCCCCCCCGTTCCCAATACAGAAATGAAGCTTGAAAAGTTACGGAAGCACAAACAAGGCAACGCAGCAGATGACACCACCCAACCGGCGCCGGGGGGCAGCACTAAAAAAACTGGGTTCCGAATTCAACTACAAATAACCGAAGGTTCATAGGAGCATTACACTAACATAAATGGATCTTTCCGCCCAACAAGATCCAACACAACCAGTGCTCATCGTGCTATTGTTTCCTGTTAGAGCGACGAACTCTGCGATCAAGCGCAACAGGACAGAGATACGATACCTACCCACAAAGTCATTCCACGGAAGGGGAGTCTTACTACGGTAGCCCCCCCAACTTTTCCTTAACAAAATCGCCGGTTTCAAAACCAGCTCCCGGTCGTACCTCCTGAAATACGGTGTCACTCGACGCCCCGACGTCATCGATCGACAGATCTTTGCTCACAAAAAAACATATGGATACTTTGTTTTCAATAGTATCCTCCCGTGTATCGAGCAGCCGTGAAACGTTCGATAAATAAAAAAAATCGTTGGTTTTTTTGGGGGGGAGTATCGTAGAATCAGTCAGGGGTTGCACGTTTTGGGGCCAAATTTTTCTTACCTCTTACCGGTTGAGATCCTCGAGCGAGGAACTACCGGGGTTCGTCCGATATTTTTTTTTGAGTACACCTATTTTAGTTTGTTCCAAGGACTATTAATAGGGCATAGATTACGTGTCGGCCAGGTTGCGCGAACGAATGAATGCCCTCGAAAAGTCATGCTTCGGGTGAGGCCTCAGGAGAGGAGAGCTCATAAACTTCCGTCGACTCGTCCCCTGCTCCACCATGGGATGACTCCACATCGAAGACACAGTAAAAGGCGCGAGTTGTCTGTATATATATATGCAAAATGAATGACAAACTCGATGAAAACGAGGCGGTAGCAGAAGCAAAGCCTGGCACAACCCAAAGAAGGGTGTTGGATCGGCTATCCCACTGCTGTACCTCCTGGACCGTGGGCACGTGTTATTTGACGTTAAACCGCTTTTTCTACCTACTCCACTCCAGTTAGTTGTTGAACTCTTCGATTGGGTTAGATGGTTGACTGATGACAAGATGATCGATGTTCTTACGATATGATACAGTATTATATCGTACAATCTACAGTCCGGCGGAGTCGATTAGGATATTGATTTTTTCGTCATTTCCTTATTTGACTATATCTATCATTGTCATCATACCATCAAGTAGCTATTGGTTGGTCAAGGCTAGTTGAATAATCGCGTAAACAAATAGCAATGCCTCGGCGACTGCATTCAATCGATCGCATAATTTAATCAACTTGTACGCTGATTGCCATCATCACTGGTGTTGTTTAATGTGATCATTTTCGACTTGAAAATAGAGACTTGGTCGAGAGGACAGTATACTGGTTTTGCTCAGTATATTTTCGAAGTATTTGAATTGAGATTAGTCAGCAGCCGCCAGTATGTACTGGACTGCATCAGTTTTATACTGGGTGCGATTATCTTGAATACAGGGCTGTAGACTTTGAGCAAGAAAGTGATGCCAACTTTTTGGGACTTTTTCCGGGCTTGCTAGCCGAGCTCAGCGAGTAGGACCGCGAGATCTCCTAGATGGCGGCGGGTGACATGTGCGGAGGCAGCGCCGAAAGAGCGCGTGGCCATCGGGGCCCAGAGATGGAATGTTAAGCAATTAGTGGGGTATTTGTCTCTTTGACCACTTGCAAAAGGTTAAACAATTGCTTACCCAAACTAAACCTTACAACACTCTCCCCCCCCTGAAACGGCGGTATACCAGGTCGGCCGGATATACGGGCGGACCGGGCAATATCCAAGCGGTTTCATTTTCTGGGGATACCGGGGAGAGTATTTTTTCAAGTTCGACATGGGGTGGAAAGTCTGAAAAAGTGTATTATTGTGGAATGGTGAGATTCGAACCCACGACCCCAAAAAACCCATGGTCTGTCGACGACGCCATTTGTTCAGGAATTAGGGGGGTAATAGTCCGTTTGACCACTTGCAAAAGCTAGGTTAACCAATAGTAGCTTACCTAAACTAAGTCTTTTGGAACAGGAAGCCATCAGCAGCGGAAACAAACCGCGGTGAAAAAACTACGGTCAATTCGCTGCGCGGGTACAAGGAAAAAGATAGCCGTCTGGGGAACATAGCCGACACAGAAACTAAACCTTCTAGAATTATAATTTTACGCCCTGTTGATCCATGATGGCGATTATGACTGTGACGACGATCGTCTCAAGAGGATAGAATCAGATAGAGATGCCGTTACGTTTTTTATCTGTTTGTTTGGTTTATCCTCGGCGCATGCTACGATAGAGAGGTATAGCACTTTTTGGCTACCCTGGTATGTTGTTTTCCGAATAGCGGGACTCCTTAACCCAAAATGGTCGGAAAAAAAAAAATAATGGGCCAATTTTTTTGTTCATCAATGTTGTTGTGTGCCTTAAGCCAGATGGGATTTTTCATCCGCGGTTGCGGTTGTGTTTTTCTCCAAATCGTTTTTTGGGGGAGGTCTTAAGCTCCCAAAATGAGGGGTAGTATTAAGAAAAAACTGGTGCACCTCTATCGTAGCATGGGTCCCTCCTGCAAATGGGGAAACATAGATACAGAGCTTAAGCTCACCACACTCCGACGTATTTTCATGCGCGTGTCGTGTCAAAAATTAGCTCAGTTGTCTTCGCAAAATCGAGCGCCAGCGGGCGTATCCTGCGGTTTCGGTGGCGGCATCATGTTCTCTTCAGGAGGAAGCCACGTCCGTCGGTGGTGGTGGTGGTGGTGGTGGTGGTGGTAAAAACGAGTATAGAAACATGCGAAAAAGTGTTACTCTGGTGCGAATGTTGCTCCCTCATCCCTCCCTGCATAAGTACGTCCGCAAATAATAATAGCACCTGGTGGCCGATCTTGGCTGAATATCGCGGGAAACTTATCTTCTATAAAAACATTAGTTTTTCGTGTATACCCAGTGTGGTACACCTTGGTATTTACGTACAGGTAATTGCTAAGTATGTCGTACTACCCCCACCCCCGCCCCCCCCTTCCCTCCCGTAGTACTATCCCCCCCCCCCCCCTCCCCTCATTGTTGGACAAAAAGTGTCGTTCTCGTCTTGTCAAAATCGAAGTCTCTAACTCTACTGCAAACACCGTAAAATATCGTACGAAAAAAACACCAAAGAAAGGCGTGGTATAAGATCCGTAGAGAGAAGGAAAATATCCGTTGCGGGTATAATACTCGGATGTATGCTATACCCCAGTATAAACACAACCGTTTCTGATGCCCGGGTACTACTCTGAGCACATATTATACTCTAAACCAACGGCAACCTCGAAAAAACGCCACCAGACACGACAAAACCAACAAGTGCATAGAATATACATATGCCCTCTGGTAGTTATGGTACCGGTCGAAGAGACTAGACCTCTCCCAATCATCAATGTTGAACGCACCAACACCAAACCATTGAGCACAAGCAAGAGGCGACAGATAAAACGCGCTGCGCCTTTTCTTGGGTTGGAACTTCGGCCACCTCCGAAAGTGTAGAATATCGCATCGAAAACACCGACTTGTATCAGAATATCAAAATTTCGATATATTTAAATATCAAATATCGAATTTTCGATATGTCGTATCCAACGCATTCTGCCCTTCAACCCCTGCGAACAATCGAACTTCGATATTGAACGTGCGATCGTGTAAATATCATACTTCTGATACATCAGAATATCAAATACCGAATTGTTTATAAATCGTATCGAGCACATTGTACCCCTACGAGAAGTATCCAACTTTCGATGAAAATATCGTGCGATATCGAACGCACTTTGCCCCCCACCCGTCCCCTGGCATTCGCGTATTTTTTATGCCGAGAATTGAACTGAACGAAAACTTTCGATCAATCGAATATCGAAATCGTACTCACCATTATCACTTTTGGCTATCTTACCGGTGTCGAGTCATATCGATCGATTTCGATTGTCATCCGATATCTCTCACTTCCACATGTACTATATTATAGTCTGGACCATATAGCTTGGTTGTTGAAAGCGCAGGGTTTTTTTGCTCTTTCTCGGACATTATAATGTTGAATAGACTAGGACTGCAAATTCTCCTGCATTACTGTAGAATGTCGGTCCAGCTCCTTTCGTAAGGACGTAGTCAAGTCAGTTCGTCGGTGAGCCATGCAGCCACTAACCCATTGCAGCTACGAGTAGCGAGCAGCCAGTGTTGCGATATCGTATCGAAACTCGGCGATATTTTCGATATATCGGATTTTCGATATAACGAAATCTTGTCGAAATTCGATATAAATATCGGGTACTATCGAACGTATTTTCTTGTGCCTTCCATCCTGTGGCACCCCCCCCCCCCATGATTTTTTTTGCTGAATCTCGTACCTAACGAAAGAAGACAATTTTTGTAAAATTCGACGTACTGATGTACTCTATTGACTGTCGAAATCGTATATACTCGTACCAGTATTATCGAAGTTCGATACCTGGGTTCGATATCCGATATCACTACAAGCCGCCAGTCCCTGACCCAGCAATAGCGTAAGCATATTACCCTGTATGATAGAGTACTACTGCTGCACGGAGAAAAAAAAAGCACAGCGACCGGAACACCCAAACGCCATCCAAGTACTACACCACCCTTTTTATCCACACGAGATACGAGTCATCATAAACGGGTATCACCCGAGAAGATATGTACGTATAATACGCATAATATTTTACGCGGTAATACGAGTCAGTTGGAGGGGTTTTCCTGTACGGAACAGCGATACTGTAGAGTATGACAAGACCTAGTTGTACGGTATTCTACGAACATTTTTTGCGGTCGCTAAATATCAGAGCTCCACGTTATTAAAATAGTTCCCATGAATGCCGTGTACGTTTAATAGTAGTTAGTCACTTCAATGCTGTGCTTGCTGCTCCTGCCCCCCCGCCCCCCCCCCCCCCCCCCCCTTTCCCCGGACTCTCGCTGTGCTTCCTTTTTTCTTTTCACCTACATACATTTCTTTCTTTTCGGCAATCATACGCACTCACTCCTCGTCGCCGAAAAGCGGTTCGTTCTATATATCAACAAATCAAGAAACAAGCACAAAAAAAAAAATCCAGACGACTTGACAAACAAGCAAAACAAACAGAATGAACAAACAAGGGAAGAAAATATTGTACGCTGGCACAAAAAAGGCAAGCAAACGCCTGGTGGCAAGCGAAAAGCAAGCGAAAAGCAAGCGGAAAGCGAGCAAAAGAACTCATCCAAAAGAAACAGAAACAAAAAAACAAAACAAAACGCAAGCAAGAACTTGAGAAAAAGCAGCCAAGGAAAGGCCATGTTTCATTCATCCATTGCGGTGGAGGAGGCATATTTGTTTCTTGTCATCTCCTTTTGTCTGTTCCGTTCCCCCCAAACCCCCTTCCCTCCCCCCTCCCCCACCACATTGCACTAAAGTGCCCCCAATACTACTACCACCACCACCACCCTCCCCATTTTCCCCGACGTCTTGACAATATGAGCTCCTCCACCTCCCCCCCCCCCCCCGCCCCAATATAGCCTCCTCCCACCCCCCCTCCCCACTTTAACCTCCTCCCACCAAAAATCATAAAAAAAGATGGGCGGCACATTTCTTTTCCAGAAAGCTGCGTGGGATGCCCGCTAAAAAAATCGCTACCCGTCGTTGCTGTTGTTATCAATGACGATAATTTTTTTTATTGCGATCTCTACTGCTTTTTAGTGGCGCCCATACTTGTAGTTGCAAACACGAACGAAAAAAAAATGCGAAAGGAAATCTATCGCCGACAAAAAAAAAGTTGAGCTCTTTTTTTTTATTCTTCAACGTCAAAAAGACAAGAAAAAAAGCTGACATTGCTCCCAAAAAACCCACACAGGAAAGGAGGATGACGAACCCCCCTCCTCCCCCTCCCCAGGAAATCTTTCAACAAGGAGTTGCGCCATGCTACTTACCAGCAGTCTACACTAAATGGATAGAGCAGCAAATGCCCGACGCTGATCAACGTTCGATTGACTGGTGCCGCTGCTGCCTACCTCAGAGTGCCTCCCCCCCCCCCCGCGCCTCCCCACCGCCCAAGAAAAGTCCTGTATATCGAATGTAACGTATTTACGAAAAAACCAGCCGCATCAGTTTATTACCGCTGTGCGGCGCATAAGAGGTGTGTGCTGTTTTGCACTGCCTGTGCCTATAGCACTGCTTGCTGGTGTGCGACGGTGAAGAACAACCAAATTTTGCAGACAACAACAACAATTAAGAACAACAAGAACAACTGAGTAACAGCAACAACAGTAACAGCAACAACAACGAAAAAACCCCAAAAAATCCAACAAACAAAAAAAAAACGAGTTAAAAGCTGACAATTAGTACAACTCGCGGTGTCTTCTCAAACCCGCCAGGGCACATGCACGCAATCACCCACCCACCCAAAAACAACGAACCAACCAACCAATCGAACATGATGATGTGAGCCTGTATGCCTGTCTGTCTGTCTCTCTCTCTCCATGCCTCTCTGCGGCAGTTCTTGCCCTTAGCGAAAACGCCTGATGCCCTAAGAATTGAATTGCGCCCACCACGTTTAGGGGACAAACTACTTGTAATTAGAGTGCATTTCTTGTGCAGCCGCCAAAAAGGGCTCAGAAAACCTCGCCGCGCGCTCAAATCACCGAGGTAAAAACGCCGAGCAAAAAGCACAAGAGCGCAATGCTACAAGCACAAGAGAAAAAAAGCTACAAGCGCAAAGCTAAAGCGCAGTGCCAAAAGCGCGGCTTTCCCCCGCCACCAACGATATCAGTACTCGGGGGGACACCCACAACGCTACAGGCGTAGAGCTTAAACGCTCTGCGGATTGACTCAGAGAAAGGCAACCTAAGCGTGAAAAACATAAGCTTGAAAGTGGGCGCTATCTGCTACAGCGTTACAGCCCGCCGCGAACGTTGGGGGTTTCATATTTTTTCGAAGAAAAAGACAACCACTCAACTTGATCCTTTTTCGACGAAAATCAACTGCGATACATGATTGTTTCGACGAATATCCACCACATCATGTTCTTTCGACGAAAATCAACTACAGGACGCTTTGCCGAGATTATTTATCGACGAACAATCAACTACATAATGCATTTTCGACGAAAAACAACTCTACGGCATGGTGCATTTTCGACGAAAAATAGCTACGACATGATACACTTTCGACGAAAACCAACCACGACATGGTTATGAGCCTCGGCATTCCACGATCCCCGCGGTTGTCGAGCAATAATCACGCCTTCCCGACAGATCAAAAACCGACACAACGAATTTACATACCTTTTGCATGTATGCACATACCTTTTGTAAGGATGTACATACATTGTGTATGTATACACATACCTTTAGTATGTATACCAACACTTTGCCCACCCACCCACCCACCCACCCACCCACCGACCCACTCACCCGCCCACCCACCTCCAGACTGTACGCTCCTGCAGCAAACCACCCAAAACCAACGACACACAAACAATTCTTACAAGGACAAGTTTTTCGCGTCGAGAACGAAAAAAAAAAAACGAAAAATCGAAAAAAAAAAAAATTAAAGCCGCTATCGAAACCGATCTTTATTTCTCTCTCTCACCCCTTCCCCTCGCCCCCTCCCCCGAGTAGCGTCTAACAAAGCACAAACGCTTTTGGCACGGAACACCCAATTGTGGTTCTGGCTAGAATACACTGGACAAAAAACCTACCTGGTGGTACCTTGTGCCAAATTAATTACCCGATCGGTAATTTTAGCCGCCGCCATTTTCAATTTTCGGGGGTTTTGCACGCAAACGCGAACGCGCATACACGCACATACCGCACATAAAAGCACATACACCGTAGACACGGCACCCGTGAAAACAAAAAATCCCTTGCTATCGCGCTATGTATCACTCTACCACCGCTGTACGGCTGAACTGGGGGGGGGGGGAGGGGTAAAAGAGAAAGGATAGGAAGGGGGGGGGGGGGGGGGGGGGGGGGGGGGGGGCGTCACACGTTTACTGCCTTGCCCAAGGCGGACGAAAAAAAGATGACTGACACTTGATAATACACACAACATAGACGAATGGACAGAACGTATCATGCACGAACACGGAAGACCAAAGCACATGGATAACCCCGGGAAAGAAATATAAGAGGAAACACAAACAAAACACGAGGAAGGGAGGGGAGGGGGGCGGGGCGCAAAATTCGCATCCAAGAGCGAAATATACCAATGCATCCAACACGCGTATCTCTCACGCATCAAAGCGCTTCTGTACAATTCAAAAAGGGGACGCGCTACATACCGTAGCAAGGGGAACGTATCAACCGATAATGCCCCCAGCAAAGGAAAGCAAGCACACCAACCCTACGGGAAGCAGGAAAAAAAACGCTTGGTTCTTGCGCTCTGCCTGCCACTTACCTTAACTCTCTTTTCTCTCTCTGTCCCATTACACGACTATATAGACCCAACAATGAGGGGGGCAAGGCAAGGAGACTGGAAAGACCAAAAGGAGAAACACAAAACACACGCAATGACGTCATTGACTGACAGACGCTCGCCTACTTGCTAGAGTACGAACAACTCATTCCGGCCGGGGTCTCAACATTTTGGACCCCGCTAGATCGTGCCGCGTCACAGAAAACCCGCTGCAAGATATTCGGTCAGGAATTTTCTTTCCGTCGAGACGGGAAATTTCTTTCCATCGAGGGACGGAAGGCACGGCGCAAAAATGGGTCCGCGGAACAAAGGAAAAACAAAAGAAAAGAGCCTCAGCCAGTCCGCAGCACAGCAGCAGCCAAAGGAACAAATCGACTTTTCCCAGCAGCCATCAAGAACAAAACGAAGTTTTGCAAACGTACCGCAGCGGGGAAAAAAAAAAAATGCACACGCGATCACAGACGCCCAAAGGAGATTAGGTGGCGGTCAACCCGCTCCCCGAATGCCCCGCACCCAAAACTTACAGACACGGCATGAAGCTCGCGCGTGACCCCCCCCCCTCCTCGGCCCTTTCTCCCAACCCCAACACCAGGTGGTTTAGTTCTTTTAACCCCTCTAGCAGTGCCGCTACGTTTTATTGGGCAACGCAACACTTGGAAATAGAGTAGGGTCTGTTCTGCAGCAGAACAACGGGTTAGCATCCAAAACAATGACCCATGGCCCAACCCGCCCCATCCCGTCCCCAAGCTAGAGCATCAGTGTACACCCCACCCCCCCACCCCACTCCCCCAACCACCAACCCACCCGCGCCGGTGTAATGTACGTCACCAAACCACTCGCCCTTTAGGCCACTGCTACTGCTGCCTGCGCCTTTAGGACGGGCAGAGGAGGAAAACAAACAAAATAAACGACGACGACACAAACAAAAAACGCACGCACCAAGAAACAACGAAAAACAAAAACAAAACAAAACACAACAATATGGGGGGGGGGGGGGGGGGGGGGGGGGGGGGGGCGTCTACAAAAAGGAATCTACAAAGAAGAAAATCTACAAGGAAGGAAAAGACAAACAGACGACAGTTTTGTACGAGTAATGTTGGGGGAAGGACGGGGGGGGGGAAGGAGGGAGCAGCGAAAAAGGGCCTCCCATCCATTCTCTCAACACAACAAGACAACAAACACGCAACAAAAAAATACCGCAAAAACACCGAAAGCATAAAATATATCACAGAAGCACCACCACCAGCCGAAAACAGACACGGTCAGACACCCACCCACCGATCGTCCTAACGTCCGATCTATTTTTGTTTTCCAACCGAAACGTCCAGTCAGACCGAATGTCGAAAAAATCTAACCGAATTGTTCCAACCGAAACGTCCAATCCGACCGCATGCCATAACATTTCGACCGAATTTTTCCAACCGAAACCGTCCAGTCCGACCGAACGCCGAAAAAATTCGACCGAATTCTTTCAACTGATTACGTCCAATCCGACGGAATGTCGACCGAATGCCCGACCGATTGTCCGACCGTCCGCCTCTACCTACCCCACCAACCTACCGGCGGACCGACCTCCATCCCATCTCCCCGGTCCGGCCGGTCTCACGCTCACAAGAAGACACCAAAAACCTCGTGTGCTCGTCTACCACCGCTCAACCCCGACCACTGAGAGCGCGGGCCCGGTGCCTCTTGCTCATCCAGTAGCGCACCGCTTTCTCCCCGCGGGTTACCCTCTCCCAGCAAGCGAGTAGACCAGCCAGTTAAACCAAGCCTAGCCAAGTCAATCTAAGTCAATCTAAGTCAAGCCCAGCCAAGACAAGCCAAGGCCAAGATAGCCCCAAGCCTAGCCAAGGTGCGTCAAGCCAAGTCTCCTCAGTGACAAAACAAGACAAGAAAAAGACAAGAAAATATATGATAGGCCAAGCCAAGCCAAGCCAAGCCAAGCCAAGCTAAGCCAAAATCCCTGCCAAGCCTCATCGCGCTTCACCTCGCCCCGCCTCGCCTCTCCTCGCTTCCCCTCCCCTCGACCCTCACCGCTTCGCCAATCCAAGCAAGCCGACGACAACATAGCCAACGACCAAGTCAGCTACCGACTCAGAGCCACAACTCAGATGGAGCAACTCGGCTCAGATGGGGTATTCCGCTTGCCACGCCGATTCCCGCTCAAACCCCGGGCGCTGCCCCGGTAAAGCTGCCCCCCACGCGGTCTGCCACCCCCCACCCCCCCCTCCCACCCCGGAGCTCCTAACCGCGGAGTCTCTCTCGCCGCGCACGCCGGTAGCGCTCGCGTCCAAAAAAGAGTTACCCCCGTCGTTACCGCCGCCCGCTCCGCCTCCACCGCCGCCCCCGCCTCCGCCGCCGCTACCGCCGCCCCACGAGTTGGCGGCAGCCGCGGCGGCAGTAGCGGCAGTGTCGGTAAGCGCGGCGGAGTGCAGGTACGCGTCGGACGGGGGGGCTCGACGCTGCTGCTGCTGCTGCTGAGCTTCGGTCCAGAGACCAGAAGGAGACGGTCCGCCATGGCGGAAATTATCCACGCCTACAGGAAACGAGCACCCGCCCAGAAAAGGGGATCCTCTGCCGGTACCGCCGCCCCCGCCGCCGTGCCCCTGCTGCTGCTGATGTTGCTGTTGCTGCTGTTGTTGTTGCCGGTGTGGGTGCTGGTGGTGCTGGGGCTTCTGCAGCCCGCCCTTAGCCTGGGGCGAATACGGCGGGGAGGGGAGGACAAGCGAGTCCTCGGTCCAAACACTGCCGCCACCACCACCGCCACCGCCCCCACCAGAGCGAGACCCAGCGAGACCGAGATCCTTATCGCTCCCCTCGCTACCGTTAACAACGACCCCTTCGATGTTCCCGGGGTCGACACCCCCCACAACGCCGCCACCGCCACCGCTCGTGCGGCCAGGAGGCATAGAAGCGTTAGCGTTGAAGTCCCAGTTACCGCCGCCGCCGCCGCCACCGCCACCGCCACGGCCGTTATCAACCATCGCGTTGTTCCCCGCCCCTCCGGTGAGGGACGGCCCCCCACTCGGATCGACCACGCCCCACGACTGCGAGTGATCACCGCCGCCACCACCACCACCACCGCTACCGCCACCACCCTCCCCATCGTCGTTCTCTCCGTGGGTTACGAGAGAAGTTCTTGACGCGGCACCCTTGGCGTTCCAGCCTACCTCGCCACTCCCTGCCGCAGCGGCTTCAGAGAGGAGATCGCGCGTAGGCTCTAATACGACCCCACCAACCACCCCCCCCCCCCCCCTCCTCCTCCCGCACCCCCGGCGAACCCTCCATCGTCTCCCTGCTGCTGGTGCCCCCCCCCCCCCCCCCTGCCCCCCCGCCACCGCTACTTCTCCAACGCCCATAGTCAGCTCCAGTCTCGTCCAGCTGTCGCCACTTAGAGTTAGCGTGGTAATTTTCTACTGGCTCGGTCCTCATACCCCCCCCTGCCCCCCCGCCACCGCCTCCTCCCCCCCCTGCCCCCACAGGGCGAGGAAGGAGACGCATCCCCGTGTGATCCCAGTCTTGCTGCCGCCCGTAAGCCGCGTCCACGCTTCCCCTCGGCTCCTGCTCCACGCTGTTTGCTCCTCCCCTACCCCCCCGACCGCCACCGCCCCCACCACCACCACCACCGTTGCTGCCACCGCCGCTGCCACGAATGCCGTTGCTTCCTCTGTGTCGTCCATCCAACATTGCTCCGAGGGCGTTGGAGCTATCGAAGGACCCGACGCTGGATGGCGGGGAGAAGGTGGCGGAGACGGAGGTCGAGGAGGAGGGAGGGGAAGAGTGCGAGAGGAGGTGTCCCCCGCCGATGGACGACGCTGATGCTGCCGCTGTTGCTGCCGCCGCCGCTGTCGCCGCCGGCCCCGCGCTGACAGCATTGAGGTGATGTCTAGGCTCGCGTCGCGTTGTCATGCGGTAGTTACTGCTGCCTTCCGCCCCGCCAACACTGGCTCCGCCACCACCACCGTTACCGCCACCACCGCCGCTAATTGGCATGCCGAGGTTACAGTCATCCCCGGTTCTCTGGTTCGGAGGCATGTCTCGTGAGGGTGGGGGGAAAGGTGGCGACTATTAACGGGGGGGGGGGCATTCAAGGGCGACGGCAGCAGCAGAACCAAGACAGCACAGAAAATGAGGGAGAGAGGGAGAGAGGGAGGGAGGGAGGGAGGGAGGGAGGGAGGGAGGGAGGGAGGGAGGGAGGAAGAGACAGAGGGAGGGAGGGGGGAAGAGACAGAGGGAGGGACGGGGGGAGGGAGGGAAGGGGGGAGGGGGGGGAGGGGGGGAGGGACGGGAGGGAGCGACGGTAACGAATTGAGATTGTCGTAAGCAGACACTGCCAGTTAGGCCGTCTGCAACGACGGCATCGTTGTTTTTGCGTTCATCTTCCCGCTAAATCACCCACCCGCACCAGCACTTCTTAACTTTCAGTTTTGAACCAGGTCGAGTTTGTCGACTTTCTTATCGTTCCCTCGCGTCGACCGGAAAAGCGAACGAATGCGTGAGGATTCCCGCGTCCGTCGGTTACCGAGCAGGGCAGCAACAGAGTATAGACCGGTATATTCAGCTTCGGGCAAGACCACCCACACGAGGCACAAACCCTCCAGCACAGCAGCAGCTCATAATAGCCACCAAAGCTCCCAACAGCAACAGCAGCAGTATACAACGACAGCAGCACCTCACGAACAACACCAACAGTCCACAGCGGCAGTATCAGCGTGGCAGCCGCTCAGAGAATATACCAACAGCCTCTCTCCTCCACATTTCCCATCTACATAACAATACCAGCAATGCCAGCATCATTGGCAGCAGCAGCTACCACAGTACGGACGTATAAGTACACAGCCTCACAGCCCCTCCCGCGCCCTACCACAACTCGCCCCACCCCACCGTGCCACACTCACCATCCTATAGCGTTTGGACGCCGGGGGGCCTGGGGGAGCCCGAAAATGCCCCGGACCGCCCCCAGCCTCCACGGGGGGCTCCCGCGTCCCGCCGCGGAGTGGCTTGCCTGCGACAAGCGCCGGCGGCGGCCCCGACAACAGTCCGAAAGGGCTCGAAGACCTTCCCCTCCCTTGGTCCCCCCCGGCTTCCATCGGCGCTCCTCCTCCTCCTCCCCCCCCCCCCCCCCCCCCCCCTCCGCCTCCTCCTCCAGGTCCAGCTCCACCTGTCGCTCCACCAGCTGTGCCCGCCATATCCGGAGATGGCCACGGTAGCACGGGTAAGAGCAAGGGCGAAATCGACCTACGCGGAACCACGTCCGTCCCACCACCACCGCCGCCACCGCCGGTGGAAACCCCTCTTAATGATTGGGACGCTTCTTCAGAGATGGAAGAAGACACTCGGGGCACCCCGCCTCCGCCACTGCCTCCACGTACATGCTGGCCCGGTAACACCCCACCACCACCACCACCCTTATCACCCGGAGAAGGGTCTCCCCTTCCTCTCGGCCCTCTGCCACCGCCACCACCACCGCCCATAACGGCAACGCCGACGTTAGGCTTGAAGTCTTCCCTTCCTCCCAAGGGCTGAGGAGCGGTGGACAGGCTTTCCGACTTAGGCGATATCACCGAAGGGTTCACGGCTTTAATCGTGCGCGGGACACCTCTCGAAGGGGGGTGACCACCAATGCCGCTTACGCCGCTGCCAACACCCCCACTCCCTGGGCCCATAAGCCTGCCTCGGATAGGTTCTCTACCAATACCACCACCGCCGCCCATCATGCCACCACTCAGGCCACCGGTGATTCCGCCACCGGCAATTCCGCTACCGGAAATGCCGCCGCCGCTGAGGAGCTTTGCTCTTGCCGCTTTCGTAGCCTTGCTTTTGGCTGGGGGGGGGTCAGCAATACCGGCCTCCATCCTCTGGCGGCGGGTAGTGTACTTGGTACCCTTTGCGGGGCCGCTCTTTCTTTTCACGCTCCGGGTGCATTTCTCGCGGCTGGTGTCGGTATAGGAACGGGTACGGGCACGGGTATTATGGACAAGGGTATGGTGGGTATGGGCACGAATATAGGCATGAGTATGGACACGGGTATGGCCACGGTCATGGACATGGGTATGGTCACGGGTTTGGTGGGTATTCGGACACGTGTATGTGTATGGGCATGGACCTAGACATAGACAAGGGTGTTGACACGGGTATATTGGGTATTGGGCACGGGTATGACCTTCGGGTATACACGGGTATGGGCACGGAAATAGGCATGGCTATGGACATGGTTATGGGCGCGGGTATTTCGTCGGGAGGCAGAAGTCGTCGAATCACTGTTGCGATGTGTGGTGGTTGGGATTCTATCTTGTCAGGGAGCCAACTTCGATACCAGGTGCCTACTGTTATTGTGACACCCAAGCACACCGTTCTAGACCTGCCGCTCCTTGAGGCAAGCACGCACACTCGTGGTCCCTCGCGAGTGCGGTGCCTCGCCAGATGCCAATACCCGCACTATTCAGGGAAAAAGGGATAGCGCAGTACTGTACTCTGTAGAGCGAGGTCGTGACAAGCGATTATCACCGCACTAAACGTGAACCACGCACTAAACGCTACCGCACTAAAGTGGCACCACCACCGTTACAGCAGTACCGTACTATGTAGGACGAGGTCGCGACAAGCCATTTTCACCGCACTAAACTAGCACCCCGTACTAAACCGTACCGCATTGAAGCGGGACCACGACCGTTACAGCTGTACCATAGTATGTAGGACGAGGTCGTGGCAAACGATTTCACCGCACTAAACTAGCACCCCACACTAAACCCTATTGGACTACAGCGGGACCGCGACTGTTACAGACACTTGCCGGCTGGTGTGATGGTGCAACAGATAAATCAGCAATACGCGCGATCGGAACATCACACACAGCTTGCAAGGATGAGTTTTTCGACGAAATCTTCGATCCCCCAGCTGTAGTGTGTTTTACTTTACTTTATTTTACTTTTAATTATTAAAATAAAAATACACTCCAGCTGTGACATCCAAGATTTCGTCCAAACTCAACTTTGAAAGCTGTGTGTGATATTCCGATCGCGCGTATTACGGGCGGTGCTTTTTAATATTATATCATTGTGTCAACTTGGTTGTACACGGGTATGGAAACGGCTGTATGGGAACGGGTGAAAACCTTGAGGAAGGAGGCACACATCGGACTGATCACGATCTAGATAATCTATTTCACACATGAGACGGATCACGATCTACTGTAGATCACCTAGTTCATCCATCAGACAGATCACGATCTAGAAAATCTAGCTCACGCATGGGACATATCGCAATCTAGGTCATCTAGTTCACCCATCGGACATATCACGATATAGATCATATATATCGTGTAGATCATATAGGTTATACAGACCATGTAGATCATGCAGACCGCACGGCTCCCACCAGACAACACGATCTGTAGGCCATACGGATCATAAATAGAACAGGGATCTGTGTGCACATCCTTAATAATAGAGACTGGCCTGTTCGACGTGTGGAAGGAAGAAAGGATCGATGGAAAGGAGAAAGGGAGGAACGAAGGAAGAGAAAAAGACAGAACAACTAAAAACGCAAACAGAAAGCCTCCCACTGTCTGAGCCCCCCCCCCTTCCCCCCCCGATAAAAAAAAAAAAAACGCGGTGCAACTAAGAAATAAACAAAAAGATAAACAGCCCCCCAGGCCTGCAACCCCCCCCCCAAAAAAAAAAAAAAAATGCGGTGAACGAAGATAGGAAGAGGGTACCTTACCGCTTTTTCGACAACATGGTTGACATACTCGTTAATTGTATATTATACCCTGACCTTAACCCAATGAAACGCAACAACCATTGTACGGTGAAACCCCCTTCGTCTTGTACACAGTGTGCGTCAACCATCGTCTCCAAAAAGTGGTAAGCTCTACTGGATAGGAACGAGAAGGAAAAAAAGCACAGGACTTACAGCAGCGGTAAGGGTCCCCACAAGGCGGTTGGTGTGCCAGAGCAATACGACCGCCATATAGGGGGAGGCCGCCTTATCCCCCAGTAAGGCGGTTGGTGAGCCAGAGCAATATGACCGCCTTATGGGGGAAGGCCGCCTTATCCCACAGTAAGGCGGTTGGTGTGCCAGAGAAATACGACCGCCTTATGGGGGGAAGCCGCCTTATCCCCCATTAAGGCGGTTGGTGTGCCAGAGCAATACGACCGCCTTATAGGAGGAGGCCGCCTTATCCCCCAGTAAGGCGGTTGGTGTGCTCTAGAGAGCAATACGACCGCCTTATGGGGGGAAGCCGTATTGTCCCCCAGTAAGGCGATTGGTGTGCCAGAGCAATACGATCGCCTTATAGGGGGAGACCGCCTTATCCCCCAATAAGGCGGTTAATGTGCCAGAGCAATATAACCGCCTTATGGGGGGAGGCCGCCTTATCCCTCAGTAAGGCGGTTGGTGTGCCACAGCAATATGACCGCTTTATAGAGGGAAGCTGCCTTATCTCCCAGCAAGGCGGTTGGTGGGCCAGAGCAGTACGACCGCGTTATAGGGGGAGGCCGCATTTTGTTTTCCCAGGTTAATGAGTGCAATTCCCCAGTCGTCCCAAGCCGTTTCGACCGCCATATATCGGCATACCGCCTTACCCAGACAGCCTTATAGGGGAACCCGTACATACTGCACTCAGGGCAACTTACTTCCAATGAAGGAGGCATGTTTTTCGCAGCTGTAAAAGTTGACTCCTTGAGAGCCCCCAAAATCCCTCCCTACACTAACTCCAAGTAAATTGCCCCCCAAGAAAGGGTTTCCAGTTGCGGAGGGGTCAAGGAAGGAACGAACGAAACAACGAGGACGAAAAAGGGGGAGACCATTTTTTTTGCCACCGGTGGCGGTATTTTTTAGGACCGGGAAGATGCGGGCGGGGAGGTTGGAGTCACAACCGGCAAATAAATATACACCGTCGTGCCTTTTTCGGGTGCAGTGCAGCCTCTGCGATTCAACACCAAGCCCGCACAACAAACCACAATGCCAGCGACAGCTGTATTTTGTTTGGCGTTTCCAGAAACTCAAGAGTGCGAACTTCGTACTTCGTTTTTCGCAAGCGTGCTGTATGTTGTTCTCACATTAACTCGCATAATCAAGTCCGTGGTCACAGGACAGGTTCACTCTGGAGCCGAGGAATACCCCAGGGCAAAAAAACACAAAGCTATATACGATACGAGTAGAGCGAGCAATTTCTGTACAATTATTTTCGACTGACGATGCTCCTCAAGCCGAACAGGTCACCCCCATAAAATATCGACACCGTTGAGAGATATCAGTCTTTATGGTGATGTGTTGTTAGGTGGGGAAGCGTAGTGAACCCCCCGTCCGGATTTTCAAGTCATTGCGGTTTTCGGGTCTTCCTAGGGCTCCAGCTTCCTTCTGTGACCACGGACAATAGATTTTCGACGACAGTCAATGTAAGAACAACAACAACAACAACCGCAACAGCAACACCAGCACCACCACCACCAACGACACCAGCACCAGCACCTACAACGACACACGAGCACCAGCACCAGCGCCAGCACCTACAACAACAACAACAGAACATTTCCTGCGAAGGTCGTTGGCTTGTTCATCGGACTGCGCCTTCGCATTTTTCTCCAAGTCCGTGTTCGGGTCGCGGATGGAGTGCTCAAGACTCCATTCGTTTTTTCTCTCAAGTCTGAGTTTTAGGTGCGGTGGAGGGCTCCTTAAATTATTTAGCGGCGGAAAAAATAGCCTGTCGTGGCATTCGACTTTTCCAGAAGCGGAAAGTGCGCATCTGTATTTTGTATTTCCAGAACCTTTCTTCTTCTTCTGCTTCTTGTGATATATTTCTCGCTCCATTTGGGTCGGGCGGACAGACAGCGGGCGAGCGCGGGGCGGAAAATAAATACGTCGGAAATACACAACATATCAAGAAAGAGACAAAAAAGGAATGAAGGAAAAACAAAAGTGAACATAAAGCAACAAAAAAGTATTCCGCAGCCCCACCAGTTTGCCGTGGAGAGCAGCGGTAGCTGCAGCAGCAGAAACAGCAGCAGTAGCAACGACGGAACTTTGAGGGAACTTCGCGCAAAAACAGTGACGAGGCCCAAGGACTCAACAAGTCGCTTTCACCGCCGCAACAACAACAGCAACAGAAGCAGCAGCAGCAACAACAACAACAACAACAACAACAACAAAAGCTGTACAGTAGAGGTTCCTCTATAGTGCCGGTTGCCCGCTATATTGCCTGTGAAATCGTTTGGCACAGATAGGAACAACCAGAATAATTAGTAACAACATGTGGAATAGTGCCGGTTTCCGATATAGTGCCGATACATCGGCACTATATCCGAAACCGGCACTACTGCTGGAAAAGTTTTCGGCGGGCGTACTTGACAGAAAAAAAACTTCATCTGGAGCAACGTTGACTTTTTGAGGGCTACAGAGCACAGCCGTCCTCTTGCGCGAATTTGTCATCTTTCAACTGAGACCTCCCCTGTGATCAGTGTTGCTCTCACATTAACTCGCATAATCAAGTCCGTGGTCACAGGCCAGGCTTCAGTCACCCTGGAGCTGAGGAATACCCCAAGGAAAAAACGCAAACAAGCTAAAGGCGGTACGCGCATATATCACAGCTGACCTAATTCATGCCCCCGCCAGAAACGCATAAAAAGTGGAATCGGGAGTCAGCCTAGATGTGCCAGGTCCATACTGGTGCATACGTCTCACTACTCGCGCCTGGAAAACCGATTATATCGGTTGCCACCAGGAAAGACTATTAATACCACGTATATATTACGCGTAGTACTTATCACATATTACGCATATGCACGCCAGACGCAAGCCAATTGGAAAAAAGAAACAAAAAGAAATGAAAAGACTACCATGAATATATTGCACGTAGTACCTACCACTACGCATACGCACGTCAGACGCAAGTCAATTGGAAAAAAAAGAAACAAAGAAAAGAAAAGAAGAGAAAGGAGAGGTAAGAAAAGAAGAAATACTTTCAACATCCTGGACTACAGACAAAACTCCGATAATCTATTTATTTATTTTCCTATTGCAATTGACTGTCTTTTGTAGTCCCTAATTCCAATTGGATGATACCGGTCGAGCTCTAGTGCACCGATAATTTCAACAAATAATAGACGCCCACCAGACCCTGTCGTTCAGACAATTTCAATTAATACACTCCAATCTATATCAATGGTTGAAGCAATTTCTATTGATAGTTACCCATGGAACTCGATTGCTGAGCCCATAGTCTACTGTCATTTACTACCCCATTCTTTTGTACAGGCATTGTTGTTGTTGTTGTTCTCACATTAACTCGCATAATCAAGTCCGTGGTCACAAGACAGGCTCCAGTCACTCTGGAGTTGAGGAATATCCCTAGGGAAAAACACACACAACCCAAGGTGGTACACGCATATATCATAGCTGACGCAATTCATGCCTCCACCAGAAACATATAAAAGTGAAATCGGGAGTCACTCTATGATGTGCCAGGTCCAGGCCGGTGCATACGTCTCACTACTCACGCCTGGAGAAACCTAATGTTTCGATTGCCACCCAAGGAAGACTACCACGTATATATTACACGTAGTATCTATCACTACGCATACGCACGACAGGCTTGAGTCAATTGGAGAAAAAGAAACAAAGAAAAGAAAAGAAGATAAAGGAAAGGAAAGAAAAGAGAAGAAAAACGAAACAAGACGAAAAAGGCAAGCAAAGAGAAGAAAAAGACAAGAAAAGCAAGAAAAGACAAGACAAGAAAGCAAGGAAAGAAGAAAAGAAGAAAAAGAAAAAAGAAATAGAGAAAGAAAATAAAGAAAAATGTCATACTAGCAGACCCTAGGAACTGGCTAAGGATGGCATTGGGCTAACAGAGGGTATCACGTCCATCATCAATGGCGCCTGGGAGAGAACGCAACATGGCGAAGAAGTCAGGGCGGTCTTATGCTACCTTGTGACGGCCATTTGAAGGCCCACAACTTTCAATACGATGATGGCCAAACCCAGACTTCAGTCTCTTGGGCATGACGCTCCCCCTTCCGTCCCTCCCCCCTCCCCCAGTCCCCTCACCCCCCCCTTCCCCCTCCCCCCGGCCGCTTAGAGATGCCAACGGTGGATGACGCTGCCGCAGCCTTTGCGCGTCGCTCTGCAGTTTTGCGTCTCTCCGTTTCATGCCAATTCCGCATGAACAACTCGGCTCCCTCCTCTACTCTTCGAAACCATCTGCCAGCCTTCTGAGCAGCCTTTCGCCATCCTTCGAATTTCATTCCAAAGACCGACATATCCTCCTTCAAATGATCCATCCAGTCTTTCTCTTGCCGCCCTGAGTAGCCCTTACCCCCAACAAACTCCCCAAACAACACCCTCTGTGGCAGACGCTCCTCCCCCATACGTGCCATGAATCCCGCAAACAAAATCCTCCGTTTGCGCACTATCGCCTCAACGCTCTCGGCATCTGTCTGGGCAAGCGCGTCGGCGTACGATAGGGTGTGGTCGTCGCGCTTCCGTTTCCGCCATCCAAGGCATCGGAGGAGCATGGAGCGGTGAACCCGTCGTAGCCTGTCATAGTCAGGCTTCTTCGGGCTCCACATCATGCAACCGTACAGCAGTGTCTCGACCACCTCAGCTTTCAGCAACCGCACCTTCAACCGTAAACGCACACCCGGGCGATCATAGATTTTCATCTTGTACCGCTGGAAGCACGCCCAGGGCCTCTGAAGACGCCGCGTTATTTCAGTGCTAAGGTCTCTGTCTGCGGTGATAGCCCCGCCCAAGTATACAAACTGGATTGTTTGTTTGTAAACCTGGCCGGCTGCATTGATCGTGAAGGACACCTTCCCCCCGCTTTTGGTTTCCAGGCACATTATCTCTGTTTTCGCCTCGGATACTGTAAGCCCGAACGACGAGCACGCAGTCACGATCGCCGTCATCATCCTCTCCAGCCCTTCTGATGATCGCGATACGATGCCCGCATCCGTCCGCGTACAGCATACCCCACAATCTCTGCACCCCCTCCCCCTCCTTCCCCCTCCGTCCGTCGACTTTGCCTTAGTCTTTTGCAGCATATTGGCGATGATAATTATCCAGGCAATTTCATATAACAGACAATTTTGTAAATCAATGATCCAGGAAATTCCAATTAATAGACAACACCCCAGTTCAATCGTGGTCACAATACGACTAACTACAAGCTGGGCCGGGCAAGAATTCTGTAAAGCGCCAATATCGTAACGCGCCACTCAATGTTACGAGTTGGGACCTGAAATTTTGAGACGTTATTCGGAACGATCTTCCGGAGACAACCAAAATATATATATGTATATATATTTAAATATATATATATTTTGCTGACTCTCCTGCGATTTTAGATTGACCGGAATCTTTTCGGTGGTCATGTGTTGGCAAAAAAATGTCAAATCGAAAAAGAGCTTCTTTGGCTGCCTCCATGAGATAGTTCCAAATCACGTGTCAAAATTTCAGGTCCTAACGCCAAAAATTGAGAGGCACATGGCCAAGTTTCCACCGAAGTGCCTCTGCATACAAATTTACATAAATTTCAGGGATCCATCCATAACTTTCGAACAAAAGTGACCCATGAAATGAAACGCATATCTCCCTACTCCTCGTCCCAAGATGTACATGCCCAGAAAAAATGAGCAAATTCCATCCACGTTTATTTTTTAGAAATTTTAGAAAAAGCAACACAAACAAATCATGAAAAAAAATGCTCAAACAAGGAGACGTGAGTGGCAAACACTTTTTTCGGCACCAACTTGGTAGATTATCAAGCTGGAGGGCTTAAAATGACCACCGTATCTAGCTGATTACGAGGATATGCTCAGTTTGCAGTGGGTCACCGTCGTTCAAAAGATATGCCCGACTGATGGATAAGGGGTTTCTTGGCCGGCCCAGCTTGTATAGTTTATTTTTTTGTTTTTTACATTGCACATTACACCTAGTACCCTATCACTATTTTCTAAAATTCCTTTCTTTTCGATATATCATATACTTCGAAGTATAAGCCAATTAACAGCAGCAGTATTTGTAGCAGACTAATATGGTGTCTTGTGTACGTCGCCACTACATATCGTACAGTTAGGGAGCAGAGAGTAGACAGTCACAATGATTGCATCACCAGGTAGGAATATAAACCGTTAGTAGACAGCTACTCGTAGACTAGTAGTCTATTATGGTCCAGGGTGTTATTTTCATATACTCTTTAGTCCGGGACTAGCATAACGGGTACGTATGACAGGCCGTTTCTGCTTATGCCTTGGACAATAGAAATCGCAATAGACTATTGCACATACAAAAGACCCCCTGAGAAGTCTATTAATTGGAATTACATGGACAATTGATTCGTAACAAAGCATTGCAACTTGAATTGCAAAGGCAATACACAGTGTAGTCCAACCTATTAATTGCAATTGCTTGTGCAATTGATTTAGAGGATTGTCAATTAATTGGAATTGCCTCCTGCAACTTCCATGTGCAGGGGACTCCAATACTCTATTGCTTCTTCAATAGGATCGGGAGGTTACCCACAATAGAGTATTGCTTTTTCAGCATATCGTCCGGACGTCTATTAAAAGGGACTGGTTCGAACAATAGGTTGATACTTCGATATTCCAATTGAAATTGTTTCAACAACTTGCTTCTGATATTGCCCATTAATAGGAACTGTTTGACAATAGGTTTCTGTCCTGCCCTTTCAATTGTAATTGATGAAACCTTTGGTTTGTGGTGTGGCCTACCATTAGAAATGGGTCGCACGATAGGTTGATGCTTTGACTTTCCGATTGAAATCGATTCAACAATGTGTTCAATTGAAAAATCAAATCTGGTCCTGCCGACTAATCGGAATGGTTCGGGCAATAGCTTCCTGTCCTGACCTTCCAACTGAAATTGTTTCAACTACTGTAATTGTTTCGTGTTTTGTCCATTAATGGAAATGGTTCACACAACAGCTTCATGCCGTGATCTTCCAATTGAAATTGTTCCAATAATTCGTTTCTGGTCTTGCCTGATATTAATAGGAATGGGTCGGTCGATAGGTTTCTGTCCCGACCTCTTTCAATTGCACCGTTGTGAGACCTTTCATTCATAGACATCTGTCCTGACCTTCCAAAATAAATTGTGGCTGCAATTCCGAAAAATAGACAGCCCCCGAAATCAGCTGTGGCCGCAATTCCGATTGATAGACAACAGCCGATATCATTGGCCGGTCGCCCCGGTGGCGTATCAGGTTATCCTCGAGCCTGGTTTAGGTCAGTTTCGTGAGTTCGAGGCCCGCCGAGTGCACACTCGTATAAATTCGTTGGGACTTTTTCTTGTGGACAAATTGACTTGCGGAAAGCGCGAGAGCGTGAGTTAGCAACACTCGATGAACAATCGACGAGCAGTGGGATTGCTGAACCCTATGCGCGATGAAAATTGAAGGCAAGAACCGGGGAGGAGAAGGGATGACACCTGTGACCACGGCCTGTCCAGAAGCTGGAAAGTGAAAGTGTGAAAGAAAAAAAAAAAAAAAAAAAAAAACATTGGAAGCTGCGATTCCGATTACTAGATATCAGCCCAAGTCACATGTAGCTGCGATCCCGATTGATGAAAAAAACACGCAAAATCAACTGTGGCCACAATTTCAATAAATAGACAGCAGCCCAAACCATTTGTGGGCCGCAATTCTATTTGATAGACAGCACCCGAAATCAATTGTGGCCGCAATTCCGATTAATAGACAGCACTCGAAATCAATTGTAAACACAATTCTGATTGATAGACAGCACCCGAAATCAATTGTAGACGCAATTCCAATTAATTGACAGCACCCCAGATCAATGGTGCCAATTCCAATTAATAGACATCACCCCAAATCAATTTTCGCCCCGATTCCAGGCACTAGACAGCACCCCAAATCAATTGTGGTCACAGCAGACTAATACAATAGGAAGTGTTCAAGGTGTGAAATATAGCCAGTCCTGCTCTGTACTACTGTGCGCGGGAGGGCCATCTCCCACGCATGTGTGTATCATACAAGTTCGCAAGTCCTCAACAACTGCGTTCACCAGGTATCATATACACGTGCAGAAACAACCAATGCACTAGGCACGCCGGTGTATACGCGTGGAAATTCTCCCTCGCGAGTGGTAGCTCAGATTCGCGGGGTCACTCAAGTAGCAGAGATACACATTATTGGCACTCTAGAGAACACTCCCAAGAACACCCCAGAGAACACCCCCAAGAACACCCCAGAGAACACCCAGAGATGGGCACTAATCGGTATATTTCGTATGGGTTAGGGTTAGGGTTAGGTTAGTTCCATCGATTGTGGAAAACACAATAATGTAGGATACCCGAACCCGGCTACGATGGAGGTATCGCTTTTCGTCCGAAACGGTTTCTGAATGACGGTGATTCTTGACACAAAATTGTCCGAAAAATGATTGTTTTTTTTCTTCCCACATGATTCTCGTTGTGTGCACCTAGACTAGCCTATGGATCTTTCATCCGGTAGCAGTTTCATTTTTGTCTTGTATATTTTTTTTTGGGATAAGAGGTCTTAAGCTCCGAAAATTGAGAAAACTTCAGAAAAAAAAAAAACAAAGTGTTACGCCTCTATCGTATACGTAGCATGTGTGACCCCAGAGATCAGGCTCTTCCCCCGCTTTCCCCGTTGCCTCGTTAAAACAGCAGGTGCCTTCATTTTTTCGCGACAAGACTTCAGCACTCTCTTCCTTCGTACGAGACTTCAAAAAGATGAACCCATACCTCTGCGCACCGAGACAATAAAACCCGTTTTGAGGGGGACAAAATCTGACCGCCGAGGAACGCACCAACCTTTTACGTATATGTTTGTCGAAAAAAAGGGTACGAAGGGAAGGGACTCAAAGCAATTTTTTTAGATGGCAGATGAATACCAGGTACCTCGTGGGAGCTACTGCGCAGACAGCAGTGCGAGACCCAAATCGAATGTGGGGATCAAGTACTTGGTGTTGTTTTATGTTAATACTGGTGGCTTCGCATTTCATTAAGAGCACTAAATAACGGTATTGCCGGGAGGAAAAAGGAAGACACCTGTGACCACGGCTTTTGGTCAGAAGGCCGCTGAGGGCAAAACCTGTTACGAATTGAGCTGGAAAGTAAAAGGTGATGCCTAAAAAGAAAATAATGATAACAATAGTAACGATAACAACACCAATGATACTAAAAATGCATGATGTTGGTGTTTCTGCATGTGGCGAGTTTCGCAACTGGAGGCGTTTTTTGTACAACATCCCGCTCAATCGGGGATTCGGCCGTTTCGCAGTGAATAAAACGTTGATTTAACAAGAAAAAAAAGGGTTGACCCTTACGTGTGAAAATGCTATCAAAAAAACATCTTTTAACCATGAAAAATACCAGGTACGCCTTTGCGGTGTCCAATATTGAAGGACCAAGGCTCCAATCGACTAAGCTTGGCCGAGTCAGTGCGGTCAAAGCTATTGACAACATTTTCCCGAGCACAGCTCAGAAAGGAAGGAGCAGATAAGCACAGCCCTACGTTTCTGGTACGCTTGAATGGCCACGGTATGACTTCGGGGCTGTGAATCGAACCAAAATAAAAACCAAAATAAAAAATCGGATGAAATCCTTTGTCGGTAATGAATGCGGTGACGATTCCGTTCTTCTTTCGGCTTTCCATCACGGGGAAGATAGTATTTCCACGGTAACAGTGGCTTGGCACCAGATTTTAGTCAGACATTGCGCGAACCAAGGGAAAATTGGAAACTCGATCGTCCTATTGTGCTGGACGAGGTGCCAGAACACACACCTAGTCATAGACGCGATCGGAGTATCACACACAGCTCGCAAATATGAGTCTCGACGAAATTTCGGTCTCACAGCTGGGGTGTGTGTGTTTATTTTTCACAATTTACTCTCAAATCTGACTACAGTTAGTACATTGCTAATCCCCGCCGTCGCCTGCTCTGACTTGGGCAATTTAGTATGGGATCACCTGCTCTGCTATTAATAGCTATTATTGGCAAAATTGGTGACCCTACGAGGAGCCATTTGGGTGCACTTGCGGTGCAATCGGACAAACATCCCTAGTTATCTGAAAAGCAGCTACGAAGACAACAATTTTGGCACGGCCATAGGTTCGTAAGAACACACACACACACAAGGTGAACTTAGACGACTCCTTCTCAGGTAGGTTAGGTGTTCACAAGGACTGTCGCAATATACGTGGTACGGAGCAATATCGCACAGGGATAGGACAGTTGGTTGTGTTGACCGTATCATAGAACCGCCGACGCCGCACGACTATCATAGAACACGGCGACTGCTGTATGAGCCTATTTTTCATACCAGAACATTAACCTGACACACTAACCAGTAACGCTTGCTGCTGCATTTGCAATAATGTGTTATCTATCGGGGTTTCACGTAGTTTTGTGACCACAGAGTTCGTCTTTCCAGGAGGAGGCATCGGCAGGGCGGCACAGGCGCTGCTTGTGCTGTATGCAGATCTGCGTGATAATATCAGTTTATTGTCAAATGAAGAAAATACACACTTCTTCCAAAGCATGCTGCTCCACCTTGGCACCCTCACCCACGCCAGCCTCATCCACAATTTCTGTATGCGTACCATTCTGCATCAAATGCACATCACATGTTGTCCAGAAAAGAAACGGCAGACACAACCCCACTGCAGTAGAGGCTCCCAATAACGCGGTCTGAGTAAGGCGGTATCCCGATACAAGGCGGTCAAAACCGCTTGACGCCACTCTTAACCTGGAGTGATAAGGCGGCGTCCCCCTATAAGGCGGTCGTATTGCTCTGGCACACCAACCGCCTTACTGGGGGATAAGGCGGCCTCCGCCTATAAGGCGGTCCTATTGCTCTGGCACACCAACCGCCTTACTGGGGGATCAGGCGGCCTCCCCCTACAAGGCGGTCGTATTGCTCTCTATAGCACACCACCGCCTTACCGGGGGACCCCCACTGTACCTGGATAGGGCTGACAGCCCCATTGCTTGCAAATGAGCAACCTCGTATATCTCACGGGTCGGGTCGGGTCGGGAAACCCTGACCCGACCCATCCCACGAAAAATGACCCGACCCGTGAACAGCTCCGTTTTACTATTACCGTCAAATACCGCGGGTCGGTGTCCACCATCTACGACCCTTGATGCCTGCCTCCCGGTACTGCAGGAGCACGTGCGAGCCTACCAGCAGAAGCGCGGGGTGCGTGAGGTTCGCATGACCTTGCGCTGGCGTGATTTTTGTAGCAACATGGCAAAAACAGCCCCTTCAGAAGTATACCCCCCCTCTGAGGTAGGGCTGCGAGTTGGCTGGCCTTTGGACTTCACAGAATCTACAAGCCAGTTATCAGTTGTGTGGCAGGGTAAAAGTCAAACTAGCTGACGCACCAGGTAGTCCATACTGAGAAGCACCCCAAGCCAAGCCACAAAGCGCGCTATTGAATGATCAGAGATTAAAACGCGGGCAACTCTTGAAAAAATCACCGCTGCATGTAGACGGGCGTAAAGGCTCATGCGACGCGTGAGCTATCATACGATAGAGGTCCACGCCACTTTTTTTCTAATACTAACCCTCAATGTGGGGAGCTCAAAACTTCTCTCCCGAAAAAACCCCTCAAAACTCTTGGTAGAAAAACAAAACTGCTACTTGCACTGTATCATACCGAATGAAAAAATCTCATGGAATGGCCTAGCTATAAAACAACGACGACAATCATATCACACTGCTACTTGTACTGTATCATACCGAATGAAAAAATCTCATGGAATGGCCTAGCTATAAAACAACGACGACAATCATATCACACTGCTACTTGTATTGTATCATACCGGATGAAAAAATCTCATGGAATGGCCTAGCTATAAAACACCGACGACAATCATATCACGCTTTTTTGTTTCTTGTTTTTTTGGGCTATTTCCGACGGTTTTTGGCTAAGGAGCCCCGCCATTCGAAAACCACTCAAGACGAACAGTGTCACCTCCATCGCAGGACGCGTCCGTTACGATACCGTACATATGAACTCACATTTTTCTTGGAGGCTCAAAAAAAAATTCCCACCCCAAAAAAAAAAGTTTTTTTTTTGAAGAAGAACGATAAAGTACAACCCGATCAACACTCCAATCCCCCATGGCCCAAGTATTCAACAAAAAGGTATTGCGAAAAAAAAATGAAGACGACGACAACCCGATTAACAATCCAATCTCCCACGGCCCAAGTATTCGATGAAAAAGTATTGCGAAAAAAAAAGTGAAAGTACCGACGAGAAGCACCGTTATTCAAAAAAATATACGTACTGTTGTTTGTGTTTTTTCCCTAGGGTATTCCTCAGCCCCTGAGTGACTGGAGCCTGTCGTGTGACCACGGACTTGATTATGCGAGTTAATGTGAGAACCACAACAACAACAACAATAACCACAACAACAACAACAACAACAACAACTACTATTAGCTATTAGTACAAGTAGTATGCTATTATATTAGCAAGGCGCCGATTGGGTGTTGGGGCTTGTGGGCTACGAAGGTATTACAGTTGGTTGCGGGCGGTAATTTGCAGGATTTTGCGCGTTTTGCGTCTAGCTGGCGCGCGTTTGTGGCTCGGCTTGTGTTACCTTTTTTTTCTTCTTTTTTTTGTGGTCCCTTCTGTTATTTTCGCACCTTTTTTTCTTTCTCTTTCTCCCTCCTTATTAATAGACGTAACTTGGATCCAGGGCCACCAAGCAGGCTCTTTTCCCTCCCAATTGCTGCGGTACGTGTGCCTTCATTTTTATCGCGCGGGGATGTCAGCCCTTTGTTCCCTCGTCGACTCGCGCCTAATTGCGCGTGTGTTGTACTATTCTTCTTTTTTACCTCGTCGACTCGCGTCTAATTGCGAGTGTCGTGCTTCTCAACAGGTGGTATTTTTGTAGGTGTTGCGGTTATTTGCGGGCGGTAAATTGTAGAGTTCTCCGCATTTGCATCTGACCGGCGCATTTGTGCCTCGACTTTCAAGTATTTTTCGGAGGACGTTGACTTGTGTCGGTTTGTTGCGGGCGGTAATTTTTGCGTAATTCTGTGCGTTTGCATCTAATAATCTATATAACTGGTGCGTTTGTGTCTCTGGCTTGAGATGCTTCTTAACCCTTCTGCGCCGCGTCCTCGTTTTTTGCCACAAAATGCTTGGAAGTAGTGCGGGATTTTTTTTTCTTGTCCCAGTAGAGTGAAAGGTTGATATTGGTAGGTATTTGTAATGCTACGGTTTGTTGCCGGCCGGCGGTGTGTGTGGTGTGTTCTTCGCATCAAATTTTGATGTCTTGACGCTTTCTACGAGAGAGGTATCGTTTTTGGCTATTTTACCCAAAATCGTCGAAACTGAGCTCTTTTTTCGCAATACATTATATATACCAGGTATGTATATACATATATGTTTTGAACGACGGTGCTCCTTAGCCCAAGGTCATCGGAACTTGACTATTTTTTCGCAATATATATATATATGTATATACGAGGTATAGTCATCCGACCGGCGGCCATAATGGTAGCCTATGTTACGGCGGTGAGTACCGCCATCTAACCTAGGATGCCTCCCTATTGGCTGGATTCCACGCCACCTTTTTTCGTTAGTAGCTCTGCGGTAGGGTACAGCCACCTAACTGACTTAGTCAGCATACCTATACATGAACCCCTTCACAACTGGAACTCCTTTTCGGGGACAATTTTACTTGAATTTAGTATAGGGAGGGATTCGGGGGCTCTAAAGGGGTTAAGAAGCACCGTGAGTCGAGCGACAGACGCACCAGTTATAGATTATTAGATGCAAACGCGCAGAACTCTGCCAAATTACAGCCCGCAACTAACTGGAATACCTCGCCAAATGTCCAACACCTAATCGGCGACTTTACGATTAGAATAGTCAGCCATGGTCACACTAGCCCATGTCAGTATAGGTCAGTTTCGTGAGCTCGAATCCCCCCGAGTGCATACTCGTATATATTCGTGGGGACTTTTTCTTGTGCACCTGGTACAAATTAATTTGACTTGCGGAAAGCGCGAGCGCGTGAGCTAGCAACACTCGATGAAAAATCGACGAGCAGTGGGATTGCTCGAGGACCAACGCCCGAATGGGTAGGGTGGACCGTAACTGGACCAAGTCCGGCGGAAGGCCATCTCCCATGGCCAGGGGTTTTGTTAGTGGGTGAGCTTGCGCAAGTCCCACACTACCCGGAAAGATGACATTCCGGGTGGCTCGTATCTCCACCGAAACTGACCCTCAGGGGACAGGCCGGGTCGACATACACACGCACCCGTATAGAACGGCAACTTGCGCTGCCGAGGTTGTAACGAAGACCACTGATAGGGACAGCTCACGCTATACCTACAATGGGACTCGAAGGGTGCGCCAGCTAGCGTTGGGCTGCGAAAGCAACTGAGTTAAATCGACACACGACGCGTATGAAAATACGCGAAAGTGTGGTGAGCTAAAGCTTTTTTTTTCCCCATCCGCCGGAGGATAAAAAAAAAAAAAAAAAAGAAGTGGGATTGCTGAACCCTATGCGCGATACAAAATTGAAGGCAATAACCGGGGGGGAAGAGACAACACCTGTGACCACGGCTTGTCCAGAAGCTGCAAAGTAGATGTGTGTGAAAAAAAAAATGTCCTGAAAAAGTATCACCAGCACAACCCTTGATGCTTCCCTCCCTCCCTGTTCTGCAGAAAATCGTGCGATTCTACACAATAGTAGGGCGAAGGAATGGCGTTTTTATCTACGATATTAATAGTATGGTCGAGTAGTCAAGTTCTTATGACCTTGCGTAGGCGTGATTCGTAACACAAGGCAAATTAACTACTTAAGAACTGCCCCCCCCACCCTTTTTAGTGTGACAAACCACCGAGACTTAAACTGGGATCACTTTGGAGCAGAAAAAAAAGTTATCGCACACTAAAAGCAAATAGAAAGGTTAAATACGAGTGTCAGCATAACTACCAGAGGCGCTTTTTTTTTTCAATATCATACCTGTTTTTTTTTCGCAATTGCAAACTTCCATAACATTACCCTTTTGGCAAATAATTTATTATGTACGACTACATATACTTCGAAGTGTGTAATTAACGGCTGATTCTGTACCAGGTATAGGGATGTGGTTTGGGGCTCTAAGGAGCACCCAACTGAGACAAGACGATACAGCAGTTGCTCATACTAGTGGCGGTACCCCTACCCCGTAAAAACCTTCTTATGACTGGAAACCCACGTTGGGCGAAACATTACTTGGAATTAGTATAGGGATGCGGTGTGGGGCTCTAAGGGAGCACCCCCTGAGACAAGGCGAACAACCAGTATTCGCTCTCGAATCCCTCCAGTATTCGCTCTCGAATCCCTCCAGTATTCGCTCTCGAATCCCTCCAGGACTAGAGGGAAAACCAGGCCAAAATAAATGGACGATTTCTAGAATCGACCAAGGCTACGACATGGTATTACTAGGGGGGGTGTTTCGACGGTGTTATGACATACCTCCTTTTGCACTACCGGGTCTTCACTATCATACCATCATACTATCATGCTCGCACGAGTGACTCTGTACCTCACCGACAAACACACGTTAGGCGACTTTTTGCTTGGCGCAGTGGAGCGAACCATCTCAATGGGGATTCGCATCCAATTTTTTAAATGGCACGAAAGCCTACCACGGTATGGAGCAGGGGGGGGGGGTCACTCGTGCGAGTGACCCCGAGCTACGGCAAAAAAAGGACCCCAAAAGGACTTACTTATTATTATTAGTAGTATTAGAACTAGTATTAGTATTAGTATTAGTATTATTATCATTATCATTATCATTATCATTATCATTATCATTATCATTATCATTATCATCATCATCATCATCATCATCAATTATTATTATTATTATTATTATTATTATTATTATTATTATTATTATTATTATTATTATTATTATTATTATTATTATTATTGTTATGATTATGATTATGATTATGATTATGATTATGATTATTATTATTATTATTATTATTATTATTATTATTATTATTATTATTACTATTATTATTATTACTATTATTATTATTACTATTATTATTATATCCTCCAGCAGATGGGGGAAAATAATGCTCAAGCTCACCACACTTCCACGTATTTTCATACACACACGTCGTGTGTCGATCTACGAACTCAATTGCATTCGCAATCCAGCGCTGGCTGGCGTGTCCTTCAGTTCCCACTATAGCGATAGCGCGAGCTGTCCCTACCGGAAGTCCCCGTTACTACTCCGGCAGCGCAAGCTGCCGCCGTTGTATTCGGATGCGTGAGTATGTACGTCGACCCGGCCTAGACCCCACAACGCTGTAGCAGTGGTCAATATTTCGGCCACACGGGGAAGCCGCCCGAGGCGCCGGGTACAGGGTTTGTTCGAAGGCGCACCGGTACGTAAAGGGTTCCCCGGTAAGGCGGTGGTGCGCGAGAGCAACACGACCGCCTTATCGGGGCAAGCCGCCTTACTCATTCCAGGCAATATGAGTGCAATTGCTATTCTTCAGTCGTCCCAAGCGCTTTGGGACCGCCTTATATCGGGGTACCCGTCTTACTCAGACCGTCTTGTCGGGGGACCCCCACTATATACGACACGCGCATCGCCTATTGATACCCGCCTTGTCGGGGGACCCCCACTGTATACGACACACGCATCGAATTTTGATACCCGCCTTATCGTGGGACCCCCGCTGTACACGACACACGCATCGCATTTTGATGCCCGCACTGGCCAAGCCACCTCGCTGTATTTGCAACGTCATCATGTGATATATCTGTCTCAAAGTCTGTGGCTAAATATGATAGCTCGTTTCTCTGTGAGGCACCGGCGCCAACACTGGCTGTGCTATTAATTGGTGAAGACGGGAAGAAACATAATTTTAATGCAAACAACACTCACTGCTACCGGCTCTTCCTACCCACGTAGACGGCCGATACTACCACAAGCCTCTTGTAGGTCGATATCACCAGGACTCAAAAGAATTGACAACACGTGGCTTCTATCTGCAGTGGGCAATATATCATGTAAAGCTTTCACATATTAATAACACGGCGGGACATGCCGATTTTAAGAACTGCACCCACGTTTTTTTAGGGGACAAATAACTTGGAATTAGTATAGGGTACATGTTTTCGCACTTCTGAAAGGATCACGCCCCGCATGATCCAATCTCGGGTGCTTTTAGATCGGAGTACTCGCTGCGTGCACTATTCACGTTAAACTGATATTTTCACCCATCTTTGACTTCCAGCACAAGCAGTGTCCGTGCCGATGCCTCCCAGAGAGACGACCTCTGTGGTCACAAACTTAGAGCACACGAGGTAGACAGCAGTGCAAGTACAGCAGGGTGATTTGGCCATGAAATGACAACCACGACTTACACCAGGAGGGCAAAACCCATGCCAGTCAGTCAGCACACCAGACTAATCGGAAGAAGAAAAACACCAACAAAAACAAGAAGAAAAAAAAAAAAATGAAAAGAAAAGGGGGGAAACACAAGCTGTACACTCTAGCTAGTACAGTTAATATGGCGCGGTATGTGTGATACGAGCATAACGACCCTGTACTGCTGGCCGTACAAACGATACCTGGTAGTCACCTATGCACCCGACCATTCGTTGCAGACTAGACTTCTCGTGCACATACACCGAAAAGAAAGTACTAAAACACATCATACATATGAATGTGTACGAAACAAATGTTTGTCCTCCCTCTCCCCTGCGCTGGCTCTTTACCGGACGTTCCCGCGCGCTAAACAAACAAAACAAAAGCATCCCCTCAGAACCTTCCAGAACCTTCCAGTCAACAGATTCATCCAACCATCCATCCGTCCGCTCCACCTACCCATCTATCCGCCCGCCCACATGCGTTCGGAGAGTACATGAAACGCTCTATAAAGACCAATAGGAATGGATCGTATCTATGCGAATACTCTAGCATATCATAACATCACAAGTCCAAAAATGTAACTTTGAAAGTCTACTGGTATATACGATCTTAACATCATAACTAGCCTAGACCTCGTCCCACCCTCAAAACTGTCGTCTGATGTACACATACATAGACTACACATGATACGATAAAAAAAAAGTCAAGGCGAATATCTCGTCCCAATCTCGAAACGCAACGCTAACGTACACACCACACCAGGTATGGTGGGGGAGCACGCAAAACAGAGAACAACGGAGCGACAAAACTCTCTTATTAGGAATGCCATATTAGGAAGGCCAAAACGAAAGAAAAAAAAAAATCGGAGCGTTGTGATTTTTTCTGTGCGAAACGAGCAAATGGCGTTTTCTATACCACTCACTCTTTTTTTACTTGGTTTTAGCGACCCCTCCCCCGCCTGCCTAGCTTCTTAAAAAATAGTGCGGTCAAGCCATACGTACCAGGTACCAGTTAAAGATTTTATTTCCCCCTGGGATGGGACTATCGTCGTCAACCAAACACCCGGAGCAGGAAAAGCGGAAAGTCTAGATTGGACCACATTTAGCAGCACTACCTGTAATTAGCAGCCGTTGATTTCCAAAAAACGAACCACCTGGTTGGGATTGATGGATGGATGAATGGACGGAAGGATATGCGGACTGACGAGCTGTTTCTATACCAGCACCTTTATATACCAGTTTTTTTCTTTTTTTTTTCCTCACACTTCTACTTTCCAGCTTCTGGACAAGCCGTGGTCACAGGTGTCGTCCATTCTCCCCTCCGGTTCTTGCCTTCAATTTTTGTCGCGCATAGGGTTCAGCAATCCCACTGCTCGTCGACTTTTCATCGAGTGTTGCTAACTCACGCTCTCGCCCTTGCTTTCCGCAAGACAGTTTATGCACAAGAAAAAGTACAAACGAATTTATACGAGTATGCAATCGGCGGGGCTCGAACTCACGAAACTGACCTATACCAGACTCGAGGATAATCTGATACGCCACCGGGACGACCGGTATACCAGCACCTGGCATCGGTATACCAGCACCTGGCATATACCAAGTCCCAACGAATTTATACGAGTATGCACTCGGCGGGGCTTAAACTCACAAAACTGACCTATACCAGACTCGAGGATAACCTGATACGCCACCGAGACGACCGGTACACCAGCACCTGGCATATACCTTGGTATAACCTTATCATACAGTCACGGTCCTGCGTTAGTGCGGTACCCTTTAGTGCGGGGTCCCAGTTTAGTGCGGTGAAATAAAATGATATAATGTCTAGGTCTTACGTTAGTGCGGCACTCTGTAGTCCGGGGTCCCAGTTTAGTGCGGTGAAAATATAATGATATATCGGGTACAGTCGTGGTCCTACGTTAGTGCGGCACCCTTAGTGCGGGGTCCTAGTCTAGTGTAGTGAAAAAATAGTGTTACGCAGTTGTGGTCCCGCGTTAGCGGGTACCCTTTTGTGCGGGGTCCCAGTGCCGTGCGGTGAAAATACAACGCTTTACAGTCGTGGTCCTGCGTTAGTGCGGGATCCTTAGTGCGGGGTCCCAGTTTAGTGCAGTCAGAATCGCTGGTCAGGACTTGCTCGTCCAATAGGGTGCTACTGTATCTAAATCGCTGGATAGTGCGGAGTCCCACTTGAGTGCGGGTATCGTCGTCTGCCAAAGGCATCGCACTAACTCAGATCCTGACCACGACTGTCTCATGTGTGGGTTGCGCGTTAGTCTCGTCTTCACAATGTCTTTCTATCTACTATACCAGGTAACATCCAGCACACCTACTACTAATAGTACGACAGGTAGTTGTTGTTAGCGATTCAATGCGACTCGACGGCAGAAAAAAGGGCTCAGGTCTCCTCGCGAAAAAAAATCGATCCAGGCGCGCACCGTAGTAGGGAGGGGGGCAGAACAGCCTGCTTATCAATAGCAACCCTGGGTCCGAGCTGAGTTTATACGGAGGGAAGCATAGCAGAAAAATAAACAGTGCGAAGGTAATGGATGCAATGAGCAAAAATAAATAAATAAATGTATCTCTCTTGGGACATAAGATGCCAGGAGACGTCACTTACCCCTTGACGGACGGCAATTCTCCGATGATTTCTCCTGACTGACGGACAACTACTAGGTTTTAGTGTGGAACGATCCGTTTGACACCCTTGACCGCTGGACGTTTTCCCTTGACTGATCGTCTCCTGATATCTGTGCTAGGGATATTAGAGGGGAAACTTGACAAAAAAGGATCGTGCGAACACGGGGCGTAGCATGGTGCTACTCGTACTCCTGGCCGGTCACAATGCTCCCAGCAATAGACGGTTGATATATCAAGAAAAATATTTTTGTTGTATCGCTGGGTTGGGTCGCACAAAAGCTAGGAGTAATAATCCGCCGTAGTCCCTACGAGCACTGCTGTCCGTGCGTGCTCTCTAAATCTCCCTCCTTATACACAGAGACGAGACAGCGAAAAGTTATGTGGTCACAAACTGATCACCAAAAACAGCATCAACGCCGTCATCAGCCAGCCAGTTAGCCATCGACGTGCACAAAAAGTTGACACGCATACAAAAGCTTTTTATTTTTTTCAATATAACATATTTCAGCCAGCTTGTTGCGGAAAGAGGGGTACACGAATAGACTACACCAAAAGCGATGCCAGTCAGTGTTGGGTCTCCCTGGGCCAAGCGAAACAAAATAACAACTGATAAGTTATCCCTATGCCTCGTATATCTTGGTGTCAGCTTAAACCCACTGTATACTTTCCAACATACCTGGTATTACGGCTCTTTCGTTGTTGTTGTTGTTGTTGTTGTTCTTGTTGCGGTGTACTCGACAACGTTGAGCTACAGAAAAGTAATATGTGGCTCCCGTCCGCGGAAGCCGGAGGAGGGCGCGACAGCTTGCGCTATCTTTTGAACACGATAGGGTGACATTGGCAAACGATACCGGGTACATGTTATCCCTGATATCCCTGAAAGCGTGTACTTTTCTACCCGTCCATCTGCACAGGATAAACAAAAACAAACAAAAACGTCGAGCTACAAAAAAAAAAAGGTTGCCCCTACGTACACATACGCGTATACATATATCATCACAAACTACTACCAGGTACTGCCGTAGCTGCGCCAACTCTCCGTCGAAGAATAAAAAAATATGGCACGATCTATAATACACAAGGTATGTTGTTGTTGTTGTTGTTGTTGTTGTTGTTGTTGTTGTTGTTGTTGTGCGACCATCCATAACAATGTTGAGCTATTGTTGTTGTGCGACCATCTATAACAATGTTGAGCTAGGCACCAAAAAGTTAAAAGCTCTAGTCTACACACTTATCCGGTCACACTACACCAAATATATGCGTATGCATCACATTGCTGCTACTGGCATGTACCAGGTATCATATATCATTCACCTACCAGGTGTATCACACGTACTATTGCTGCAGGTACTGATATACCAGGTATATGACATTACCGCTACTGTCCACTTCTGTTCTGTACATGCATTCACTCACCGAAAACACATACCTGGTACATCGCAATCTGAAATATCAAGCCACACAAACATTAAAATTAAACATAGATGAGTATCTGCCTGTACATCAAAGCATACATGCACACATCACACCACCATCACCATCTACAACATCCAAGCGGCAGAAACGTTAAAAATCATATATACCCCTTTACTTCTACACCCAATATACACGCATATATTCACACCACCGCTGTTAAAGTCATGCATGCATACATCTCTGTTACACTACCGCTACCAGAGAAATGCGCTCGCTGCTACAGCTGTACATACATCTCTGATTCACCAAACATATAAAGTCTATATCACACAACCGCGATACGAGGCATACTGATACACCCGCACAAAGCGAGCCACCTCACGCCAGCGCAGCGGTACAGCACCAAAAAGTTCCCGAGCCCTCACCAGGACGAACCTGATAAATCTCACCCGCAACGCGGCTTCAAAGACATCCGTTCCCGCAACGCCCGACCAACATGTCCACGCGCTAGCCCTAAAACAAACATTCTTGTAAAAATTATTGTACCAGCCCATCCTTCAACACTAGGGGAGTTCAAGACCTGTCAGAAAACCTTCCGCCCAAAACTGCAACCCTTGATACCGTGGGACGACTCATGCACTCACCGTCGAAGGCATAGATGACACGGGTTCTTGCCGTCGCAAGCACGCTTCAGTCGGACGCACAGATCGCAGCTCTTGCGTAGCATCACCTGTCTTCCGCCGGGGCCAATCGCGGGACCGGGTGGGCCAACTAGACCGGTGTGGGAAGGCTTGGTTTCCACAGGAAGGGGCGGAAGAAAGGCATCGTGTGGGGAGGGCATGGGTAGTTGACTCTGTAAGGTAAGGTAGGCACTCGCTCGCTTTCAGTTGGGGGGAGGGAAAGAAGAAGGGCTGGAGCGGGTTGATCGGTCTCGGGGAGCCAAAAAAAGAAGCAGCGCTCGCGTTCAGGCTCGCTCGTTGCTAGTTAGACTTGCTAGCTTTCGGTTGGAAGTGGGACGGAGAGAGTTATTTATCTCAGTGCTCTCTTTTCAGTAGAGGAGGAAGCAAAGAGGGAATGGAGGAGCGCGTTGTCTCAAGGACGGAAAAAAAAAAATCCAGCAGGGACAAACAATTATATCGCGAATTATGAAACGGAACACTGCAGGCAGCTCCATCTTCATGCAGGCAGAAAAAATCGAACTTGGCTAAAGTATATCGGCATGCACTTATACCTGGGATACCTCGTACTGGTACAGCAGCATATATGCACGATGCACACATGGTTGATGCTCTAATTTTGCTCCTTGAAAACCTCTTTAAACCAAATATAAAAGTTCTAGTGTAGAGATCCTGGGCGGCTGTCCGTCAGGGAGCAAGAGGGCCGTCAACTGATTCCGGTTTGCGGTAGAGTTTGACGCCGTCAAGGCTTCTTTAAACTTACAATACTAATTTTAGTGTGCGAAGGTCCTTGGCGTTTCTTTAAAGGCCGCTGCTCGTCAAGGGGAAGGAGCGCCGTGAACCGAGAAAAGTGTATGAAAGTACGCCTTTTATCACGTGCAAGAGGAAAAGTTAACGGCTTTGTCTCAACACTTCGCTACCTGGTACACTTTTAACGACTGCAAGCTGCCTGCAGCCCCTGTTCGGTGACAAACGACTTCAAAATAGAGTCGATTCATTATTGCAGTAGTACCATGGTGGGGCTACTATCATATCGCACACGCATCAAAAGAAAAAAAGAAGAAAAACACACACTACACACAAAACCTAACTTATCCCCAGCAAAATCGAAGTCAAGACGAAAACTAAAAAAATAAACAAAAAAGTAAAAAGTAAAAAATAAAAACCAAAAACCCCATCCCGATCTTCACCTCTGACCCTCTGGAAAACGCGACGGGGAGATACCGTCTGGAATTATTTAACAACATAATGTTGCGGTAATACGCAATAGGATTCGGGACGAAGTGATGCTAAAAAAATAAAAAATAAAATAAAATGTCAGTACGTAATATGTTCGGTACAGTAGTACCTGGATCTGCCTGCTGCTGCGTAGAGTCTGGTTGCGGGCGAACGACTGAAAAACCTTCGGGTGGTCTGACACATATATCACGCCGACAATTGATGCGACCAGCATAGCATATTTCATTTTTATTTTTATTATTTTTAATCCTCCGCGTAAAAAAGTCAAGCCTAAGGCCACCGCACAACTTCCATGTACTTTCATGCAAGTCGTGTCCATTAAACTCAATCGCAATCGCGACCCAGCGCCATAAATTACCAAGGTAGCGTTTTTCTCCCACAAAATATACCCAAACCAAACCAAACACAAGAAAGAAAAGAGAGGAGGGGAGGGGGCGCTACTGCTTGCCCATTTTACTGCGAAGGACTCGCACGAGCATTCGGTAGAGGGCGGCGCACACATTAATAACGATTGGAAAGGAGGGCTATTTAAATTTCACCGCTTCATATTATACTGCCAGGGTTTGGGGAAGCAGCAACAGTTTCAGGCAGTTTAATGAGCGTGCGTCAGACAATCGTCGGAACATCTTTGTAAAATCATCTTAAAAATCCATTCTTCTAACCACGCCCACGACATCGCAATGCAGCCAGCAAATTCACAATCATCATCAGCAGCGGCAAAAAAAAGAGTGTATAGGCGCGCGCTTTCCTTACCCAGCTTTTTTCCTCATCTAGCTCCTACCCTACGTTACCCTAACCTCCGTACGCTACCCTACCCTCCCAACGTTACCCTACCCTCCCCACGTTACCCTACTTCTACCCTCCTTCCCCTACCTTCCTGCCCTGCTTCAGGTCACCATACCCTACCTCACCCTCTACCCGGTACTGGTATACTTCTACCATACCCTACCTTACCCTCTACCCGGTGCTGGTATACTTCTACCATATCCTACCGTACCCTCTACCTGGTACTGGTATACTTCTACCTGTTACTTGAATATTTTCACGCCCATTTTTGATTTGCAGCTTCTGGACAAGCCGTGTTCACAGGTGTCTTCTTCTCTTCCACCCCCCCCTCCGTATGTGTCTTCCTTTTTATCGCGCACAGGGTTTCCAAAACGCTCGTCGATTTCCATCGAGTCGATTTCCATCGAGGAAACTCGATAACCCACGCTCTCGCGCTTTCCGCGCGTTAATATTTACGCAAGAACATGTCCTTGACAAGCCAGTCACAGGTGCAGAATCCCGCAAATGACCGCGTGCAACTTCCTATCAGGTCCCTGGTATATCAGAACACGCAGCCGTCAAAACAACCCGTCGGCAACATATGTTCAGCCAGGGTACAGCCTGACAAGATGCACCACACAGCTTTCACATTTCGCGGGCAACGCACACGAAAAATATTCAAAAACGTTCCCAGAAACAAGCAAAAAAGTTCCGCACTATTTAGCACGTAGAAACAGATGAGCTCCCACACCAACATACTACCAAAACATACTCTGACAAGAGAGACCGCGGTTCGGCCATTTGGGTGACCGCCCTCCAGACAAAAACTAGCAAATGAAGGCAAAAAAAAAAGTGGCTTTGTCGCGGAGACCGCGGTTTGACCCCTCTCGACCGACCGCCCCCCCACAAAAACTAGTACACTAACGCCAACAGTGGCCTTGACGCGGAGACCGCGGTTTGAGCCCTCTAGACCGGCCGCCCCCACACTAAAACTAGTACACAAACGCCAACAGTGGCCTTGACGCGGAGACCGCGGTTCAACCCCCTGGCCGACCGCCCTCCAGTCTAAAAGTAGTATACTAAGGGAAAAAAAGGTCATAACCCGCCCGAAAAGACCGCTTTCTCTCTCTTCTATACTAACCCTTTTGTGACTTGAGTACGGTACAGCGACAAAACAAAGCATAAGCGCGGGTCTTATCATGCTGCGAGCGTGGAGCACTCGGCAGCAGTGCGAGCGATGCGCGTTCCTTACAGGAACTCGCAATGGAGTTAGACAGGTTCGGGTCGACATACATACTCACGTATCCGTATACAACGGCAGCTTGCTCTGCCACAGTAGCAACGGGGACCACGGGTAGGAACACCTCGCGCTATCGCTATCGCGGGAACCAAAGGACACGCCAGAAAACCAGCTGGATTGCGAACGCAATTGACTTAAATCGACACACGACGCGTATGAAGTACGTGAAAGTGTGGTGAGCTCAAGCTTTATTTTGTTCCCCATCTGCCAGAGGATACATTCAAAGAAAAAAAAAAACTTAGCCAACCCTGTCGTGACTTGACTATGGTGCGGCGACAAACCAAAAAAATATACGAATCGCGGGGGTTGCGATAGTGCGAGCATGCAGCGCACGGCGGCAGTGCAGGCTATGCGCGCATCATCAAGCACTCGCATTGGAGTTTGCACAAAACAGTCCAATCGTCGTCCGCTCTCCTACCTAGTGAAATCATCGTCCGCTAACCTACCCAGCAGCCAAGGGATGTTTCGCAGAATAAGGATGCTGCAAATAGGTTCGTCGGTTTTATTCGTCACGGTTTTTCCCTCCGAAGGTCCCAAGAGGTGAATAGCATACCAAATAGTTGCAAACAGGGCAAAGAAGTAGCTTGGAGTCCCCTCGCGACAAAAACGACGGCGCGTACCGTAGTGGGGAGGGGATACAAGATCCTGCTTTGTGACCCCGGATCTGAGTTATGTCAAGGGAGGGAGGGAGAAAAAGAATAGAAAAAGCGCGGAGAATATAGAAGGGATGAGCAAGAAAAAAAAAACTCCTCCTTGTACCACTCATTTCAGCTCGTGATACCCTCGAGACTGACGAGGATTCAGCCATTTCGGCTCCTGAAACACCCTTGGCACTGCTGAAAACTCAGAAATCCAAGCTCCTGGATAAACCCTTTGGACTGTCGAGAACTCGGAAAAGTCAGCTCCTGGGGCCGGCGAGGATTCATGTCAGTCCAGCTTCTGGTACCCTTGTGCCTAAGTCCTCCCAAAAAGACTGCCATCGTCGTGTAGTTATCGCTGGGTCCCGAACCAGTACATATTAAAGCTTTTTAGAGGACATCATTCGAGAAAAAAGTATGGGTGGTGCGTGCGCTTTTCCAAGGCACAGCATCCACGCCGGCCGAATCAACCTTGAGCCTTCACAAGCCACAGCATCCAAGCACAGGTCACCCCCCCCCCCCATGACGTCAGGGTTATGCTCAGGGTTAGCGTACGGGTAGGGCACAGCGGCGGTCATCGTTCGTCCGCCCGGCCACTGCCCTGCGTGCTTTCGCATATATCTGCACCACAGTGCTGTCACGACTCGAATCTAAAGAATTTTCCTGGCATCAGTTTGCTCTAAAACGCGTTGTAAAGTAAATACAGCCTCTCCCGAACGTTGGCCTTGCACGGCCAGATCACCTCGCTGTACATATGTGCGATGCGTATATCTGTCTCGTAGTTTTAATGACCACAGGAAGAGCTCGTCTCACACAGGAAGCATCGGCACGGGCACTGATTGCGCTGGAGGTGTCTGGGTGGAAATATCAGCTCACTGTCAACAACATACTTCCATCAAATCTTCGATATCACAGCTGGAGCGTATTTTTTTTGTTCATAATACACACACCTATGACAGCTGGAGCGTATTTTTATTTTTCATAATACACACACCTATGACATACCGGCTTGACTAGCAGCACTTTTGCCTTGGACACGGGCTGCTGTTCTTGTTTGCTGTTGCGTTTCTTTTCTGGTGCTGGACGTAGGTGAGTCAAAAAATATCAGCTTAAACCCGAAAAAAACACGCACATTGGTACTGGTACTCATGACGACCTTTTGTTCACCATATTCGCATACTGCCAGGTATACGATATTCGCGGTGGAAGGAGGATTCCCCTGTGCGGAGGGGGCCCAGTCTATCGTCGTGTAGAACTTCGTGCGCGAACGGCGGTCGTGCAATACCACTCACCAGTCAAGGCCAAAATGGGCCTTGACGAAGGAGACAGAATCTCTCCTCCTTGCCTCACCACCCCTCACAAAAACTAGGGTATCATACAAGGGGCGGTGGAAGGAGGATCTCCAATCGGAGGAGCCTGCCCGAATCCACCATTGTATACACTCCGTGCGCGCGCGGACGGCCGTCGTGGAAATCATTTTCTCCCGGTATACACGACGGAACCAGCGGTAGCGTTCATAGTCCTCGAGATGGCACCAGAGAAAAAGGACGGTTGCTGGGCACGCGCTAGCGCTAGCCACAGCATCCGTATTGTACTACCAGGTACAGTATAACAACCACGAGGACATCCACACACCCCGTGACGTGCGCGATCGGAGTATCTATCACGCACAGCTTGCAATAAAGAGAGTTTCGACGAAATCGTCGATCTCACAGCTGTAAATTTTTCTATATTTAATAAAACCCACACGCATATAGTGTGTACCAAATATGCCCAGCATTGGGTTTGGCCGCCTATACAACTGCACCCACGTTTTTGGGCACAAACCACTTAGAATTAATGTGGATATAACATGCAGTGGAGGCCAAAACAAGGCTTACCTCCTTTTGGGACTTGATTATAGTATACAGACCAAACAGCGGACGAGCGCGATCAGATCAAGAGTTTAGTAAAACGCTTGAGGCAATCCGAGTATCGCCGTGTTCCTGCGCTGCAGTCTCGAGCACATGTCATACACCAGCGGCAGCTCGAGGAGTGATTCATGTCACCAAGATGCTGTAATTCTTACAGTAATCATCAGTTTTCTTCGTCAATTTTTTGGGTATCAAGTCTCACAGGGGCGTACAATACCGTTTTCAAGCGCCCAAGCTTCTAGGCATAAACCACTTGAACTTAGAGGCGAATCATGCTATGGCAAACAGCGCATGGGCTAACATTAACGTAGGCGGCATAATTGTTTTGGAGTTCACAGAGGGCCAAAAGCACTCCAACCGCTACGCGCTGCTGCTCGGGCAGGGGGCGCTCCCAAAGAAAGGCGCAGAACAACCTACAGCATGCGCGGAGGAAGCATGACGATCCACGCGCGCGTCCCTTCAGCACACCCTTTCCGAACATTGGATACACGAATGTATGATATACCTGGTAGTACTTCAAAGAAACTATTCACGCGTCCCGAAAGGGCAAGCCTCGTAGTCTCGATTGAATACCACGCCGGACAAAATCAACCACCGCGACTCATTAGAGCGCGCCCGTAACCCTGTACCAAGCCCCGGGTATCGCGGTGCCCGTGTTGTCTCCCGATTCGGCGACCAAGCTCTGTTGGATAAACCGCTTGAGATTGGAGTTGAATCCTCCTGTTGAGAGCGACAGCAAGTCGAAACTTCCAATTACTTGCGACAGCAAGGGGGCTATAATCTGTCCTGTGACCACGGACTTGATTATGCGAGTTAATGTGAGAACAACAACAACAACAACAATAACAACAACCATAACCACAACCACAACAACAACAACAACAACAACCATAACCACAACCACAACCACAACCACAACCACAACAACAACAACAACACCCACACCACCACCACCACCACTATCACCAGCAATAAAACGAGTGGGATAATTCTTCTACAGCTTCTGCAGCAGTAAGAGTCCCCCCGTAAGGCGGTGGTGTGCGAGAGCAGTACGACCGCCCCGAAGACAAAGAAACCGCCTTATTCATCCCAGGCAATAAAGCGCCAGTCCCCGATCGCGCCAAGCGATTTCGACCGCCGCCTTACATCAGGATACCGCCTTACTCAGAAGGCCTTATCGGAGGACCCCGACTGTCGGTGTCAAAAAGGGTCAAAAGCCCTACATTACCAGGAAAGCTTTTCGGGACGAGCTAGCTGAAAAAAGCGGTGTTTTTCACGGGTCATGACCCGGCCCGCGGGTCCGGCAAGGAGGTTTTCAAACACATCGCGGGTCGGGTCAGGCCAGGAGGTTTTCAAGCATGACACGTCGGGCCGGGTCACCCCGCCCCGATTCGACCCGGGAGACATGATCCCACCCGAAAAAAGCCCTTGGAAAGAGAGTCGAATAAGCCCATAGCCGCAGCAAATGGGCTAACAAAGTGGGGTAGTTGTCGTATTTGTGTAGCTCAAGAAAGGGTCAAAACCGTAAGCTTTCTGAGACAGAGCTTAAGAAAGGGTCAAAACCGTACGCTTTCTGAGACAGACTACTTGGTATTAAGCGTCGAATCCTCCTAGCGGTAACGAAAGGGGTAGATGAACTGAGTGAGGGCAGTTGTAGTAGTTGAAAACGCTTAAAAAAAACAACAACCTGGTACCTGGCAAGCTGTTCGGGACAAACAACTACAGTCGAATCCTTCTGCAATATAGCGGCAGAAAAGCGGTTGCCATTCGAAAAGGCTTTACTTCGCTGTACTGATGGAGAACGAAGTAGAATAAATCTGTAAATGAAAGGACAAGCTTTGCTCGTGGTACAGACAGGGACGATGTACACACCTCACGATGTCAACAAAAAAAAAAAAACTTTATTCATCTGGACCTCTTAAAAACACAAAAAAAATCAGCATCTTTCGAGACGAAACATTAATGCTCAATACCTGGAAGGACATGAAAAAAAGATCTGTTTCGCAACAGTGAACGGCACGCGCATTTTTGCCACAAACAAGATGGAACGAGGGCACCACCATTCATGCACTTTTCGTTCTTGTTTTGCTCATCGCTTCTACTTTTCGCTCCTTTTTCTTTCTGCTTCTCCCTCCGTAGACGTTTTTTTTTTTCCTTTTATTTTTTTTCGCACACTTTTACTTTCCAGCTTCTGGACAAGCTGTGGTCACAGGTGTCGACCCTTCTCCCCCCCGGTTCTTGCCTTCAATTTTTATCGTGCATAGGGTTCAGCATTCCCACTGCTCGTCGATGTTTCATCGAGTGTTGCTAACTCACGCTCTCGCGCTTTCCGCAAGTCAATTTGTGCACAAGAAAAAGTCCCAACGAATTTATACGAGTATGCACTCGGCGGGGCTCGAACTCACGAAACTGACCTATAACAGGCTCGAGGACAACCTGATACGCCACCGGGGCGACCGGTACGTTACTCAGACCCCGGGTCACTCACTAGGCAGGCTCTTCTCCCCCATCCCCACACTGCCGCACGCGCTTTCATCCTTATCGCGAGAAGAGACTACAGCCTTTTGCTCCCTCGTCCACTACCATCGAATCGCGCCTACCCATGCTGCTAGGCGCTCTCAGCAGTGGATCCCTTCGCTTTTTGATTCTTGCAAACAAGTTCAAACGTCCGACCCACGTGAGATTTGATCCCCAGAACCAGCTCTACAAGAATTCGAGGGCAACCACTAGACCACCGGGGCGACCGACCGCAGCAAACATGTCAGGGGACAGCACCTTCATCCTTTGACCGACGGCAATGACGGTAATTTTCCAATAATTTGCCTTTGACTGACGCCAAACTACTAGGTTTTAGTGTCGAACGATCGGTTTGACACCGTTGACTGATCGCTGGGCGTTTCCCCTGAATGACCGTCTCCTGACATCTCTGGATCGCAGTGTGATCAAAGAAACCCTTTAGGGGAAATATGGGAACGAAAACGGCCGATATCGGCGTCAACCACTGCCTTCGCGTGGGACAAAGGCTGAACATTGTTGAGGGTTACACACAAATTTTTTGTAACATCCACGTTAGTTCTGCGACTGGCTCTATATCTCGCCCAGCAAAAAGGTTTTCACGTTGCTTTGATGGCGCAAGCGTTTACGTTAGCTCTGCGACTGGCTCCTATGTCTCGCTCAACAAAAAGTGTTCACGTGTTGCTTTGTGGCCACAAGCCTAACAAGCAGCAAAGAAAGCGCATATCAAATACCACCTGCATGACTTGCAGAGCGACAAGGTGCAAGCAAGGGAAAAACAATGTGGGAACGCTGCTGAATGAAACCCTATGCACGATCAAAATAATGGCATGCACCGGGGGGGGGGGGGGGGGGGATAGGGGAAGACAGTCGTGACCACGGGTCGGTGAAGGCAAAACATATTTACGGGTTTTGAGTTGGAGAGCAAGAGGATGATGAATAAACCGAAAACACACACACGAAAAACGCGAAAATAAACCGAAACGCGATGGGTGGCCATTCACGCGAGTGTGTTTCGGGGTCGCTGAAACAAAGGGCATAGCAGTAGCCCCCGAGTTGCATACGTTCTGTCCATGTATTCATTGCGGTAGGCATTGTACGCCCAAATCACGTCGCCGTATCTGAAATATTATATGTATTCTTGTCTCTGTCTCGTCGTTTGTGGCCACGGATGTCCTCTCTAGGAGGCGTCGGCACTACTGTGCTGGAGTGAAAGATGGGCGGAAGTACCAGTTTAACCCCTTTAAAACTGGAAACCCGTTTTTGGGGACAAAATTACTTGGATTTAGTATAGGGAGGGGTTCGGTGGCTCTACAGGGGTTAAAGGCAAGAACAAACATACCATACACTATAAAAAATTGAAAAACTACAAAATTGTGATATCGAAAATTTCGTCGAAATTCATATTTGCCAGCTGCCTGCGTGTGATAGATACTCCGATCATCGCGCGTGTTACTGGGTGTGTGTCCTCATTAAGGATTTATATATAGGTCGGAGAATTCTTCTTAGAACTACGTAGCTTGTACCAGCGTCAACAGGGTGAATGGTTAGATCAAGCCTTGAGTCAGGGAGACGACAAACGTGGTGTTGGAGACTGATTCTACGATAGCCTCCCCCCCAAAACCAGCGAATTTCTTTGACGAACGTTTCATGGAGCTGCTCGACACGAGGAAAGGGCGCTTTGGAAGGAACTTTTTTACTCAAATTAAAGCTGCAAAATATTACATTTCTTGAAAGAAACTGCCCCCATGCTTTAGGGAACAAACTATTTGAAGGTACAGGTAGCGAGGGATAACTTTTGCGGTTCTGACAGGGAGTGATGGGGGTAGATAGGGTGGAGGAGACAACTGAAGGAATGAAGAGAGGGAGGAGCGGGGGGGGGCAAGAGAGGAGGACGTTCGAGCAGGAGCTGTCGATCTGGTCTTCGAGCGCATAGGGGCGCGCGCGAAGAGGAGGTTCAAGCAGGAGGTGTCGATCTCGTCTCAAGCTCTTAGGGGCGCGCGTGAAGAAGGTTCGAGCAGCAGAGATCGATCTGGTCTTCAGGCGCTTTGGGGAAGCGCATCAACAGGAGAAGGTTCGAGCAGGAGGGTGTCGACCTCTTCTTCAAGCGCTAAGGGGGACGCGTCGATATTCCTACCGGCCCGCTTTGGGACATCGCATACGGCCTTCACTAGCCAACATTCGTGCCACGATCTCCTTCGTGCCACGATCTCCTAAGCTGCAGTACCGTACTGGAGAAAACCGCCCCCTTCTTTCTCTCCTTCCTTTCTTCCATACTGTGGACTAGACGAAAAAAGACCCCCCTATGTTCCTTCCTTCCTCACTCCGTTTCAGAGACAAACTCCTCCACTTTTCGTCCACCTTAGTTACTCCGTACTGCAGAAAAAAACACTCCTTTCCTTCTCCTCACTGTATAGGTAAAGTAAAACCCCTCTACTTCGAGCGCGGCACTCAAAAGCCGCCTGGGCACGCATGCTGCCCTACATGCGATGAAAATTTCCACGACTAGCACCATCAAAGAGTCTCCACGACTAGCACCATCAAAGAGTCTCTTGTCGCGCGCCGACAGCACTCGCCAACGCCTAGCCGTGCCGCCCCAGACCTCTAACAGAGCGTAGCACTCACAAGCCGGGGGCATAACAAAAGGAAGATGCTCGACACGCGCAAAACACGACGAGGACACCGGCACTCCTTGCTGCTCGACCTTCCTACAAAGTTGACAAGAGCGCGCCCGTGAACTGAACAAGCCCCCGGTAGGCGGACAACGACGAAAGGCTGCGATAGAGGCGGTTGCCCCCATCCCCGCTCCCTTCTGTAGGCCACATGCACGGGTTCCGGTCGTCGTTCTTGGGCGGGCCTTACAAGTGCTGTGATGTCGCGGCGTGACAAAAAACACCTCCACCGTGACCCTGCATATCGCAAGATCAAAAGGAGCACTAACGCTTGGTAGACCGCGACGAAACAGGGTAGCGCCACAAACGCATCCGGGAAGAGACGGCAAACGCCCCCCCCCCCCACCCCCCCTGGCCGCCACTTTTGGACGGGTCAGTAGACAGCAGTCACCCGCTCGAGTGGCAATTCCACTCGCTCGAGGTGGCAATTACCTATCCATGCGCACTTTTTCTGCTCCACCATGTTGTTGTTGTTGTTGTTGTTGTTGTTGTTGCGGTTGTTGTTGTTGTTGTTGTTGTTGTTGTTGTTGTCGTCGTCTCAAATTAACTTTTGTCAAAAATCTATCACACAGGGGTGCCGGAGCCCTAGGAAGATCCGAAAAACCATATGAAACCAAGCTCGTCCGGGAAGTACTACGCTTTCCCGTGCGCCCCGCCCTGAAAAAAAAGCTTGTCACGGTCAGCCCTCAAGTACTGCTGCACTGCACATCACCACATATTTCGCACCAATCACAACTAGTTTGTCCCCGAAACGGGAGTGCAGCACTAACAAAAGGTTAACTTCGACCCCTCTCGTGGGACTGCAAGTCAGTTTCTTCGGGACGAACTACTCGAAATTAGAGTAGGATCGGTTCGGCAGTAATGCGAGGGTTCAGGCACTCTTTCTTCGGATGCGTTTGTGGCGCTAGCTACCCTGTGTTTCGTCGCGGTCTTCCAAAGCTTCTGTGATTTTCCGCTCTTGCGATATGCAGTGCCACGGTGGACGTGTTTTTCGTCACGCCGCGACAAAAAAGCATTTATAAGGCCCGCCTGAAAACAATCTTCAGAGCCCCCGGAGGATCACGTTCGCTATTGCAAGTTCGTGTCATGAGGGAGGACTGAGCCAATCGAGCGAGCGGCCTAAACTCGCTAGAGAAGAACGGAGCGCAATGTTTTATTGTACCGTAGCTTTGGTTTTTTTCGCGTTCCACAGCTCGCCACATCTGCGTCCCACACGGATTAACAGGCTTGGAGCTAAATGTTGACCAATTGTTTTGCCTCGTCTTGTCCCTACAGAGCGCCACACCTGCGTCCCACACGAATTAACAGGCTTGGAGCCAAATGTTGACCAATTATTTTGCCTTGGTTTGTTCAGAGAGCGCCACATCTGCGTCCCACACGATTAACAGGCTTGTAGCTAAACGTTGACCTTTTTTTTTGCCTTGGTTTGTCGCGTCCCATAGGGCGCTGCATCTGCGTCACACAAGGATTTACAAGCTTGTAGCGAAATGCTGACTTGAAAAAAAAAACACACGACTTTCACTCTCCAGCTTGACTCGTAAGAGCTCGTTACCGTCAGCAATCTTCTGGATAAGCCGGGGTCAAAAAGGTGTCTTCGAAGGGAAGACACCTTTGACCCCGGCTTATTCAGAAGGTTGCTGGCGGTAAAATTCTCCCCCCCGGTACGTTAACGTTACTATAGTGCTACCAGGGTACGTGTAAACGAAACATGATACTGCTGTAGTACCTGGTTGATACACCCATCTGTACCCGTGCTGCAACTTTTTACGAGTAAAACAGGAAATAACCAGGAAATAACTAACAAAACAACATTTGACCAAAAACACAACATGCTCTTTTTCTCAACTATAATGGTTGGTGTTGCTATTCTTACTTCAAGGGGGGGGGGGGATTTTGAGCTAGATCTAACACCACATCTATTTTTCTTCGCTTGTGGACCAAAATTTAAACTAATGCTGCTGTCTTGAGAAAAGAAAGAAAAAAAGGAGTATCATGAGCAGCGTCGACGCGGATAAATGAGAGTATCTGGTACGGGTGGTATTACTCTAGACCTCGTACCTCGTGCTACTTGTATCGCTTTATTGTTCAACCGGCAGAAAGAAACATCAATACGCTTGCCGCAAGGACTGACAGCAACAGCGTGCAGCTGCTGTACCAGCAGTCATCCCACGGGTAGGGGTTGCAGTGGATGGATTAACTAACAATGTACCTGTCCGGTCGAGCAGAGTCATCCCACGGTGTGGGTTGCAGTTGTTGGATTAACTAATAATCTACCTGTCCGGTTGAGCAGAGTCATCCCACGGGTAGGGGTTGCAGTGGTTAGATTAACTAATAATGTACCTGTGCGATTGAGCTCGTCGAGTGAGGACCTACCGGTCAGCCTCATCATTTTACGAGCATAACACCTGGTAGATTTTAGGACTGGGGCATAGAGGCTTAGTCGGTTGGCGCAAACGAACGCCTTCGAAGTCATGTTTCGGGTTCGAGGTATTTTGAGCTGCTCCTCATGATCGGAGAGCTCAGAAATTTCTTAGAATATGTTACACCCCTACCTACCGTGGGATGGCCCACAGTGTTACCGCACATAAAATTAACATCATCTTCCCAAAACAAGCACAGAGTTCACAGGGTGGTGTGTGTTGCTGCCGCTAAACGCACAAACCAATACTTCGAAGTACCAATACACGGCGTGAGAAACGGGTGGTCAGCATGCGTTACAAAATAGTGGGAGGGGTGGAGGGCTAGAAAAAAAAAGCGAAAAAGCGATAAAAAAGAGCAGGTCCATTCAGGGGACCACCTGCACAGAAACGCATCACGCCAATCTAAAATGTACAAAATATTATACACAGGAATCACTGTTAATAACAACAAAAAAACCAAATTTTTAATACACACCCTACAAAAGTCGACTTTGACATCGAGTCAGATCGTCCGGGCTAACTTTTATTCTCCAGCTCAACTCATGACAGCTTTTCCACCCTCAGCGACCTTCTGGACATCAAGCCTTGGTCACAGGTGTCTACCCTTCTTTCTCGCCCCCCCGGGTATATACCTGCCTTCATTTTCATCGCGCATAGGGTTCAGCATTCCCACTTTTCAGCTTTTTTTCATGCTCCCTTGCGTCTTCGGCCTGTCGATTGGTAATAAATAACCCCTGGCGAGATTCGCACCTACGACCTCGACCTCAATACTCACGCGGCTTACTGTTCGACCACTGAGGACACCGGATAAACATTAACATGGATCGATCGTACACATCAGGTGCACGCCAAAATCACCACCGATTCAGATTACTGCCGGTCGACCCGCTGGCCTAGTTAGTTGACTCATCGTACCATAGCCCCCCCCCCCCCCGAAAAAAAAAACAGCGAATTTCCACAACGAATGTTTCATGACTGGTAGATACGAGGGAGGATGCTATGCTAAGCGCTATGAAAAAAATATCTGCACATATTTTCTTGTTTTAAAAGAACTATCGAAGGATGACGTTGGGTAGGCAAGGGGCACCGTATTTCAGGAGATACGGCCGGGAGTTGGTTTCAAATCAGGCGATTTTGTCCAAGAAAAGTAGGGGGGCTACCGTAGTAAGACTCAGTGGTTGGCGTTGAATGCCACACTAAAATAGAGCCGGTTCTGGGGTTCGAAATCCACGTGGGTCCGACTTTTTTTTAAAAAAAGGAGTCAACTCCTGAGAGCGCCCGGCAGCGTGGGTAGGCGCAATTCGACGCGAGTCCACGAGGTCATAAATAGCTTTAATCAATCTCGCGATATAACGAAGGAGCGTACCGTAGAGGGAACGGGGGAGCAGAGCCTGCTCAGTGGCCCCGGATCCAAGTTGCGTCGAGGGATGTGGGCTGCTAGACTAGGTGACGACGATTTTACTGTTTGTCGAACTCTACGAAAGGCAAGTAGCCGCAAAACACGCGCGAGCACAGCCTGGACTGCCGTGTGCTGTGCTCCATGCATGCATGCTCGCGCCATGATGAGAGAGGGCCCCAACTGTGTTAAATGCAAGTGCTGGTTCCAACATTGACTCGATGGCCTGGGGGGAAACGCGGATCGGAATCCCAGACGGCACACTCCTAGAAAGACCAAAACGAAAAAAAAATAATCAGAGCGTTCGGGTTTCTGTACAAAATCGAGAAAATGACATTTAGTTCTCAACCTTTTTTCGCTTCGTTTTCGTGTAGCCCCCCTTCCCCCCCCTCGCTATCGGGGCTCTCGAAAAGAGGGGTGTGGTGTTCGATTTTTGTTCTTCGTTCTCGTGTCCCCCGGGCGTACCCGTTACATCTTGTCGAACCTTTGCCATCCCCATTCCCAACCGTGTTACCAACGCCGACGTTGATTCCAACATCGATTCGATGCCCAGCGTACACCCGGTGCATCTCTTGGGTACCCATACCGACACGAGCAGCAGTAGCAACATACTGTTGCATTGTACGGAGCATACTAAGCAATACCCTGGTATGCAATACTAGTAGTATGCATGAGTAAACAGCGAGGGCGGAGTAGCAGTTTCAATGCAAAGAACACACACACCGGGTACACGGTGCCAGCACCACATACCTGCCGGATTGCTCAGTTTGTATTGTGCTTCTCCCTGGGGTACTCTTCCACTCCAGAGTGACTGGAGCCTGTTCTGTGGCCACGGGACTTGATTATGCGAGTTGATGTGAGAACAACAGCACCAGCACACATCGGGTTGCTCAGTCTGCATACAGCTGGCTGTGTACCGGAAACAAAACCGGGCATTCGCGTAATCTCCATGTCTAGATGTCGATCCCTTTCGTAATTTTAGAGGGAAAATTATCGAAAAAAAGTCCAGTTTCAGCATACCGACCACGTCAAGCAGCGTGGGTTGCTGGGGTAGGACTAGGACAAAAATGTGTCCGAAACCAGAACTGCCATATAAGGAGAAGTGCGACACGCGTGTATCGTAGCATGGCGATACTCGAGCTGCTGATGAACGCTCTTCCCGTCTGTAGCGACTAAAACGATTGCGATATTATCGAGTTGGGACTCGTGTATATCATCGACTAAAGCGATCGCGATATTATCGAGTTTGGGTCCCGTGTACCATAGCGACTGCGATCTTAATATCTTGATACCATTGCGATGTTATGGAGTTGAGACCCGTGTTCAGTGACTACAATATTTATCAAACGGTTGCGATATTATCGAGTTGGGACCCGTGTACAGCGACTACGATATAAATGAAACAATTGCGATATTGTCGAGTGTCCAGACGGGTTCCAACCCGATAATATCGCAATCGTTCCATTATTATCGTTGTCACCATACACGGGTCCCAACTCGATAATATCGCAACCGTTTGACTGGTATCGTGGTCGTTATACACCGGTCCTAACTCGATTATATCGCAATCGTTTTATTGATGTCGTAGTCGCTGTACACGGCTCGCAACTCGATAATATCGCAATCGTTTCGAATCTCTCTACACGGGTCCCAACTCGATAATATCGCAATCGCCCTTCTTTGGTCGCCAAATACATTGGTCCCAACTCGATAATATCGCAATCGTTTTACCAATATCGTAGTCCCCATACACATGATTCCCAACTCGATAATATCGCAATCGCCGTTCTTGGATCTCCATATTATACATGGGGTCCCTTGGGAAACCCAGGAAAAACGACCGAAAAAACGAGGTTGGGGATACTACCGTCTAGGAGTGTACCGTAGTGGGGAGGGGGGAGAAGAGCCTGTTCAGTGACCCTGGACCTGAGTTATATCTATTACGGAGGACGATAGTAAATAGGACCAAATATTGTTGGTAAAAATATATTAATATATAGGTTTTTGTGTCCACCGTAGGTCCTATTTACTAGGGTCCCCCGTAAATAGGGACGGAGGAAGAGAAACAAAAAAAAAAGTGCCCGAGGCATACATACGTATTAGATAGGATGATTGAAGAAGAAAAAAAAAAAAAAAAAAAAAATGCGCGCGCACAGCAGCGGATGGCCGTCCGTCTGCATGGTCTCGTCCACTGTTGGCGGGAAACTGGAAATAAAACCGAGCAAAGTTCGAACCGGCCCCAAAATAAGAAGGCGAGGTATTGGTTCTAGGCTAGATCCCATAAAGATACTTGTGTCGGACACAACAGCAGTAGTAAGTTCGGTGTGAATAACAGCTGTCGGGTTTCTTATTTCCCCGTAGAACCTACTGTAAGCCAATTTTTTAGTGGGGCTCTTTTTACTGGGAGGGTCGGCAGTATATTCGCGCACTCTTCGTCTGTTACAGCAGCAGCCTTTTTCGGCCCCGTGTTGAAAGCGACCGAAAAAATCAGGGGAAAAGACAAGACACAAAACACAAAAAACCGTTTTCTAGCTCCAGCGTGAGCGCGGAGCAGCTCGAGCCAAGTCATATCACGCACCACGTGCGTCGTTGTGGGATTCACTACGTTTGGCACACGGCAGGGCCAAATAAATCCCTTACTGCCATGTGTGTGCCATGTAACTGGTACGTACATCTTTGCCTCGTAGTTGGTGACCAGAGCTTGCCTCCAGGATAATGAATCGGTACGGAAACTGGGCGTACTATATCGTACATCGATGGGTGGAAAGAAGAGAAAACTGCGAAGAAACACAATCCGATCCGAGTCGACAAGGCAAGACAGGGCTCAAGTCTTCTCGCAATCAACAAACGACGGCGCGTACCATATAGTGGGGAGGGGGGGGAGAGGAGAGCCTGCTTAATGACCCGGGATCTGAGCTGTGTCTAGGGAGGGAGGGAGGGAGAAGAAGAATGAAAAGGTGTCCAGATAGTAATCAAGGATGGCCAAAAACCAAGGCCAAAAAAAAACATACACACACAATAACTTGCCATTCCTTAACCCTGTCAGAACCACAACAGTTATCTTATCCCACACGAATTTTACGTAGTCTCTCCCCACACAAAATTTGGACAAGTCTGCCTCCCACACAAATTTCAACAAGTCTGTCTCCCACACGAATTTCAACAAGTCTGTCTCCCGCACTGATTTCAAGAAGTCTGTCTCCCACACTAATTTTTAGTCTCTCCCACACTTATTTCAACAAGTCTGGCTCCCACACGAATTTTAAAAGAAGTCTGTCTCCCACACGAATTTCAGCAAGTCTGTCTCCCACACTGATTTCAAGGAGTCTTGTCTCCCACACTAATTTCAATAAGTCTGTCCCAAAATTCCATGTGAAGTTCTCAAGGAGTCAACGTTTCCACAGCTACACCCACGTTCTTGAAGGAGACAAAGCTACTTGGAGACGAGAGCGTGCCATATGAGGCGATAGACGCGTACGTTCCTTTTGCGGGTGCTCGTCACCGGAGGCGCTCCACGCTTCGCCTAAGGCTCACTTCGAGGCGAAAAAAATGAGACCCCGACCGGCGACCTAGTCACCCCGACGTCGGGGTTGCCGTTTGTTTGGGCGAAACGGTTTCTGGTCGCTTGAGCTCCTCAAAAGTGTGGAACTATCGATCGGTTAGTACAACAATTTCACTGAGTAAATATTCGTTGCTACGATAGAGGCCAGAGCGCACCTTTCGCCTTAAATTCTAATCTTTTGAATGACGGGGCTCCTTAACCCCTTTAGAGCCCCCAAACCCCTCCCCATACTAATTCCAAGTAATTTTGTCCCCAAAAAGGGGTTCCAGCTGTAAAGGGGTTAACTCCCAAATCGTCGGGCTAAAAAAAAAAACGTCGGAAATAGCCTATATTCTTTTTTTGCCATGATTCTCGCTCGTCGTACACCTAGGCCATGGGATTTTTCGTCCGGTATCATAGCAGTTTTATTTTTCTCCACGTCAGTTTCTGGGAGAGACATGTCTTAAGCTCCCAAATTGAGGAAACCTCAGGAAAAAACGTGGTGATATCGTAGCACGCGTCGCAAGGCGTTAGACACGTTGGCCGGGTTGGGCGAACGAACGTCTTCGAAAATCATGTTCAGGGGGGGGGGAGATCTTGAGCTCCTCCTGTTTACCTAGGCCGAGCTGAAAAAACTGTTGCACCCCGGGCGTGCGATGACTCGACCAACTACCATGGCTTAGGCATAATATACTACGAATGTCGTTACAAAAACAAGGAGGACGACGTTTCCGACGATACAAGTGTAGCTTTTTTCCGGCATTTTTTTTCCGCATGGCGGGGTGGGTGCCTTAACCCCTTCAGATCCCCGAAATCCCTCCCTATACTAACTTTAGGTAAATTTGTCCCGCAGGTGGGTGTTTCCAGTTGTAAATCCCTCCCTATACTAACTTCAAGTAAATTTGTAAAAATAAACGTTTCCAGTTGTGAATCCATCCCCGTACTAACTTCAAGTAAATTCGTGAAAAAAGGGGTTTCCAGTTGTAAATCCGTCCCAATAATAACTTCAAGTAAATTTGCACAAAATAGAGGGTGTTTCCAGTTGTAAAGGTGTCATAACCCAAATATAGTCGGAATTTCAGTCACGTTTTTGAGCAACATGGTTTGGTCTTTATTACCCAAGCCGTCGGATTCATTGTGTTCATCGGGTATTCAGGATATTGTCAGCTTTGTGAAAAAAATACACACCAGGTATACAATATTTGGGTGGGGAATAGACCTATTAATAGGATATTTTCAGCTTTGTGCAAAAAAAATACATACCAGGTATACGATCTGGGTGGGGAATAGACCCTATTAATACCTCCTCCAGCAACAAACCATTCACAGACGAAAAAAAATGGTAGACCTACACCGTGGCAAAGTGCGACACAAGAACGACGTCCCGACGATCATGCTCGTCGGTTTTCATCGAATTTCGCCAACTCACGCTCTGGCGCTGTCCGCCCCAGTTAATTTCTACGAAAGAAAAAGTCCCGACGAGCGCAAGTAGCACTCGGGAGGATGCGAACCTGAGTCAGTGAATTTGGTAAGGAAATGGTTCACCTACTACTCTGCAGGGGGGCGCCTGCGCCGTATGATATGTACCTGGTATGTATCAAGACTTTTCGTATCCAGTACGTCTGGCATTGCATTGAACTCACCTCCTTCCCTTGGGACGTCGTATCTCTCGTCACATGATTTGCATGTCATCACAGAGTTTGTGCCTCAACAAAAATCAGCACGAATACTTTCATAGTTCTTACATACGTCATCACACAGGGTTTGTACCTCAACAAAAATCACCACGCGACACTAGCTGTGTGTGTTTTCACATTAAAACTGACCCTTATTCCACCCGTCTACATCCAACACAACCAGTGTTCGTGCCGATGCCTCCTATTAATAGAGATACGAGCTATCATATGTCGTCACAAACTACGAGCTCGGACATCGGCGGTGCTGGGTGCCCATGAGTTGACGCAACACGGGTTTACCGACCATATAACCCAGCCCTCTTGTGCCCCAGGCTTAGCGACCCAAATATCGACAAAAGTGCGGCCTTGTCAATCTTACAGTAAGGGCGTGCAGCGGCACAGTAGGAGTCCCCCAATAAGGCGGCCTGAGTAAGGCGGTATCCCGATACAAGGCGGTCTTGCAGGAAGAACGCGCAGCAGCATAGTAGGGGCTCCCCAATATAAGGCGGTCTTGCAGGAAGAGCGTGCAGCAGCATGGTAGGGATTCCCCCAATAAGGCGGTCCGAGCAAGGCGGTATCCCGATACAAGGCGGTCTTGCAGGAAGAGCGTGCAGCATCATAGCAGGGATTCGCCCATTAAGGCGGCCTGAGTAAGGCGGAATTCCGATACAAGGCGGTCTTGCAGGAAGAGCGCGCAGCGGCATAGAAGGGGTTCCCCTATATAAGGTGGTCTTGCAGGAAGAGCGTGCAGCAGCATAGCAGAGATTCGCCCAATAAGGCGGTATCCCGATATAAGGCGGTCTTGCAGGAAGAGCGCGCAGCGGCATAGAAGGGGTTCCCTATATAAGGTGTCCTGAGTAAGGCGGAATCCTGATACAAGGCGGTCTTGCAGGAAGAGCGCGCAGCGGCATAGTTGGGATTACCCCAATATCAGGCGGTCTGAGTGAAGCGGAATCCCGATACAAGGCAGTCAAAATCGCTTCGCGCGACTGAGGAATTGCACTCAACAACCCAGAAAGAATAAGGCGGCTTCCCCCAATAAGGCGGTCATTTGGCTCTGGCACACCAACCGCCTTGCTGGGGGAGAAGGCGGCGTCCCCCTGTAAGGCGGTCGTATTGCTCTGGCACACCAACCGCCTTACTGGGGGATAAGGCGGCCCCCCCCTATAACGCGGTCGTATTGCTCTGGCACACCAACCGCCTTGCTGGTGGATAAGGCGACCTCCCCCTATAAGGCGGTCGTATTGCTCTGACACACCAACCGCCTTACTGGGGGACCCCCTCTTTCTGTAGCGCAAAACCGCGTCAACATCCATGCGGCTGCGCGCGTGCTGTGCACCTCTTCCCGTTACGTTTCGCATTGGACGCGAGGCTACGCGTGCTGCATAAAGGTGGCGCTTTCTTTTTCGGCTGAAGCGTTTTTTGAAGGACCGGGTGCTCCTTAGTAGCCCAAAAAATCGTCGGTACATTTTCATTTTTTTTTTCGTCCCCCCCCCAAAAAAACAACGTTTTCCTTGTATGCCTACACTACGACACGGGATCGTTATGACAAGCACCTTTCGTTTTTCTTCCAACCAGTTGATGGGTGGAGCATAGAGGTCTTTAAGCGAGGAGCTCAAAAAACATTTGTCGCAACACAACCGTGGCATATGTGTCCCTCCAAATCCTGCAACGCCGGGCTACTGCCTGTGGTCGATGCCGAAAGCGCCACACTCTTCTTCGGCATTTTTGTCCTCCTAAAGACCGAAAACGGTTGGTGCGAAGAACACAAAACAGAGCCACGTGTTACGAGCACACGTGGCGCATGACAGCGCGATCGACGCCCGAGATCCCACTTAGATGCCGTGGACTAAAATACCGCGCCAAATAAAAACAGGCGTCATCTGGTCACAGGCGAAAAATATTGGATATTACGATTACCATATTATACGACGAGCACTTATCAGCAGGAAAAACTTGTGTGCCCGATTAATAACTTGGAGGTCTGCAATTATATTATACGGCAAGCAATATCAGCAGGGAAAAAAACAGCTGTGCCCAAGATAAAACCTGGACGCCTGTAATCCTAGATGACTGTGATGTACCCGCAGTCCGCTAGAAAAATGAACAAAATGGCACATCAAACAAACAAACGAGAGCCCACCCATGTAAACCAACTGTGTCAAAATCCGTTTGCCATTCGCTCATCCCTTGGTACAATTTCCATGCTCTTCGAGAAGACGGGCATTTATTAATAGGATAAACAAAATGGCGCAACATACCAAAGACATGAACGACTGCTGTGTTCGAAATGCGTCCAATTAATTTGCCATTAGCTCATGTCCAGTTGAAACCCTTTTTGATGAACCTAAAACGGGTAAAACGTCGAAAGAAAACAACGAAACAGAACATCAAAGCACCGCCGTACAGATGACAGAGAACAAGGGAACAGTGGTTACACTACATCAGTGGGTACCTCGATTTAACCCCTTTACAACTGGAAACCCGTTTTTGGGGACAGAATTACTTGGATTTAGTATGGGGAGGGGTTCGGGGGCTCTTAAGGGGTTAAGAACACTCCTGTGACAAATTGGAGCAAAGGCTAATTAAGTACAGTGCCCCTATCTGTAGTGGGCAGTATATGGCTTTTAGTACGGCGAGGCATGCCCATTTTGGCCGTTCTTACGTACCGAATGCTCTTCTCATCTTGGGCGCACTACAAAAAAAAAATCCTTTGCCTCCTGGAAAAAACAACACAAACTCCATGTGTTCTATAGCCAAAAAAGCGAGCGCAGTAGTTAAAGGGTTGAATCGGAGTACTCTAGCGATACGGCAGCCATTGTCGCCAACGTAGCTCCGAGTAGCGCAGCGAAAGCGAAAATCGACGTCGGCCCATGGTGTCGTCCTCGCCCGATCACGCAAAACAATATATTTTGCGAACTATGAAAGGGCGACCCCATCAGAAAAAGCCTTCATGGTCTACAGGTACAAAACCAGAAATAATGCATACCGTCGTGTGCAGAGTGATTGCCTGAACAATATTTGTATCACCCTGTTGGCCCTGCTACTATTCATAGCTATCAATAGGATTAAGGAGATTCGCCGACCTATGTCGTTCATGAAGGCATACACACCCAACCCGTAACACCCACACGCGATCGGAGTATCACGCACATCTTGCGAAAGACGAGTTCCGACGAACTCCTCGACCTCACAGCTGCAGTGTACCTTATGGTTTCGCCGGCCCGCAAGACCGTCGCCCCCCCCGCGATGTCGTGTCCAACGGGGCGAACGCTCCGGCCCGCCCTTACCCCGACCAAAATGATCACTGGTATGCATTAAAATAAAGAGTTGAGGGCAGTCGCCGATCTAAATCCTTCATGAGGGGATGCTCACACCTACCCCGTAACGCGCACGATCGGAGTACATATATGTCACACACAGCTTGCAAAGATGAGGTTCGACGACATCCTCGATCTCATAGCTGTAGTGTATCTTCATCTATGTGACCAAACTTGGCTCAACGACATTGTTTGACAAAACTCATGGCCTAAATAAGCACGACGATGTTGTTTACCAAAAGTCATGGTAAGCACAACGATACTGTTTTTACCAAAACTCATGGCCTTAAATAAGCACACCGATATTGTTAAACAAAACGCTTGGCCTAAAATAAGCAAAACGATATTGTTTACCAAAACTCATGGCCTTAAATAAGCACAACGATATTGTTGAACAAAACTCATGGCCTAAACAAGCACAACGATATTGTTTCAACAAAACTCATGGCCGTAAATAAGCACAACGATATTGTTGAACAAAACTCATGGCGTAAACAAGCACAACGATATTGTTTGACAAAACTCAAAACCTAATTAACCGCAACGATATTTGGTACTCCCTCAGTTGAGGACTTCTGTCAATGACAAAAGTCATAACAAAAGTCTACCACAAACGTATTCGCTAAAAAGTACTACTCGTACCGCAGCGCGCTCCTCCGGCGACATAAATGCCCCAACGTGGTGGTGGGGACTCGAGAGCGCATCACAAATCAGAACTAACCGGACAACAAAGGCAAGAGGAACCAGAAACACGGTAAAGGCTTTGAAATGCATCTTCACAACGCTTAAAACTAAAACAGGGTGTTTGCACATTATTTGGAGGCGTTTTGGGTGAGGGGGAGGGGGGGGGGGGGGGGATGTGGACACGCCGAGTATCCTCCTGAAAATACGCCGAGTATCCTCCTGAAAATACGAACATCCTCAAGCTCCATACCAGTAAGAAGCCTTTGCGGTGTTTTCAACCAGCAAATCATACCTGATAATATTTCGACATTCAAAAATATTCGCACATTGTTTTCAGCCTTTCCAAAACGCGCGTCCAAGCCCGGACGGGTCGGGGATCCCTAGCCTGGGTTTTACAGGGTTGGCGTTGGGTTGGGCCGACGCCCCGTCGTGGTTCGTGAAAAAACACACACAAAAACACACACCCGAAAAAAACACGCCACTTATAACATAAAAAACCCTACAAGTACATTTGGGACTTCTATCTTGTACCTGACCAGGTATGATTTCGTGGGTTAAGCGAAAGCGGCAAAATGCGCCAAAAAAAAAAAGCGGTACGGGGAAGTACGCACTGGTGAATATCTTGCAGCGTTGCGGAGCAGTAAAAGCCCTTACCGGCCGGCGACCCCGAGGAAAATTTCTTACCACAAAAAAATGCACCATAGGCTGCAGGTTTTTTCGCCCTCTACGGCAGTTGAGAGTACGTTGGTTCGCCATTTATTGTCACAATTTTTCATGATATACGTGTACAAGGTACGACGGCATTTTCCATTCTTGTAGTACGAGGTAAAGATCTCACAGGATAGTGAGCACCTGGCACCTGGCATACATACTGTTAATAGTATACCCTTGCGGGGACCTAGACGAAGCCACCAAAGAAAAGCTTAAAGGTGGCCTGGCCGCATCTAATTTCAACCGTTTACGTACGGTGAGCGATCGGAAACACGCGCACTTTCTTCCTCATCTCGTCCCTTCTTTTGTCTTCGCACTTTTTCTCTTCTCCTTCTCCCTCGCTAGACCTAACTCAGAGCCGGTGGGGGGGGCACTAAGCAGGCTCTTCTCACCCCTCCCCACGATGACGGAGTGTGCGTCCACCTTTACTTCGAAAACAATCCAGCTATTGCCTCCCCCGTCGACTCGCATCGAATCGGAATTGTCTCTTATCCACGCCGCCATGTACAGACGCTGTTAGCGGTTGAATCCTTTCATTCTTTATTTTGGCCCCAAACTCAAAAGTCCGACCCACGTCCAATCACCACCATCACTCTGTAATCTACAGACAGTTGAGTGGATACCCGCGGCCATGTGAGTTCAGTTTGCACATACATTGGATCAGTTCACTAGTGCGCCTTGTTCGTATCGTGCGTGTTTAGGCGGGAAAGCGTACGAGTACTTCCGGGACGAATTTTTATTTCGTTTTGAATTTTCGGATCTTCCTAGGGCTCCAGCACCTTTGTGTAATAACCACGGACTCTAGATTGTTTTGAGAGAGTTAATGTGAGATAACGAGAACAGCAATCTACAATCTAGAACCCCACGACAGCCTCAAAACCCCTTTCGACACTGAATGCACGTAGTTTGTCCACACGGGTTTCAGGTTCAAAAGCGTTATACCTGGTAGAGTGAATACGCAACGTATGTCGAGTACTGCTGTATACTGTTATGCATATATATATATCTATACCATATCAAGTACATCATGCTGGGAGAGGGTTGTACTGCTGTATACCAGGTGTACAAGATAGCGCTCCTTGCTGTGTGGTCCGGGTACTACCGGTTAACCCTTTTATTAATAGCACCGCACTCCCGACATGGGGACAAAACACTTGGAGTTTGACTAGAAAAAACTCAGAAGTTGGAAATGGGTTAACGCCTGGGTGCTTCTTGGCGTTCGATTCGTCTCCGTTCCCCTCGCAAGCAAAAACGCCAGGAGACGGTCAGTCAAACAAAAACGTACCGCCGTCAAGAGTGTCAATAAAGCCAAGCGTTCCAGTCTAAAACCTTGTACTTCGGCGTCGGCCAAGGTTAATTATCGGGAAAGTTGCCGTCTGTCAAAGGTTGACAGCAGTGGCGACTCCTGAAATCTTCGAAAGCAACTACCCCTGCCAAAATGTAAACGTCCCTGTACATTTTTTTTTTTTTTGCTCATCCCATGTATTATCTTCGCACTCGTATAATACTGCTGTGTTGTTTGTCCTTCTCCCTCCCTAGACGTACCTCAGATCCAGGGCCACCAAGCAGGCTCTTCTCCCCCCTCCCCACTACGGTACACGCCTCCATTTTTATCGCGACGACACTTGTGCCCTTTCTTCCCTCGTCTACTCGCATCGAATGCGCCTGCCTGCCCACGCCGCAAGGCGCTCTCAGCAGTTGATTCCTTTGATGTTAGATTTTGGCAAATAAACTCAAAAGTCCGAACCACGTGAGATTCGAACCCCAGAACCACCTCTATTACTATGAATAGTAGCATTCGAGGCAAACCACAACACCATTGAGGCGGCCGATTGATGAATATGGTACAGCTAGTAGTCATAGTTTTTCTTCCTCTTCGTTTTTTGTTCTCTTCTTCCGTCCTTGCACGTAGTCCAGTGTGCTGGCTTGCTCATGTTCCGTCTCCGCATTCATTGCGTTCGGACGTCGCATGGCCAAACCATTTGTCTTTGGAATGCGTATCTCTGCTCGGTACTTTGTGACCACAGACCTCGTCTCTCTGGGAAAAGACATCGGCACGGACACTGGTTATTATGCCGGACGTACAATAGACGGATGGGTATATCAGTTTAAAGATAAGAGAATACACACACCAACAGGCAGTAGGTGGCCCCTTCTTGGGATCATATATGCGTCGGGGGGGAAAGGTCCCATATGTACCGGCGCCCCTAAACAAACGTGTTCCCTTGTTGAGATTTCTAGCACTCTATGCGGCGTTTTTCAAGCGGGCGGGCCCCTTACGAGGGACTTAAGTAAGTGTTGCGTCCATTACATGGAACGAGGTCCTCTTTAAGTGGTGAAACACGCGGTGCGGAGAAGTTTGAGGTCCCTCACGTGCCGCTTTATAAATCGCGGGGTCACTGAAAGGGGACTGCAGACTGTGTGCATAGCAACACAGCAGCACAACAGCAGCTGGTGGCATAAGCAGTACGACGCATACAAAGCCACAGCAGCACGAGCTCGGGGATCATGCGTACCTGCTTCATACAGCACGTCTGGCGCTGCATTGCCAAACCCTCCGTTGTGGGGTTGTTGTATTTCCGACATACTATGTCTTTGTCCGGTACTTCGTGGTCACAGAGCTTGCTGTGCCTCGTTAGGAAGAATCAACACGGGCACAGGACGTGCGGGATGTCGCCGGGTCGAAACGAGAGCTCAACGCGAAGCACACACCCATGCCGTCGGCTATGGCAGCAAGAAAAAAAGGGTTACGTTCTCAGCACATCTTCCCAAAATGTCCTCATTTTCCTTCTTAAAAACGTCATTTTCTTACCGCCAATCCCCTAACCCCTCCCTACACCAACTCCACGTAAATTGTAGCACTGGATAGCGTCCGCAATTGCGTTAAATCGACACACGACGTGTATGAAAATACGTGGAAGTGCGGTGAGCTTCAGCTTTATTATCCCCCATCCGCCGGAGGACCAAAAAAGAAGAAAAAAATGTAAATTATTCCCAAAACGGGTTTCCAGTTGCAGAGAGGCGGTCCCTTTCTTACCGTCGCGGTATTAGCTCATACATTACCATGTCCTACCAGGTGCCAGGTATGCCAGTATCATACACCGGTATACTTTGTACCGGCAAACACTTGCGGACTCCAGCAAGCATGACGCGAACGAGTCATGCGTCATCATCGTCGCGTCATCACCAACGGGAAAAAAAAAATCAAAGAACGAACAACCAAACGCGCCGGCGACTATCACGGTTTCTCTCCGTCTTACCATATTAGCGAAGGAAGCGCCCATTCCTACAACAACGCATATCCTGCAATAGCCGCCGGGCGGACACGCTCACCCTCCGAAGCGGAGCACGGGGGGGATGGGGGGTAGCTGGTGGGGGGAGAGAGCGGGGATACTTGTGTTTATCATGCGTAATCGTAGCGGTAAGAAACTAGACTCTTGCATTCCTGTAGTGCGGGGGCGGAGCATGCCGGGTGTTTACGGAGCATGTCGACGTTGATTGCACCAAGCGCGAAGCGCTGTGGGGGTGCTCGGCGAGTTGGAAGAGAGGCGAGTTGCATATCTAGTTGCATCATACCGCGGGGGGGCATGGGAGAGAAAGAACGAAGAAAAAAGAAATGTCAACCACCACCAAACTACTGACGGTATATACCGGCATATTCAAAATTCCGTGTTTCATCTCCACTTCCCAGTACCGAGTACTCTGTCGACGAGGCTGTCGACTACAATGATCCCATCTTACACAGAATATGACTGCCCGCGCTGCTGCTGTCACGAACGCGAGAGAAAGGAAGAATAAGTGGCAACAAGCCATAAACCTCAAAACCAGAAAAATCACTGCTAAAAATGAATAGCAATCAAACAAATCAGTCAATCAACTTGCGAACCAAAAAGCGATAAAAAGCGGGATCCGTGCCTTCCGTGCCCCCAAAAATAAAAACAACAAACACCCCAAAAAAGGCCAAACGTAGGCCCCAAAATATCACAAAATCAGGCCCACAACTGCTATTCTTCGTGGCGTAATTCACTAAACACAAGAGAAAGTAAAGTCACCGCAACATTTTATCATTGACCGCAAACATCACACCCGCATATATACCACACTAAATTAGCGCTTTTCTTCGTGGCGGGCCTCACTATAATCAAGTCAAATAAAGTCACCGCAAGTTTTTTTTGCTACTGCAATGGTCCCACACGAATTTCAAGCGGTTTGTCTCTCCAAAACGCGGGGATTCACTTGCATAACATATGATAAATAACGGCACCTCCGTTTCCGGGGTCAAAACCCGAAACATCTGTTGGAATTACTACTGGCATACGACGACTCGTTGGAATTGTTACTGGCATAAAGCCACACTATTTCCAAGTAGCTTTCCGCGCGAAAAACAAGGCTTCGCGCGAAAAACAAGGGTGCAACCCTGCAGGGGCTTCAGGGGGACAAAAATTGACCAGTAAAACTAACGATTGCAGCATCCTTCATTCACACCAGGCAAACCGGGGTGCTGGATTAGGTGTCGAAGATTTTACCGCTGTCCAGCTCCAATGCAAGCACCCGTAAGACACGCGCATAGCTTGCTTGCACTGCTGCCGTGCGCTGCATGCTCGGACGAAGGCTACTTACTATGTAGGGGGTTCAGCTTTGGGGCAGTGGCTCGGGTTCATTCGCGAGAGTGACGCCCGTGTTCCGTTGTGGTGGTAATAATTAAATGCTTTGTGCTACTTGACTCCGGCGATATGAATCCACGATGGAATGGTGAGCTACGCTGCGCCGCATAAACCGCCGAAAGTAGTTTTGGTAGGTGTGATACACAGCAGTCACTCGCGCGATTTTCTCAAACCCGGTACCTCGTAGTGAAAAAGAGGGCGCTCTCCCTGACCTCAGCCTAGATCCTCGCACCGTAAAAAGGACGCGCTTATTCTTTGAGTTGTCGCTCATAGCATGCGGGCTTCAAAAGGAAGAAGCGGTTAAATAACTTCCCATGACATGACGGGAAATAGAGCCCCAGCGAGCCTCAAGAGGCGACGAAGGACGCCGCACCAAACACAAAAATATTCGGCAAAAAACCGACAGCAAGCAAGGGTACCGTTCCTACCCACCCCTCTGCTGCCCGGGGAGGTGGCAGTGGTGAGCGGCACACGACGATAAGGCACACTTTTGTTTGCCGTTTGTTTTAGCGTGCGTACGTACGTGCTTTCTGGGAGGACCTCAGCCTTGATTGTTTCTACTGGGGGAAAATCCCACACTCTAATCCCAAGTAGTTTGTTCCCATGAAACGTGCGTACGGTTCTGAAAGGACTCGTTAAAGGGGAAATAAGTTTGGAAAGAAATGGCGATTACGGCATGGGACAAACCCCAAGCAACCCGGGCCGCTGCTGAGGTTGCGGGAAGTAGCGGAGCTATCAGCTATACACGCTGCAAGGAGACACCAGATACGCACGTACGGTACTACAGTGCGGTGCTCGATTTAAGAGCCCGTTGGAACAGGCCAGTATTACCGCTATTGTCTTCGTGCCACTCTTATCTCAGGGTAACCGACTATTGTAGCATGATACTATTAATGCCAGGTGTAGAGAGCGATACGCTGTGCTCTCCACGAGAAATAGACGGTTGATATAACCGTACTTGATAATATCCTTAATGAGGACACACAACTCGTAATGCGCGCGATCGGAGTATCACACACAGCTTGCAAAGATGAGTTTCGACGAAATCTTCGATCTCACAGCTGGAGTGTATTTTCATTTTTCATCATATATAACTGATAGCTACACCGTAGTTGCAAGGGGAGTCGCCGACCTATATCCTCAATGAGGACACACAACCCGTAATACGCGCGATCGGAGTATCACACACAGCTTGCAGAGATGAGTTTCGACAAAACATTCGATCTCACAGCTGGAGTGTATTTTAATTTTTATAATATAATAACAAAACAGTTTTGGCTGCCTGGGCCCCAACATGACTACAGCGGGTACCCCGATTTAAGAGCGAAGCAAAGCACCCCGTGACAAACCCCCCAAAAAAGCTCTGCTTAACTAACCATCGCTCTTATCTGTTGGACAATAAATTCCTTCTAGTGTGGCGATAAATGCCGATTCGACCGCTCACAACTCCCGAATGCTCTCTTATATTGGGCGCCCAACGCCTTTACAACTGGAAACCCGTTTTTGGAGACAAGTTACTTGAAATTAGGATAGGGAGACATTTTAGGGCCTTGAGAGGATAAATCGGGGCACGCACCTACCGCTTGTTAAACCATTAGCATGGGGATATTTGGGGGCTTCGAAGAGGTGAAGTCGGGGCGCACCCAGTACATATATAACCTTCTGGGTGGCATGCGGTGTAGTCGGTTTTTCAGAGCGAGTACTCGTATGCGACCTACGTACCAGCATGGACCTGGCACGTCGTAGGCCGACTCCCGATTTCACTTTGTTATGTTTTTCTGTCGGAGGCGTGAATTGCGTCAGCTATGATACATGTGTGTACCACACTTTTTGGTCTTTTTGTGTTTTTATCCCTGGGGTATTCCTCCACTACAGAGTGACTGGAGCCTGTCACGTGACCACAGACTTGATTATGCGAGTTAATGTGAGAACAGCGAACAGCAACAACCTTACACCCTTTCGTGATTTCAGAGAGGAAAAAATACTTCGAAATATACGGTTAGTACTACAGCAGTAGTAATACTATGTTCGCTTCGGCCACAAGAAGCAGCCCCGGGTGCGATGTGGAGGATGCTGTGCGGCCAAAGTTCAGCACAGGAAGATATGTTATACAACACACTCGCAGCACGATGCTTGGCTGCGAAGCCTCACGCTTTTTATCGACGATCGATAAGGCTGGACTGTCGTTTTGAGGTCGATATACGATAGATATATCAAGGACCCAGGGATAAAAGTTGAAACCTGGAAACCGTTATTTCCACCCATCGACATGCAGCACACCTGAGGGATTCTTCCCCGCCAGAGCGACTGGAGCCTGCCTTGTGACCACCGACGTGATCATTATGCGAGGTGATGTGAGAACCACAACCACAACAACCACAACGACAACAACGACAACAACAACAACAACAACAACAACGACAACGACATAACAACGACAACCTCAACAACAACAACAGCAACAACCCAGCGTTTGTCATGATATTTCATCGTAAAGAGGGATATGAGCTCTATATCTGTGGTCACAACCTAATAAAAACAAAAACTTTGATCTTCCTGGTACCTGGCAGTCATAATACTCTGTATCAGCTGCTCTGCTGCTCTGTATCATATAAATGCTCTCAGATTTTGTCCCCCTCAAAAACGGGTTTTATAGTTTCCGCTAACAGATTGGTTGACATCACCCTGTTGACCCTGGTACAAGCTACTCGTACACTGCTGTAGTTTCAAGGGGAGTCGCCGACCTGATATCCTCAAGGAGGATACACCCCCAGTAATACGCGCGATCGGAGTATCACACACAGCTTGCAAAGATGAGTTTCGACGAAATCTTCGATCTGACAGCCGGAGTGTATTTTTATTCTTATTCGGTGCTATAATACGAGAGACAAGCCTGGCATATGCCAGATACGATAAATGAACACCTGGTCTATATAGACATGAGCCAGATACGAGATAACACAAGCCAAATGTACTCAGTACGAAACGCAGAATGACGTACCTGGTACGTATGTATCACAGCACACCTGGTATGTACAAAAACCAAAAGTGCTGGCGTCCCCGGTGTTTTAGTGTTATTAATAGTGTTGTTTTCATATTAATAGTAAACGGTTTTCTTACGCAACGACGTCAGTACACCCAGTGTCCGTGCTGATTCTTCATCCTAGAGAGATCCCAGGTACAAATTTCCGTGGTCACACGACTACGAGACAGAGTAAACCAAACAATCGCAGACCTCGTTGAAGCAAGTGAAATCCTAGTGACGGCCTACACTAGCAATGAAAACTTTGTACAAAAACTATATAAACTAAGGTAGATTTCGCGAATTTAATCAATCGCAGTTATTAGTCAAGGCACGGCAAGTGCAATGCTAGTGGCGGTCTACAGGCAGTAGTAGCAGTAAAAACTTCGCAACTATGTAGTAAGGTCGATTTCACGAACTTGAGCCGCCCGAGGCTTTGTCTACGCGAAAATTGAAAAGCACATAGCGCCTGCGATAAGGCGGTCGCCCCGGTGGTCTAATGGTTACCCTCGAATACTACTGGAGTTGATTCTGAAGTTGGAATCGCAGGTGAGTCGCACTTGCGAGTTTATTTGCAGAAATCAAAAATCAAAGGAATCAACTGCTGAAAGCGCCTTGCAGCGTGAGCAGGCAGGCGCAATTCAATGCGAGTCGACGAGGGAGAAAGGGATGAGGTCTTCTCGCCATAAAAAAATGGAGGCGTGTGCCGCAGTGGGGAGGGGGGAGAAGAGCCTGATTACGAAGAGACCCTGGATCTGAGCTCCGTCTAGCGAGGGAGAACGAGAAAATAAAAAGTGCGCGAGATAACAGATGGTATGAGCACAAGAAAAAAATCAAGCGATGTCTGTGCTCAATTCGACGCGAATCGACGAGGGAACAATTTGTTTTCAACTTGTTTTTTTTTTCGCGGTAAAACTGAATACATGCACCACAGAGTGGGGAGGGGGAATAGTGCCTGATATGTGACTCCGGATCTGAGTTACTACGCAAAAGGGAAGACAGCAGGAACGGAAAAAGAAAGAGACAAAGGGCAAAATGCAGGAACCCAAGAGAAAGGCAAGAAGAGCAACAACAAAACCTGCCCACCGGCGAAAAAGAGCTTATAGAACGACATGCTGCTGCTGTATGTATAGCACAGATACGAATTATCGGTACAAAATTGTTCGGCGCATCAAAAACTTGAAAAAAGAACACGCGCCGGGGTCCCAATTTCCAAGTCTCAAGCCTCAAAAAGTCCCAACGACGTCCCAACCGCTTCGCCGGAAATAAAGGCGGAGGAACGTGGGTACAAATATAATAAAAAAAAAGTCAGGTTGGGGCAAAAAAAAACTAGCTGGCTGGCTCGTTCGCTCCTGCTGCTACCACATGAGTAGGAAAAAGGGCTGATCAGCTAGGAACAACACGCCTGAAGCAAAGCAACGAACATGACATCCGGCCACCTATCATATCCACTCCCTGCTATGTATGACACCTGGTAACAGTTTGGCCTCGTCTAAATAATATATAACAAGGCAAGCATGACCCGGGAGGGGAAGCAAGCGTACGTACACGAATATTGACAAAGGCGTCAACGCAGAAACACAAGTGGACCTCAACGTCAACGCGCAAAGATACGAGTACACGCAGGATTCAACGCAAACACAACGTATTGGTATTGATAGTCGCAATTACTCCCTGAAATATCGTGTAACATAATAGTTGGCTCGTGCATACATACTCAGCATTCAACACCAAGTTTTTCCAATAGATACCAGGTACAATACGTGAGGGGATAGGTTCAGAGGTCAGAGTGGATGCAGCCATGTGGTCCAGCATCCTGGAGAGATTGTGTTTGATGTTGATCATCATGATCAACAGCGATTTTGATCAACAGCGTCATGAGCATGAATGATAACCAACCAGAAATATATTTTCCTCCCTTTGGCCACGCCTGCAGGAAAAAATGTAAACTCATCACGTAACAGGAAAGGAAAGATCTGATGTACAGAGTTCCTCTATGGCGCCTATTGAGTAATGCCGTTTGCCCGCTATACGAGTAGTGCCTGTGAAATCGATTTGGCACAGATAGGAACAACCAGTAGTGGCAGCATATGGAGTAGTAGTGCCGGTTGCCGCTATAATGCCGACATTTCCGACTACAAATAGCACACACCGGCGCTATAACGGGGCCGCTCCTGCTCTGCCTGGTATGGCATTACTAAAACGGAATATTTTATGACAGCGGCAGTCTATATCTCAGGTCTGGCGTCTGATCACTGATCAGTAATAAATCCAAACAAATCGATCGCGCCATCGGCCATCGGGGTAATTGGGTAAAGAACCGAACATCGTCGTGCCTCGAATAGAATCCGCACAACAACGTATTATACATACACGCTTGCTGCGACTAATGTGACTAAGGGCGGGATGGAACGGGACAGGCGGCGCGCAATTGTGGCGGTGGGATGGGACTAGCCAGGGAGGGAGAGGGAGCGGAGGAGATGCCTCCGCATTGCTCATGGACCGGCTCTTCTTGGGCATGCACAAACTGACTCGTTGTGGTATACCAGGGATACAATACAGTAGGGGTCCCCCAATAAGGCGGTCTGAACAATGCGGTATCCCGATATAAGGCGGTCAAAATCGCTTAGCGCGACCGGAGAACTGCACTCATAACCTGGCATGAATAAGGCGGCTTCCCTCTATAAGACGGTCATACTGCTCTGGCACACCAACGCCTTACCGGGGACCCCCTACTGTATTCCAGTATGCAACACCATAGGCTACTTACACGGCACCGTGTTGATTTGTACCTCAAGTACTTGAAAAATTTACATGCCTGGTCCAGCGCAATCAGCTGGTTATACAATACCAGTGCCCTAATGGTGCTACTAATAAACATCCGGCATACTCATATTTCATTCGAGTGCAGCAGTATTGCCTACCTGGTACAACACATGCTTGACAAATGTGCTCTACTAGTACCTCGTGTAAGATATTAGACTGCATCAAACTGGTACGATACAACGCCACCACACATACATGTGGGACGATATGTACCAGTAGACTACTCAAATCCATAGGCTCGTGCTACCGAGGTGGAGATTCAAAACAGTTACCGGTACATATCAATTGGAAGGCAGAAAACAGACGCGCTAGCGAAGAGCACATCGACCTCAAGGACATGTAGGAGCAAGGGTATTGATAGTAGGGTAGTGTTATGGTATATACCGTGAGGTAACCAGGTACCAAACCTGAACGATGTCGTAGTACTGGGATGAGTACCCGGGAGTATATACCCTACCTGGCCCTACAAATAAACGCACGGTTGGTTGGGATGGGAGGTGGGAACCTCATAGAACAGCAGTCGTAGTCCCGCACTAACGATTGTGCGGCGCCTTGCCAGACGACATTACCCGCACTAAACTGGGAACCTGAACCATCCCAATATAGGGCGATACTATGTGTAAGCGATTTTCACCGCACTGAACTGGGACCTCGCACAAAAAGGTACGGCACTAAATAGGGACCACGACGGCATATATATAGATGGAAAGGAAGGAAGGAAGGAAGGAAGGAAGGAAGGAAGGAAGGAAGGAAGGAAGGAAGGGAGAAGGTAGGAGGAATCGAGGAAGGAAGGGCGAAAAGGAGGAAATGCAGGAGGAAGGAATCGCCATTCGCCAAGCAGATCGGAGCGTTTATCCGGCGGTTTCATGTTTTCCCAACGGTTCCAGGATACGACGAACGAAACGCTTCTTGACCACCACCATATTTTTACCCCAAGGTTCTCAAATCTCAAAACAAAATTATCTTCGTGGGAGAAGTTTGGTTTTGGTCGACTCCCACATAAAAATATTTGTGCACACAATATAACATTGATCCTATAATCGATGACAGCTTTCACGGAGCGACGATGATAGTACGGTGCAACACGTGCAAGGAAATATTGAACAAACAAACAAAAAACGGAAAACACGATAACCACGGCAAAAACAAAAACAAAAACGCGAGTCACCACACAAACGAACGCGCCTAAACAGCCTCAGGTATTGTGCGCGGTGCATTGTCTTTCCTTTTCTGCCGAAGAACAACCGGCCGGCAAGAGCCGAGGATTTTCGTCGAGGTCAGCGCACAATTTATTTTACAAACATAATTACTTAGTAATACGCCAGGTATTTACGTTTCACGATGACGTGCAGACGTATTCTAGGAAACTTTGCCCCGTGCTGCTGTGGTTTACGTACGTAGTTCATGCAACTTTGGCGGCTGTGCTGCTCTATGATACGAGTATACGTACCGGTACAAGTAATGTTGACTGCCTTCTGTTGTTGGTTGTGCGTATCAGCACCGAAGGAAACCGTCTACGACGCCAGGCTGAAAGCAGGAAGAAAGATAAATGCGAAAGTAAAACACGCACAACTGCTGTTGAGTGTTGATGGATTTGTTGATTTATGATTTATGCACGTCTCGCGTGTTCTTTTTGCTGGCGGCTTTGTTTTGCGGACTTTGCCACAGATCCTCTCCCTCCCCCCCCTCCATGTTTGGGAGGTTCGAGTGTTGGCATATTGCGTCTCAAAGAAGAAGAATAAAGAATAGAGTCAAATTATACCGTACATAAGGAATCCGGATTCACATCAACAGCAGCAGCTATCCCGGCACGCTGCCATTAATACATTTTATCATAGTGCTACATGAAAATGCTGTACTTATCTGAAAGGTAGTGCTGTGTGTGAACATACAAGGCGAGTGTGATTGTACTCCGTACTGAAGGAAGTACCAGGGTATACCTGTGGTATGTCGTGCGTTGGACACCAAAGAGCAGTATCGTTCATCCCGTATCGTCCGTACTGGTGGTATACGGTAAGAAATATCGTATCATGTCCTCTGCCGCAGGTCGCGAAACAAACTTCTTGTGCACGCACCACCACCACCATTTTTATGCTTCCTTTATGGTCGACGCGTAAAACAATAGCAGACCGGAAAATAAAAAAAGCAGGACGATTACAATATTCATGCGTGGTGAACTACTCCGTGTTTTATTTCCTTTATGTGCGAGTACAGAGTAGTATTTTGTACAACTAATATAATAAAAAATTAAAATGCACTTTTCGTACACCTTCGACATCTAAGATTTCGTCGAAACTCATATTTGCGAGCTGCGTGTGATACTCCGATCGCGCGTGTTACTGGGTGTGTGTCCTTAGGTCGGCAACTCCCCATAGAACTATTAATAATAATATTATAGCTTGTATACATGGCTCAACAAGGTGATGTTTTTCTATTTTTTCGCACTTCCTCTGTCCAGCTTCTGGACAAGCCGTGGTCACAGGTCGTCCCTTTTTCCCCCCCGTGCCTGCCTTCAATTTTTATAGCGCATAGGGTCCAATCCCACTGCTCGTCGATTTTTCATCGAGTATTGCTATCTCACGCTCTCGCGCTTTCCGCAAGTTAACTTGTGCACAAGAAAAAGTCTCTACGAATTTATGCGAGTATGCACTCGGAGGGACTCGAACTCACGAAACTGACCTAGATACCAGGCTCGAGGGTAACCTGATCGGCTCCGGGGCGATATCACACCGCCCACTCGCCGACCAGTGAATGTTGTTCAGAGCAGCATCAGAGGTATGACGTGAGAGATAGAGGCAGCAAGCAAAAAAGACACGGAGCACCGGGCTTGCTCGCTGTTTCACATCCGGCATCATCCGCATCACGGCATCACAATCCAAGCAACGAGCGCGTTTTCTCTTCCCCCCCCCCCGGCGCCACAAATGGCACACGAGTATCAATACAGCGAAGGAAGGACGGCGAATACGTACGTCAAAAAATGCCGCAGCCTGCAGCCAGTAGCATAAACCTTCCCCCCTATGAAACAAATAACAGATCAACCAAACACTGTAAGAACAATCGACAAACAACGGCCGACGAAATTGTTTCGTGTGTCAAGCTTTTCAAGGGTGTTTTCTCGCAGCCCTCTCTCGAGTCTCGCCTTGGGTCTCGAGAGCAACTCCCAGACAGAGCGCCTGAGAGCACCGTAGCCCCTTGGCCAAACTTGGACTAATCGGAGAGCTCGCATTAATAGCAAAATAGGATGGTCGACCGGTAACGAAAAAAAAAAAAAACGATTTCATATTTTTGTTTTTTCGGCTTCAGTAATTCTAGCTTAGAAAACTTTAAAACAGTAAAATGCCGACAACCGCAACACCGCAAGACATGACCAAACGGCCACCACACCACGGAAGGAAGCGAGGAGGGCTGGCATTGCGACTCGAAATGGGAAAAACAGCACAGCAATCAGCAATGACAACGACAAAAAATCGTTTTCTAATACTGATCCGGAAGAGACCCTTTTTCGTTTAATTAAGTGATGCTTTACGAAAAAAACAAATAAAACAACGAATATAATCAACGTCAACAACAACAACAACAACAACAATGTATGAACAACTAACTAACGCCGGCTTTCACTTCCTCCCCTCCACTCACAGGCCTGTTGGCGATCTTGGAGGCAAAACAAAACAAAACAAAAAACAAAAACATGAAGTCTACTTGTATACCACGCTGGTACCAGGTACGCAACATGCGTGACAGCAAAACAAAAACATCCTGACTATAGTATAACCGCTTACGTGCAAGAGTGGAGCATGAAAAGCGCACGCACCGTGCAGAGGGTAGCAGCAACACCGCTCTCTGTCTCACTGTGCGTGCTTAGGGATATGGCTAGGATTCGCCGTCACCATAACAGCGAGATAAGAGTGGGTGGGGGAATGGGGACTGATCCCTCCCAAAGACCGGTGGTCCAATAAATACTAAGAAGCGTGACTTTTGAGGTCGAGATCGTGGGTTCGAATATTGCAAGGGATTATATCTTACAAATCGACAGGCCGAAAACGGGAGAGCGTGAGTAGACGAAATCGACGAAATTCGATCCAAATCGACGAGCATGAAAAGCTGAAGAGTGGGCATGCTGAACCCTGTGCGCGCTATAAATGAAGAGACAACTACCGGGGGAAGGGAAGACACCTGTGACCACGGCTCGTCCAGAACATCGCTGAGAGTAAAACCTCTTGATCCCTTCAGGACCGCACTCCCGGCATGGGGACACAACACTTGGAATTAGACTAGGATCATTTTTCGCAGTTGGAAATGGGTTAGGAGTTGAGATGGAAAGTAAAAAGGAGCACGGAAAAAAAAAAGACGGAAGAAAAACATTCCAAAACATTCAAACCTGTTCAATCGCAAAAAGAAGAACGGGAGAGGCGTCCAGCTGCCGGTGCGATTAGTCTAACGACTGCAGTACCAAACGATAGCAACGGCCACCGTAAAACCGGCGCGCAATTGCAGCTAGGGTAACGCATTAAACCGGTCGCCCCGGTGGCGTATCAGATTATCCTCGAGCCTGGTATAGGTCAGTTTCGTGAGTTCGAATCCCCCCGAGTGCATACTTGTACTCGCATAAAATCGTGGGGACTTTTACTTGCGCACAAATTGAAATGCGGAGAACGCGAGAGTGTGAGTTAGCAACACTCGATGAAAAATCGACGAGCAGCGGGATTGCTGCATCCTGCCCGATAAAAATGGAAGGCAAGAACCGGGGGGAAGAAGGGACGACACCTGTGACCACGGCTTGTCCAGAAGCTGGAAAGTGGAAGTGTGCAAAAATATTAGTAAAAAAATTAAATACTGCTGTTATGAATAGTGTAGTGTGCACTTATTTTCCAAGACATATGTTCAAGCAAAGTCTGAACTACCAGGTACATTCAAGTATAACGACTAAGTAAGCTATTTGATACGTCATGTCTCAAGGACAGGAAATGTCCGCATATAGATTGACAGATGGCAACAAGGGGCCTGGCCTCGACTGAAAACAAAATACCACAGGTACCGAACCCACCCACGGGGACGATACAGTCGGCTGGAATATAAACAAATGAATCCTTACGAAACTCACATCAAGTGGCTTTCTGTCGTGTATAGCGTTGCCCCCTGCGCCTCCCCCGTGCCCTCCATCGATGTTGTGGCTCATATCGCTACTACTATGACGCCACCCCCCGCTCCCCCGTATTTTCGTGATCACTCAAAAGTCTGTGCACCGACCAGGCAAGGGAGCGAATGAGCGAGCAAGCAAGCACGCGCTACTGCCGCCGCCGCCGCCGCCGCCGCCGCCGCTTGCTATTGCTGCTGGTGCAGCTATTAACAGCTGGTGCTGATGCTGAGAGCCGATGTCGCCAAAAAATAGTTGGTAGAAGATGTTGATGACCGACGACTCGTCGACTCGAATCGCCTCGACTCTCTCCGAAGAAGTGCGGACAGAATTTTTCAATATGATGATGTTTCACAACAGCACTTCCTGAAGATAATATATCACCGCAAGTATACTGATAGGCGGCGGGAGGGCGGCAAGCGGGGGGGGGGGGGGGGCTGAGGGCTCAGGGCTTAGGGTTTAGAGGCGAGGAGGGAAAGGCCTGAGGTCGACCGGAGATTTGGCGGATAAATATTCGCGCGGATGGATGGATAGTTAAGAGGGTGGATGGCGCGTTTTCTGCCTTCTGCCAGAAGATAGGTCGAGATGGAGGGATGTAGATGGTTGTCGGAGCAAAGAGTGGGAAGAGATAGTGGACGCACGCACCGACGCAACACTAGCGACTAAAAGCGAAACTACTACTACTGCTACTATATATATGTGTTTTAATTTATATAATACTCCAGTATATCTCTCGGGGGGTGTGTCTAGATCTCTTCCTCTATCTATCAATCGTGTCGTGTTCTGACAATTTCGCGGGTGTCCCGACTACTACGTACCGATATCATTAGACTCGACTTTTGAATATACGACGATTTTTACGAGTTGCAACGACGAGGGAGGGATCTCCGAAAAAATACACTAAGTCGAGTAGTCTACAACAACAAACCAACACAGCAAGCGAAAGTTCTCACTCAAATGTCCAGTGCACTTTGCTCTGCCTTGCTGTCTACGTTCGAACACTACTAGCCACGGATGGATATACACATAGAGCAGGGGTAGAGGGGAGGAGGAAGCAGCACGACGACAACAGTCCGGGTTTTAGGCGGCAGATCCTTGCCGCCATTCCCTTGCGAGACATTTAGTCTATCCGCATTTATCCTACAGTAGAAGTACGGGCACGTGTCAGAAGGTAGAGGACAACACGAAGTTTTTTCGAATTACGAACAAATGACTTGAACATAGTATGGGGACCACTGCAAAAATTCCTGTGCCACCATCATCCCACCTGTTTTTTCCTTTTTTCCACCCTTCCTTGTCCACGCTGTGTCGCCGTGACAAAATTCAAATGCGGGCTGGTCGCTGGCAAATAGGAGGAGCAGACTCTAGCCTCGCCTCGCCCCAGACCCTGCAGCAGTCTACCGTAACTCGGTTTCGTTCTTCTCTGCGTTCACAGGGAGAGGTAGAGTTGCGTTCGTGATGCCTGCCTGATTGGCCGCGAGAGAAGGAGTCAACGGAAGGTCATAGCCCCTGCTGGCCAGTCTGTTTCACGGCAGGACAATTGAACCAAACATTTTATCGAAGGCGTTTTAAATACTTTCCAATAAGGGGATCGGGGATTTTGGTCCCTACCGAGGTGGATTTTTTCTGATGTGCCGGTTTCTTGGGGTCTAGGTTGTTGTTTCCGCGACCCTCGCAAAAAACCAAAAACAGAACCAATAGCAGCGCTGCTTGCGTCCGTACGTAGTGCACTTACTTTGCGTTCACTCGCTCCGAGCTCACTCTCTGAAAGCAGCCGCAACAACAGTCCTTTGCAAGTGGTTGATACTCCTGGTGTTGCCCCTTTGCCATCTACCACCGCCAGCGTATCATCTTGTCTGTTGTGAGATTCTCGGGGAGTAGATCAATCTCGCGGGAAAGTCGACGGAGAATACTTGTAGTGCAACAGGAACGAGCACACAGAAAGGACTTCCAACTGGCCCCCGCAAGCAACAGGATGACGAACGCGAGCAGGACCAAAAGCGACAGCTGCGGCGTCGAGGCTGCTACGCTAAGGTGAGACGAAGGGGGGTACCCGCTCCGAGTGCATTGCAACTACGATCCCGACCCTGCTTCGTGTTTGCACTGCAAGAAGGAGGAGGCCATTTATGGAAAGCAGAACACGTGTGTCAAATGCAGTCGTCTGTGGTATATATTTATAGTAATAAATATAGGAGTAGAAAGAGATTCCGTCTTCGGACCCTCGAAAGTTGTTGCAGCAGCTGCAACAAGAGCAGAGCAGCAGCGGTGAGCGCTTGGTTTGCATCAATTGCGGGCCTCGCCGAGAGACGGGTAGGTGATCTAGGCTATATAGCTGCCCATACGTGGGATGTCCGTGTTGTGCAGTGGAGTGTGCTGCGCTTTGGGTGGCAGGTCAACCACTCTATAGCCCGGAGGCCGGAAACGTTCCGTCATCATCAACACGAAGACCCAAACAGTTTTATCGAAACTTATCTCGATGTTTTCTCATTAGACCCTATTGATACAACGTTTTTCGTTTTTCATGTTTCATATTACAATACAGACTGACTAAAATCATCCTGTTGACCCTGATAGCTACACTAACTGTAGCTGTAAGGGGAGTCGCCGACCTATATGAGGACACACAACTCGTAATGCGCGCGATCGGAGTATCACACACAGCTTGCAAAGATGAGTTTCGACGAAATCTTCGATCTCACAGCTGGAGTGTATTTTAATTTTTATAATAAATACACGGGAACGGCTCCAACCAGCAGTGGTAAACATACAAGTTTTGAGAGAATCCTTGATGCACGCTTACACGTCAATCTGGCGCAACACACGCCAATCTGGCGCGAAAGGAAGCTGCCTGCTTCATAGAACATGCCTCACCAACTCAACTTTGTGCCGTAGTTCGTATGGCCTCGGGCATGTACTGGTACGTATACCTATGATACCCTCTGCTAGAAAGAAACCTCGGTGTACCTAGACGAACGAACAGGATCACCGCCTCTCGTCCCCTTCAGATTGCTGTTGAAGCCCAGTCCATGCTTTCCCTCCACCCTTCTCTGAACATCAAGTAGTGCTGTAGGATCATTTCACCGCCTCTCGTCCCCTTCAGATTGCTGTTGAAGCCCAGTCCATGCTTTCCCTCCACCCTTCTCTGAACATCAAGTGCTGTAGGATTATTTTATAACTAATTTTCAAGGACGTCAGCCGTGAGTTCGACGAATATTTTTTCTCCCACACAGCAGCAAGGGGGGGATCCCCCAAGAAGGCGTTCTGAGTTAGGTGATACCACCAAATAAGGCGATCAAAATCGCTTGAACGCGTTCTGAGTAAGGTGGTATCCCTATATAAGGTGGTCAAAATCGCTTGGCGTGCCTGGGGAATCGCACTCAGAAGCTTGAATGAATAAGGCGGCCTCCCCCAACAAGGCGGTCATGTTGCTCTAGCACACCACCGAACTACTGGGGGGCCCTGCTGAAATAGGACGTTATTTGCTGCAGTTTTTTTTTTCTTGTCGGCAGACACGCGCAAGCAGTGCCACAAGGCTTGGCTATTTCCTTTTATTTCCTTTACCCGCCATCGAGGAACAGCAGTAGTAGTGGGAATGTAGGATACATTAGTCAACACGCGAGGGCGACCGACATAACACGCAGCTTGCCGCCTGCCTGTAAAGCCGGCTATCCACCAATCAATTCGGTTGCACTCTCAGCTCGTACGAGAGCTCTCAATCCTGGCGTATTCTATGCGATAACAATCAGGCGTTTTATGTGTACCTGGTATCATGTTTATTTTAGCAAGCACCAAGACGGTTTGTGAATCCCACCAAAGTGGGACTTCGAATAGCAACCATCGTACCAACTGCATCATATGCGTGGTAAAAGGGTCTGATGCACACAAAGCCCGCATATACTCTTCTCGTGGTTGAGTTGCGTTGCAACCGGTTGCTCGCGGTTGGGGGTGGCACCCGACACACAGACACCACTCGCTAGGTAGCCCCGAGTACGACATTTTGCACGGCAGGAAACATCCCGTTGCCTTACGAGTGGTAACAGGGCTGCAGGACTGCATTGCACGCCTGTATACGTGCTCCGAGTGCGACGTGTCGCCGAATCTCGGAACACAGAGCACGCACTCCATTCCGTGCTCGCAGTCTCAAACCACGAGAGAGTACGTACGTGACAGTTGGTGCCTGGTGCTGCTGCTGCACGTAACGGTCGGTGGCATATAAAATCACGCATACAAACTTGCTGGCGTTCCGGTTTTATGCCTGCCTGGTGTTTTATAAAGAAATAATTTTAAGGACGTCAGCCGCGAGTTCGACGAATTTCGTGTTTGTACACAAGTGTATGAAACAAAAATGGGAACAAGGACTTGGACAAGGGAAGGTTTGTTCTGTTTCGATTTTTCCGTTACTCGGTTGTATCCTGGTGGTTGATTTGATGGGCGTTGATGGGCGTTGGCTGCAGACTGGTGGTTGCTGTATATATACTTGACTACAGACACCGGCAGAGGGAGCAGCAGCATCAGCAGCAGCAGCGGCAGCAGCTATAGCAGCAGCATCGTACGTCGTCGTCAGCAAGCAGCAGTACAAAATACGTATGTATGCTGCGATAATGCAACAACAGCACCTCGGTACTTTGTACACATGGTACGTCAGCGCTGATAGCAGCAATAATAGTAGTTTCTCCGCATCACCTGCTTTCATCGGTCAGTTTCACAACATGCCAGGTAGCAGTTTTGCAGTTTGCGCTTGGGGTGCTCTCGGCTTCCATCCCACTTCGTTCACGGGAATGGACTTCCTTGTGTCGGATTTCTGATTTGTGTTACATACAGCCGGTCAGATTTTGTCCCCCTCAAGAACGTTTTTTTTTTCACGTGCACAGATTGATGTGCGCCCCCCGCTCCCTCAACATAGCGTAGGACTCACATATATGTAGGAGAATGTGAAATTTACAAGGAGGAACGGGATGCGTTACATGTAGAGGAGATGAGGAAATTAGGCGTATGTGACATGGAAGAGGTTGGTAGACTAGAGAGTAGCGAGAAAACGATCGCTATCCTAGGAGACAGACAGATGGTGGCCGCAGACGGCGAAACAGGACGGGGATAGGATAAGCAAATAGTTTATGTGTAGAGTATATAGGGTCTATTGAAGAAGCGCAACGGGCGCCCAAATGTTGTAGGTGTCTCTATTAGGAGTAGGAACGGTGCCCCCCGCCTCGAAAGGGATGCGTGGTCAATATGTCAAATGGCAACAAATGAGCCCCCCCCCCCGCCCCCCCGCGCCCCCCCCTTTTCAAACCCCCCGCCCCCCCCCCCCTTAAAAACTCCGCCCTCCCCTCACCGGTTATACGACTTACAGGATACACTTGATATACTGAGGCATTCCTTCCACAGCCGTCAGATTTCGTCCCCCTCGAAAACGGGTTTTATAGTTTCCGCGCACAGATTGGTTAACATCACCCTGTTCGTTGACCCTGGTACAAGCTACACTGCTGAAGTTCCAAGGGGAGTCGCCGACCTATATAGCCTTAATGAGGACACACACCCAGTATTACGCGCGATCGGAGGTATCGCACAGCTTCCAAAGATGAGTTTCGACGAAATCTCGATCTCACAGCTGGAGTGTATTTTTTTTATTATTTTATTTACGTAGTCTTGTGTACCTGGTATGTTGTTTGTATGCGCGCGCTGCCAACTGTCCGGTTGTCGTGGCATGAAACCGTTATTTCGTTTATTCTCCGGGCGAACGGGCGACACGCCTTCCATATCCCACCCACCCTGGTTCTGATATTCTGTGCGATAAACTACACACGAGGATTCAACTCGAGCATTCGTACTATCGTAACCTCCCCTGCTCATGGAGAGCCAAGAGGTCCGTGGGTCACGAACCACGAGACAGAGCGCATATCGTACACAAGCTGAGTAGTAAGAAATATTCAAAACTGGTATGATTTTCATATTTCGTTTTCATGGCATTAATTAGCATTAGTTGGCCGCCAACTGAAGCCTTTGGTCACTCATGACGCTTTTATCTCAAAAGCCTCAGGTAGCCCTACGCGCGCTACAATAGTCGTGGTTCTGGGCCTAGTTCTGTGTACAGGAGGAGTATACCGAATGCACACCACCATTCACACACCGGTAGCGATATAGCGATATACCGGTACCAGGTATCATTCTTCCAGGTATCATCGAAGAATTCGAACTCCTGCCCTACCCTGCCCTACCCGACGCATGGGCCGGCATCCACGCGCGAGCATCCACGCGGATTTATTTATTTTAGCGATATATCATACCTTCCCTCTGGTCTACGTGGAAGCTATGCATCCACGCGGATTTATTTATTTTAGCGATATATCATACCTCCCCTCTGTCTACGTACGTGGAAGCTATCAGTTGACATTGTTGTTATCAGTTGGCATTGTTGTGCTCTTGAGTTTGTTCAAGTAGCCCAACAGATAGGTGTCACTTCTACTGGCAAAATGAATGGCTCGGGTTCGAACATCTCAGTCGGCCGGTAACCTATTACAGAGGACGATAATAAAAAAGACCAAATATTGTTAGTAAAAATAGTTAAATATATAGGTTTTTGTGTCCACCGTAGGTCCTAATTACTAGGGTCCCCCGTAATACCAAAAAAAGGTACCTTTTTCTTCGTACGGTAGTTCGAATATCTCGGTCGGTCGACAACTGTCGCCAAAAACGGTCGGTAACTGTACCGGAAAGGGAGTTTTTGCTTAGTCGTTTTATTCTGTCGCCGAAAGCGCACGAGCACGAGTGCGCGAGTTGGCGTAATTCGATGTATGTCGATGCGCAGTGGGAATACCGAACTTAACTGAACCGTAACCCATATGCGCTATGAATATATTATATGCAATGCGTATGCGTGCTAAAAAAAACATCTCCGGGGGAAAATGGGAGGTATCTTACCGTGATAGTTAGTGTACGCAGTACCAGATACTCTGCTCGGGTATTATACTGTACACCTGACTGACCACTTTGTTGTTGCAGTACCAGATACTCAGCCGGGTATTATGCTGCACACCTGACTACTTTGTCGTTGCAGTACCAGATACTCTGCCGGGTATTAATTATACTGTACACGTGACTACTTTGTTGTCTCGTGTAGAAATGGGAGGGAGGTATCTTACCGTGATAGCGTACGCAGTACTAGATACTCTGCTGGGCATTATACACCTGACTACTTTTTTGTCTTGAGTTTCTGTATTATTTGTATGAACCTACGAGAGGAAGGTAAAAATAACAGGTGGGGGAGGCGTATTCGCGTTTTGGTGGCTTTACTGTTTACTGTCAACTTTTTCGGGCTGCCTGGACTGCCTGGTTTGGTCGACTGGCTGATGACTGACCACAGACCGGTGGCTGGTGTGCTGAGACTGCTTTGCTTGACGGTAGGTAGACTGCTGACTGCTGCTGAACCGCAACTTCACCACTGTTGACTGACTGGTCGTCCACTCTCATACGATGGAGAAGAGTGTATACGTGCGCAGACAGACATGACCGACTGGCTGGTGTGCTGGTGTGGTCGTCGGTGACTACGATTATCATTGTATCGTACCATACCAGATACCACCACAGCTGTTTAAAACGAAAGAGAACACACACCCTTGGGACGAGCTGATGTGCTCGACCAAGGGCAGAGTTTAAACGCCGAGCGAGCGATACACGTCTACGGCAAGAACCTCGACGAGATTTTCTCACTTCCACCATCTTGTTGTCTGTGCGCGGGCGCGCCCCCTTTTTTTGGTCCGAGAAAATTGGCCCGGACATTCCTATCAGGGGGCGGGGGGGGGGGGGGGGGGTCTTGGAGGTCTTGCGTCTACGGACGGGGGGCAGTTGTAGTAGACAACGTGGCTTAACGTGTCGGTGATAGGTGATATCAAATACCTACACAGCGGTCAGCATACACAGCGCACATAATGCTGTACTACGCTACGAGTACGTACGTGAGAGGGTTGTCGGCCATATTTGCCGGTAGATATTTAATTGCCGGGAATACGTGCATGCAGGCAGCAGAATCAACGTGCTTGATTTTAATGTGACGGCCACTATCGCTATTAGCTAAGGACTGCAACATCGACCACACCAAGCGGCCGCGTCTAAGCCAGTGGTCTAAGCCCTGGCTCAGTCCGGGCTGCTGGGTGGGGTGTTATTGGGCATGTACCCACCTAAGCGCACGGGAGATCCCGGGCACGTGCGCAGGCAGCGATGAAAATAGTAGCCGCGCTCCCGGTTATTTACGTAGACGCCCGTTATGATTGCACCTGACTGGTTTTGGTTTCGCTACACCTGGCCGCCAAAAAGAAAAACATGAGTTCCAGGTCGAATACTGTATGCATGCGCCTCTGCCTGTACGCGCGCCTGCCTCTGCCTGTACGCGCGTAGTATGCGCCTATATGTATGTGTATATATGTATGTATGTATGTATGTATGTATGTATGTATGTATGTATGTATGTATGTATGTATGTATGTATGTATGTGTATATATGTATGTGTGCGCGCTGACTCGCACGTGTACTCTATGCACTAGTATGCACTGACTGCTGCAGCCGCTGTCGTATCACAGCTGCTGCTGCTCTCTCTCTGTATTATGTGCCGAAAAAAGCGGACTAGAATAGAAACACGAGTCGTTGACGTCAAGACGACAGAAGATACTTGGTTGCCTTGCACTATGCGCTGGACAGCGTTGGTGTGATGTTGATATTCTACGAGTATCTATCAATATTAACACCATCCTAGACAGCGTTCGTGTGGTATTCATATTTTAACTATCAATATTTAACACTACGCGTATCCGCGTGCGGCGTTGAGGGGGATATGGAATGTGAAGTCTAAACTCTCAGGTGTGAGGAAAAATTGTGTATGATATCATATCACGCCGCGATACGCATGGAGTCTCTCATCCATCACCTCCTGAGCTCTCACACAATGGCACAATGATACTCAGCTGAGATACGGGGAGGGGCGTTAGTTTTTGGAGGCTATTTTGGTGCCGACCTTGCTAGTGCATCGTTTGGTTGTCGTGTTTTTTCACGATTTTGTGGCCTTTATTTTCCGTGTATTCGTCCTTGACGAACGTGCCGAAATCGTCCGGTGGATGGCAACAAACCCGAGTGCTCCCATACTATATAGTTGGACTCGACCTAAATAAACGCAGGACGGCTAGGCAAGCAAGGAACATCCTGCCGGTGGTTGGTTCGATCGACGGAGGCTGGATGGCAACAAACCCAATCGTAGTAATACTAGTGGTTTCATACTACACAAAGTTGGACTTGACCTCAATAAACGCAGGACTAGTCTTTGAGGGCAAGCTAGGAACATCCTCCCGTTCGTTGGTCCCATCGACCGAGGCCGGCTTTAACCGCTTTTTCTGAAAAACTACTACCACCGCTAATTTCTAACCTCAAACCTAACTATATGGACTAACCACAGGCCACCCTTTTTTTCAACGCTAAACCTTAGTAAAAAACCGAAGGCCGCCGTTTTTTGTTTTTTTTTGGAAAAACGCCGCCAAAACGCGTCGCAGAGCCAGCAACCCTGATCCTAACTAACCCTGCTGCGCCTCGCGCCTCCCAAAGGGTTGGTTAGGGCTAGGGTTAGGGCCAGGGTTAGGGCTGGGTGTGAGGGCGGGTTAGGCTGGGCTCACAAGCAAGACAGCCGTTGCTCTCCAACGACTGACGGACTGACTGGCAGGTTGGCTTCTTACCGGCCCGTCCTGCATTTCGATGCAGGGAGAAGGTTAGGGGTTAGGGTTAGGGTGACACCTGCCTGCCTTGCGTGTATGTACATGGTCCCTGCTATGTAGAACAGCAACCCAGGCTGCATTGGAAAAAGGGCCGGATGTATTTTTATAACATCATACATAGGCTGCGATGAAAGAAGTCTCGGATGGGTTTTAACTACTGCTGTTGCGGTAGGTCAATCAAGTACTAGCACACGGAGAGGGGGGGGTGTGCAGTGAAATTCGCCCCTGTCTGGAGCTTATGGAGAGTAGGCCAAGTTCGTACGTAGCACGTGGGCAATATTACCGGGCACCGTAAAAAGGTTGGGGCATTGATTCAACCCTTGCTGGAGCTTTTTAGTGGGCTATACGTATTGCGACCCGCCTATACCAGCTTAGGCTATATTGGGATGCGTCTATACTTGCTTTAGGCTATGTTACGATCAGCCTATACCAGCTTTTTACGTGGCCGGAGTTGGCCCAGTAGCACGTGCGTAGTAGCATTTACGAGGCACCGCGAAAAGGCCGAGCATTTGATTCAACCTGGCTGGGGCTTTTTAGAGCCTATGGTATAACTACTATGATATGGACTACGGCAGCAGCACTGTAAGACGAGCCCGCCAATATTGGCGGTAAGGTTTTCTTCCACCATGCATGGCCCATGGTTTGGCGCCTTCGGTTTATTCAGAGCCAGTGCTTCCAATTAACTACAGGTGATACCACACTCCGAATTACGGTATTACTCACTCCAGAGAGGAGACTTGGTGACATCACCATTTTTCGGCGTCGTCACGTCGTCGCCAATTGGTCGTCACCAACTCTCGGCTTCAACCATGCTCCATCATCATGTTCCGTATAGAATCTAGAAAGTTCAACAACGTAAGGGTTATTAGGGTAGCTCCGTGCATCATTTGTCCTCTTCCAAATACAGCAGTCGGGGTCCCGCGTTAGTGCGGGGGGAGGGGCCCCGCGTTAGTGCGGGGGGAGGGGCCCCGCGTTAGTGCGGGGGGAAGGGTTGGCGGGGGGGGCTTCCACGTTAGTGCGGGGCCCCATTTTTTTCGTGCGGTGAAAATCTCTTGTTGCGACTCGTCCTACATACAGACTACCGCAGTATCCCATCATAGTGCAGGGGTCCCACTTTAGTGCGGTTGTTGCCCCATTCGCTTGTTACGACTCGTCCTGTATACGTACAAGTACAGATCGCCGCAATATTCTGTCTGAGTACGGGGGGGGGGGGATCCCACTTATTTTTTGTGCAGTGATGGTCGTTTGTCGTTTGGCAATGCGCCGCGCCGCACTAGTAAGGGACCGACCGCACCGCACCACGACTGCTTGTAGAGAAAATTCAAAGTGCAACAGCTTGGTGGGTTGAAGGCATCATCCTTCATGCATTTTTTTCTATACTCCATACATACAAGGCTCAAAGTTCAACAACTCGCATTCTCTGTCATGTCCATACACTTCGTACCAGGTCAGGCACCTGGTGTACCTGGTATACTAGGTGCCTGGCATGTACGGCATGCTCCTTGAAAATTGAACGCTCGACAGCTCGTATTTGTACGTAATCTCTGAATGATAGCTCTGCAAGGTACCTGGTATGTAATTTACTAGAAGAAAAAAATGCACTCCAGCTGTGAGATCGAAGATGTTGTCGAAACTCATCTTCGCAAGCTGTGTGTGATACTCCGATCGCGCGTATTACGGGTTGTGTCCTCATTAGGGATGTAGGTCGGCTACTCCCCTTGGAGCTACAGTGTAGCTATCAGGGTCAACAGGGTGATGTTAGTCTGTGCGCGGAAACTATTCGTAAAATCCGCTTCTGGGGGGGGACAAAATCTGACAGCTGTGGAAGGAAATGCATCAGCTTATCAAGTGCATCCTGTAAGTCGAATAACCGGTGAGGGGAGGGCGGAGTTGTTCAGGGCTTGACACGGGGGCATGGGTTTGAATTGAACAACAGGGAGCGGGGGGAGGGGGGGGGGGCAACTCAATCTGTGCGTGGAAACTATAAATCCTTCAAGGGGACAAATCGGACGGTTTTGGAAGGAAAAAATACGCTGTGCAATCTGCCTGGTATCGTGTTCCAACGAACGAATGTGTTTCTCGCACGAATAATGAGGAATGAATGGTAGGACGTGTGGTTGGGTTAGTGCGTTCATATCATATAGTAGGAATAAAATTCATCTTTCGTTGGTTACATAGATACTAACTACCCACTGAGCTACGCGGTCACGTGACTACCAGGTACGTGGTTCAGTGGGTAGTGTATATATAACGAACATGAGGTAACCGACACAAGACATGCCGTGGGTTCGAGTCCCACCTACTTCATATTTCCGCTTTTTTCCGGTAAAAGCAAAAAAGAAATAAAATAACGTCTGTGCGAGCGTGCGCGTTTGAGACGTGAGTGTTATGCTGTATGATAGTTTGCCCCTGAGGCGTGCATATCATGGTACGAGTAAAATATAGCGTGTGAGTTTTATATTTCGTGTGCATGCGTGCGTGCGTGCATATGATACTATTTACGGCGATCCATTCAGTGTTGACAGGATAAAATCACACACATACATATGATACTCTTTACGGAGATCCATTGTTGACAGGATGAAATCACACACGCTACGCAAACAAGGAAAGCATTGCCACCTTCCTGGCGAAAGCTCTCCTACGCTACGACTGCTGTGTTTGGTTGAGGCTCTGTATACCTGTGGTAACACCAGCCCCCAAAAATAAACATAACGCCTTTACAACTGGAAAACCCTTTTGGGGGACAAATTTACCTGAAGTTAGTATAGGGAGGGATTTACAACTGGAAGGAAACCCGTTTTTGGGGACAAATTTACTTGAAGTTAGTATAGGGAGGGATGTACACCTGGAAACCCGTTTTGGGGGATAAATTTACTTGAAGTTAGTCTAGGGAGGGATTTGGGGGCTCTAAAGGGGTCAAGTCAGACGCTGGTAAACAAAGGTGGGTGAGTTGGTTTTTTTTTCTAGGCGGCGTTTTTGTTTGGTAAAATTCATCCCGCTAACGGCAGCAGTGGATCTCCTCTCCGTATGTACTAACTATTCACATCGTTAGCATATACCAGGTACCTGGTATGTGATACTATTCATATTTTAATATGTATACGAGAAATCTAAATCTGGTAATAACGGTTCTCCTGTTATCAGCATTTTCGGAGCATTGGAAGATACGAAGCAAAAATTTGGTAGGAAAAGTGCCCTGTCCGGACTAGACATATACTTTACGATCACTATCCGGCCAGAAACGAAATCGACAAACAACACCCACACCCCAAGTAGGCAAGCGTAAGAATCGTTGTGTGTATGTTATATGTATGTGTGTTATAGAATCTTTTTTCATTCGAAAGAAAAATATACCCGCTTTCCGAACGCCTTCTCTGATCTTTGTTTGTTCCTTCGATATACATGAAATATGAACCTGGGTGCAAGCAGGAACATGTACAAGTACATTCATGTACAGACTGGTACAGAGCATTCGAAGCCCTTGGACACGGTGCGCACAGCGCAAAAACAGACGAAAGTGTGCAAAGCGCGAAAAAAAAAAAACGAACCAAGTTGGCATACGATACTTGCTAAAATCGAATTCGAAACAAAAACAAAAGAAATACGTCGTACACACAGGTGTTACCATCACAACACGGTCTACACAAAGCACAGGCAGTAGTATACATGATACGCGGTGCGGGAAGTATATAACAATCCAATATTGAATAATAATTCATTCGGCGACTGTTACGTTAATATGTTCAATCCCACCGCGGAGGTTCGTACGAGTATGCGGTGCCTCTAATCCTGTTACTGGATACCTGGTGCATGTTGCGTCATCCCCCCTCATGTGGGTGGTCGTAGTGCAGGTGTAGTAGTGTACCCGCGGCACCCGGCCGGTGTTTTCCGCGCGAAAAATAATGCATGCATGCGACGAAACAACCAGGTGGCAACGACACAACCACAGACCAACAACAACGACAAAGGCACATCATAGACAACAAAAAACGCCGCGCCTGACCTGTACGGTTCAGAGCCCATTTTTGCGAACAACTCGTGAGTTTCTACTACTGTTGCTGCTGCTGTAGTCTATGTAGTGCGAAATAAAAATGTACATCCGGTCTGTTCTGATTGATGGTGAATCAGGGACCTCGTAGATTTGAAAGTTAGCGGCGTATCCGATTGTCCCTTCTTTTTCACGATTGGACTGGTATGGATGGTAACACGTGAAATGCATGTGATATAATGAAACCATGCGTAACGCGCGAGGAAGCACACACACCCTGCTGAGACAAGATAGCACCCCCCCCCCTCCCCCGAGATGTTTTTCTGGTGGTAAGATGCAAAATATAGCACCCCCTCATCAGACCATCTTCCGAGGGTTAGTTAGAGATGCTAGGTGGCATCCCCCCCCCCCCCCATACCATTTTCCGAGGCGTTTTTTCCTCGAATAAGGGGGCGGGCGCGGGCGGCACACACGCCCGACACAACAAGGCGAAAATGGCGGTTTTGGAAATATCTCATCATCGAAACAAAGCGAAAATAGCGGTTCTGGAAATATCTCATCATCGAAATCGTTGTATCAATATAACCCTTGTTATCTCATCATCGAAATCTTTGTCAAAAAAACCCTTTTTATCTCATCATCGAAATCTTTGTGTTAATATAAACCCTTTTTATCTCATCATCGAAATCTTTGCTTTTCATCTCATCATCGAAATCTTTGCTTTTCATCTCATCATCGAAGTCTTTGTATTATTATATACAACCCTTTTTTATCTCATCATCGAAATCTTTGTATTACCATAACCCTTTCTATCTCATCATGGAATCTTCGTATCATTAGTAAACCCTTTTTACTACTTACTTCGACCAACTATTATGGGAAATATTTTCAGCGATTATTTTTCTCTTTTAAGAGGGATCTCCGACGCCAAAAATAAAAATCATCCACTATGGGACCAGAAATCATCGTTATTTCTGGGTTCAGAAATAATCGAGGCCTGAAATCAGCAAATTCGATGATTTCTGATTACTCGGTACGACTTGCTTTTGCAAGCATTATCCCGCGCTATTCCCAAGTGGTTTGGTCCCCAAAACGCGGTTGGTTGCGGTTTTGACGGCAAATCGCAGGCAGCGCTCGCTGTTTGTTTTGTTTGCGCCACGGTGTCCTCCCTCCCTGTTGCAGACTGCCTGTGGCCGAGGGGAAAATAACAGCTCGGAACTTTTTGGCCGAGGGGGCGAGACGTGTATGTGTGTAAGTAGTGTATCATACGGGTACGTCAGGGTACGAGTACCTGGCGTACCGCGCAGCTGTAATAGCTCTAGTTGTGGCATGCAGAGGTCGTCATCGTGCCTGTCCCTGTATACAGACAAAAAGACGACAACAACAACAACAGCAGCAGCAAACAGCAGATGTACTGCTGTTGGTAAAAAACATGATCCCGTACGTAGTCGTACGTATGATGTGATACCTGACATGACGTGTCAACTCATGTCCCCCGCCCAGCCAGCCAAAAGCCTAGATACGTACCAGATTATAGGTCTGCCCAGGTCTGCGTGAGCCAACCTGGACGATCATCACCCCATCTAACACCCTGAACAATTTTGTCAGCAAGTAAAGCTTTGGCAGCATAAACAAAGTTTGTTTAACAAAATAGGTTTTGTCCGGGTCTGCCGACCCCGAGAGCATCACACCATCCACCGCTGAGCAGTTTTGACAGTAATTAAAGCAAATTTGAGGTAGTAGCGTTGACACCCTTAGTAAGTTAGTTACAAGAAATGTGCTGGCCCCATGCCCAGACCAGCAGCAGTATATCGTACCGCAGCAGTACGTGCATGCATGGTGTAATGTTACCATTGTACCAAATGTATAACAACAGCGGCGGTTAGTTTGTTGTATGCGCGCGCACGCACGACCTGCGTCCTTCCCGTGTCTCTGGCATTCCCCTAGGAATCAATAAATACCAAAAGGCGATGTTATTGTGCGGGGGAAGGTGCGGTGAAACGAGCAGAGGTGCGGTCAAATGAGTGGTGGGGCGCAGAACCGCCTGCTGGCGGCGGATGACGGGGCAGCTTGTTTTTTTTCTTATTTCTTTCTCGCGGGGCAGCTTGTTTGTTTTGTTTTTTGTTTCTCCACAGCCCCCAACAACAGAAGAGTGATAGTACTCGTATCATCATGCGACAGTAGTAGTAGTGCTGCTGCTGCTGTTGCTGCTGATGGCTGCTGTTGGCTGTTGCTGCTACTGCCGCTGCTGTTGTTGCTGCTGCTCCTGCCGCCTCGGCCTACTGCGTTATAAAGACCACACGGTGCGAAAGCTCAAGCTTTTTTGGTATATCATATGTCCTGCTGCTGGTACACCGCCGCCGCTGTTGTTACGCCCTGCCTGGTGTAATTTTTGCTACCGCCCGAGTGCGATGTTCGATGTTGTTGCGTTCGTTCGATAGAGCGATCGATCGATCGATCGAGATATACCATTACATGCCTTTCGTCGAGGTGCTGTTGTTATGATGTGTTTCTTCACGATGATAGATGGTTGCTTTGCGCGCTTTGCGTTTGGGCTGGGTTTTGCATCACCTTTCAGACTTTGCGGTTTATTTCGACCGAACCTTTCGTCATACGAAGCGTACGCGCTTGCTTACGAATGGACACGCCAACTCGTCATCTTTCCGCTGCACCCTCCCTGAGTCGTCTATCTTTCCCCGGTCGTTCTTACGAATAATACGGGCGACCAAATAAAAATCTTTGTAAACAGAGAAAAAAAAACTACAACACGAGCGACCAGAAAAAAATCCCTCACACGCGCAGCATATCGTACACTCAGATACAGAGCTTATGGTATCCGTATGAAAATTCAAAAATTCGTAAAACAAAAATCCCACGTGCCAGGTATATTAATACGTAAAAACCGCTGGCATTCCAGGTAAAAAAATACGAAAAATCAAATAGCAATAATCACACATGCCAGGTATTAATACGTGAGAACCGCTGAGAGCCTGCTGCCGGTATTTCACGTCCCACATCCCCGATAAAATATTTGTATATACCCGCAATTGTTCCACCAGTTTCCCCCCCCCCCCCGTCCTGTTTTCTTCTTACTTATTTTATGTTTTCGTACTTGATGATTGATTTTCTTTCTGCCCACAATTTGTTTCAGCGTTTATTTTTAAGTCCTGTGTTGACGCGCGAACTATGCGAAGACTAGCCGTCGACGTGGAGGATGCACTTTGGCGCTTTGAGGTATTATAATAGCTTTTGGTCCATGGCTCGATGGCTTCGATGATTCGCTTTCGTCGGCGCTGTCGAGTGTGCGCTCTTTTTCGCTCTCATCCTTGCTGCTGTCGAGTGTGCGCTTTTTTTCGCTCTCATCCTAGCCAGCAGGGTGTGGTTGTTTTTCTCCATCCGTGGCTTTGAGAGCATGCTGTTTCTGTCCCTTTCGCTTTGATTGTTTTGTCCGTGATGAGTCGATGAGGCGCGCGCGCCCACCGCTTGCTGGCACACACTATTATTATGTTAGGTCGTTGTTGTCCCTCCCGCCCTCCCGCTTAAACTCACCGTGCGCGCGCTGCTGGTGACAGCTATGAAAACGATGACGACAACAGCAAGCAGAAACAAGAAAAAATCGAAAATATATGAAAGGCACTTCCTTCGAATGTCTGCCGCAGGCTTGCCGCGTCTACTGTACATGCTATTGCCGCTGCACGATGTCAGTAATAATTCGTTTTGCATAATATCTTATTGAGACATTCTTGCCGCAGAAAACAAAACTAGAAGCTTACGGACGTACGTGGGTACACGCTTCGCTCGATCGACTTACCCGTACCATGTCTCCCCCCCCCCCCCCCCCCCATCCTCCCCCTCTCCCCCCGTTCGCTCTCCCTCTCCCCCCCCCCCCCCCCTTTCCACTCAACACGACGATGTCAATGCAACGACGTCAACGCAACGATGACACCGCAACGATGACAACGCAACGATGGCAACAGCCTCAACAGCAGCATCAGCAACCGCCGCAGCGCACGAGCCTCGGCGAGGAGGCAGCGTTGGCGCCCCTTCGGCTTGTCAGCGGCCACAATGGCAGTGGCCTTGTTTGTGGTGGGATTGGTGCAGCGGATCGATTTGGCCAACGCTACGGGCTTCGGGTACGGGGACCCGATTGACGTGAGTAGTTATCACCATCTGTTATTTTATTGTTTTGTGTATGTGCCTGGCACGGCGCAAGCAGTGGACGATTTCTGAGTGATCAGGCTAAAAGCGGGGGACGTAAGCCGTTTTTTTTATTGTGCAAACAGACCCCTACACCAATATAATTCAAGTAGTTGGTGCAGTTCTGTATGAATTGGTTGGATGGTAACATACCTAATATCGCATTTCGCATTTCACGGACGCTTGCGATTCCTGTTTGTGTTTGTTTTTTGGCGAGAGGTGGGAGGTAAAGAGGTAGAGTGGAATTGACGTCAACATTGACAAGTGACCCCGTCCGTGTGACTTCGACTTGGACGAAACTGCTCGATACATGCGTATCAACTGCATCATACCGCAAACGGTGTAAAAACGTAATCAATGTGCTCAAGACAGGAATGGTGCTGGAGTAATGTCAACCGCATACAATACTCGTCTAAACTTTTGCACCCACGGTTAAATAATGTCTTTTTTTTTTTTCTTTGTCTTTCTTGTATCTTCCCGCGCGGATGGGGCAAAATAAAGCTTAAACCTCAAATCATCCACATATATACAAGCATGGTTTTATAGTTTCCGCGCACAGACTGACTATTAATAGCATCACCCTGTTGACCCTAGACCAAGCTAAACTGTACTTCCAAGGGGAGTCGCCGACCTCTTATCCTTAATGAGCTTATCCTTAAAGGACACATAATCTTCGATCTCACAGCTGAGTGTATGTTTCTTTTTATAATATATGCACGGACCATCTCGATACGGCAGTACTGCTGTATATTTACATAGTAAACCCTAACTCTTTTTAAGGTATCCATATTATACGCCCGAGCGTGTGGGCCCGCCCCAGATGCCGAATACGGCAAATCGGTCTTAACGCCTTTACAGCTTGAAACCCTTTTGTTTTTACAAATTTACTTGAGCTTAGTATAGGGAGGGATTTTGGGGCTCTTCAGGGGTTAATGGGGATGGCTATTAAAAGCGCGCACAAACCGTAAGAATGTATGAAAATGACCTGATGCCATACGCGCCGATCGATCGCGCGCGCTGCGCCGTTTGTTATTTCCGGAAATGTTCCTTGCGACAAAATGCGGGATTGTGCAGCATGTAGATTGCTGTACCGCCGTAGCCTAGATTATTGTAATGGGTGTACAGCAATCAGTGCACAGGTCCGCGCGGTGAGTTATCTCTTTTCTCGCGCCCTTCTGTTTCGGAGCTGAGAAGCGCCACCGCCTCGTGGATTAATCATGAACAACAGAACAGACGCCGTTGCGTTGAAAATGATACCCGTATCATTATACTCGCATGCCTTGCATAATATTTATTACCTGATGGAAGGGTTAGTTTTCGTTTAGTTTCATATGGAAGGACGCGATTTTTTTAGGGCTTCCTTCGCAAATGTTTTGAAATGTCATTTGTCGGCGATGGGAGAAGGAACGATAACGCAGGCTTTGGTGTTTCGTGTGTGGGTCCTGCCGCCCCGCCCCCCTCGCCCCCCCCCTCCACTGGTGAGACTGCTGCTGATGTTGTTTCGCCGCATGTTTCATTTGCGGGATGTTAGCTGTGATCTAGTTTAGCCTCCTTGCTGCCATGTTTCATTTCCCTGACCCCTCCTCCCCCCACCCATGTTTGGCCCGGGTTGCGAATGATGTGATAGGGCTACTTTGCCGACGAAGAAAGCTTCAACGAAAGACGGCGGTTGTTCTCTTTCCTTCCCTCCGCGGTAGTAGTAGTAGTAGTAGTAGTAGTAGTAGTCGTAGTAGTCGTGGTAGTCGTGGTAGCAGCGGCAGCAGCGGCAGCAGCAGCAGCAGCAGCAGCAGCAGCAGCAGCAGCAGCATCTTGGGACCTCCCATGAGGTGGGGGCGGGGGGTTCCCCGTATGTTCGACCCCCTACGTGGCATTTACTCTTGTGTTTGGGTTTTTTGTTATTTATCAGCGATCTCATCTCCCCCCCCTTCCCCCCTCTCCTCTCCCCCCCTCCCTCCCTCCTCTCTTCTCCCTTCCCCCCTCTCCTCCTCCCTCCCCCCCTCCCTCCCTCCCCTCTTCTCCCGCCCTCCCCCCTCCCTCCCTCCGCTCTCGTCCCGCCCTCCCCCTTCTGTCTCTCTCCCGCCCTCCCGCCCTTCTTTTCCTCCCTTTCCTCCCCCCCCCAAAAAAACACACTCACACAACACACAAAACACGCAACACACAAAAACACACACACTACACACAACACACAACACGCATCGGATAAAACAACAAACAGGTTGTGGTGACGCCAGGGGACGACATTACGCTTTCCTTCGACGGAGACGTGGCAGACGCGATCGCGGTTTCTATCCAACAGTGCACGGGCAACCGGTACGTGAAGATGGGTGTGTTCTACAACACCACCACCGACACAGACGAAGGCAGCCGACTGACGGGCAGCCAATGCAACAGGGTGAGAGAGGGGAGAGGGGAGAGGGTCGGTCGGTAGGGGCTGGGGATACTCATTTAATTTAATGTGCGTGTCCTATAGTCGTAGTATATACACAGTGTGAGCATAGACTCTCGCATCCCTACCATGCCGGGACGGGGGGTATGTCGAGTTTTCACGACAGTGGGGGGAGGCGTTATCATGAGGGGTTATCATGCCATGCATGGCCGTAGTAGTCCTTGAGGTTAATAAACTGTATGGTTCGTTTTTGACGAGACAAGAATTGCTTGCATGGTGTAACTGTATCATACGTACATGGCCGTCGTGGTCGATCGCACAAGATCTTGTTCATTTTGTACCACAAGTTCATGTTCATTTTTTTTTCCCAGGTATATTTTGTTTTGTTGTGTTCCGTTTCTGACAGGAAAAAGATACGTGTAGTTTTCGCGTTTCTAGTGGAAAGTAGTTGTTAATAACTTGTAATGTTCGATTCTGATGGGAAACTTGATTATATTTCTAATGCTCGTTTATGTTCCGTGTCTTAACGTTGGCAAACACGACCGAGAGAAGCGCTTCTGTTACTTTTATGGCGTGGGGTAAAAGCACGATTCGACGCGAGTCGACAAGGAAAGAAAACAGGCTGAAGTCTTGTCGCGATAAAAATGAAGGCGTACGTACCGTTGTGGGAAGGTAGGGGGGGAAAAGAGCCTGCTCAAGTGACCGCAGATCTGAGTTACGTTTAGAGAGGGAGAAGGAGAAATGAAAAAAGTGCAAACATAATACCTGGTATAGTAGATGGGGTGAGAAAAAATCAAACAAAAAAAACAGCGTACGGTAATGGTTCGCTGTATAGCTGTTGCAGCGGCAGACATCTTCGTAGATACGTAGTATATTGAAATGTTCGTTTCTGATGTTTTTTTTTCTTGGTCACATCGATTCGGCACAGATCGTCGGCGCCGGCGCGTCGGCCGATGACTCCGCCGTGGAGTACAATAAGCTTTGCGCTTTCAAGAACTCCGGACCCGTGGAGCTGGTGTACACGGAGGAATCCGAGAGCCTTAATGGCACGGCGTACAGCGCGACCGTCGACCCGAGGGAGCTCCAGGTCGTCATCACCAATACTGGTGAGTTGAGGCTTTGTTTGTGTATGATATATCAGAAAATATATATATCAACAATGTGTATCAGTATCATACGCCGAAACTCGATAAACATTCCTTATTTCTTATCGAGTTTTTGGACACATCAGTATATGTCATTTTTCTATATATCAGTATATCGATTTTGTCGGCAAGATGTTCGATATTTTGGTCGGTCGGTAGGACGGTGCTCTGTGTAGGATTTGTCGCTCGTTCTCCTCATGGTTTGGTCCGTCCTTGTGTTTTGGGTTGGTTATTGGTTATTTGATTTGTCGGGTCTTGTTTGAAAGGCCGGTCGACCCACGTCGATTATTTGGACGGTCTTCTGTCTTTGTTTTTGTTCTTTGATTTGTCGGTGTTTTTCGAATAGTCTATGTAGATTAGATTTTTGACTGATTAGTCTTTCTTTTTTTATTGAATTTTTGGCTGGTTGGGGTCATCTTTGAATGATTCGTTCGACATGCCTACGATGTAGATTAGATTTTTGACTGGTTAGTTTTTTTTTTTTTCATTGAATTTGTGGCTGGTCGGGTCATGTTTGAATGATTCGTTCGACCTGTCTGTTGATTGATTGGTCGGTCGGTCTCTCCTTGAGCATTGAATGCTCGGTCGATCTACGGTCTGTCTTTTATGTTGTGCTCTTTGATTTGTCGGTGTTCTTCGAATGGTCTCTATGTAGATTGGATTTTAGACTGGTTAAAATTTATATTTTGATTGGATTTTTGGCTGGTCGGATCACCTTTAAAATGGTTCGTTCGACAATGTCGGTCGGCCATTCTAATGAATATTCGGAGAGGATGTTCGTCGAATGGCCGGTCGGTCCTATTCGATTCTTGGACATAATCGGTCTATCTTGTCGGTCGATCTGCGGTCGGTCCGGTCCTCTTACTCTTATGATTCGTTGGAACGGTCGGTCTGATCTGGTCGGCCGTTCTACGTTGGTTTATAGATTAGTCTTTCCTCTTGATCATTGTAATTTCGGTCGTTATGGTCGGGTTGATCGGTCGATCTTGCCTTGATTGATGATCTAATCTGCTGCTTTCTTTTGATTGGTCGGTCTCTTAGATTGATGACATGCGCCCCGACCTTATCCCTCCTCCCCCCCCCACCCGACGTTTCTCCCCCAATTCGATCTACGATACTTTTGCTATTTTCTTTTTCGCAGGGTCCACCACTGCCTCCGTTCAGGTTGTCCTGTTTAGCTCCGACTACCCCGCGCCAAATGAAGATTCCTCCATCGACAGGGTGCACACTCGGTCCGACCAGGATGAAAACACGTACACGTGAGTGACCGGCTGGCTTGGTTTCATTTTCGTATCATGAACGATTTGGACTCTGACCCGACACCGACCAATTGAGCTCCTTCTTACATGGTACCACTTTTTCGAGACTGCTGTGGTTGAGGGTGGGTCACTCTATGTGTACGATACGAATACTCTTAACCCTATCTCTCCCCTAATCTATCCCTAATCCTGACATTCGTTGTGTACGATACGAAGATACCCTATCCCTAACCTCAACCAATCCAACCTATTATGTTCCACGGCTAGCCCTGTTCGTCCGGTACACTTGAGTCAGTGTGGGCACACATACCTTTACCGCACTTAGTCGACACTGGTTGAAGTGTCTTCACATTGCCACCTTCATTGGACACTGGCTAAAGTGCCACTGCGTACACTAACTACCACGAATATATAACCCGCAACCCAATTCTAACCCCCAGACCCAATCAACCGTTGTTTCGGGCAAATCAAGTCGTCTTCGTCTCGTACGCTCAGTGTGCGCCAACCATAGTGTCGAATACCGGGCAGTAAGCGGTAAAGGATGTTGTAGGAATGGGCGCTAAGGTCTACTGCCTCCCGCCCCGCATTGCGTAATTAATTATCCCTTTATTATGGGATACCCTGTGCGTTTGTTGCTGCCCGTTCGTTGAATATTCACATTCAATTTCTTGAGATAGAAAAGGTTGCCGCACCGATGCGTCAAATTTTCGTGACTGCTTTAATGGATATATTGTGGCCATGGTTTTACGGGCTTCATGTACAACAATACCCCGTCAAACAGTTGCGAAAATTATTACCAAAAATTACGTATTTATTAGTCCCATCGATATGGGGCTTTACTGTAATTTCACTCCATCCTATCGACTTGTGGATTATCCCATGATACATGTGAGTTACCTGCAATTTCACACGATCCCATCAACTTGTGGACTGCCGGTCTTTTCACCGTGCCCCGTCCATCACAGGCCATCAACTTCTGGGTTGCCTGTCACTCCATTCGTCCATAATTCGCTTGTTGACTTCTCTGACCGTGATGTGCGAGTCGGAAAATAACTGCGGGTTTTACCAGTCGTTTTCTTTCATCCATCATTTTGTGTGTATACCGTAGGTTCTGTTTACTTCGGCCCTCCCGAAATAGTTTCAGTCAACCACCAACTTGTGGGGTTTTTTTATAGATGGGTTCGCGAGGCCCACATCGCACAGCCCATCAACAAACTTGTGGGTTGCGTGCTGTTTCATCCGATAATTCGCTAATTAACCCTTGCCTTTTATGGGCAGTTGTAGGGTTATGATCTTACCTACCAGGTATCTACGTACCTTCCATTCCTTTTGTAAAATTATGGGTCAAAGTGCCTTCTTTTCGTTTTTTAAAAAAAAAATGGGTCAAATCAAGTAACTGGGTCTAGCCTGCCTGCCCACAACTCTTGGGTTATACACCATCCGTTTTATGGTTTGCACCTATCGGTCTCTAGATCACCCGTTGCATACATCACCCGTCAATCTAATGAATCCACCCTGTCGTGCTTTGCTTGGTTGCCTCATTTCATTCAACATTGTAACAGCTGTGCAGATTTTCCCTACATTTCTGGCTAAACTTCCAACTTTTGGGTGTTGCAACTATGTTTACTTTAACCCGTCGACTTGTATGCCCACGGACTTTTTGGGTTCCCCATTTTGTCCCATGCCACCCTCTCACCAAGTTCGGGATTTATTTTACCCCGTTCAACTCGTACAATGTATTGTTGTTCTCACATTAACTCGCATAATCATGTCCGTGGTCACAGGACAGGTTCCAGCCACTCTGAAGTGGAAGAATGCCCCAGGAAAGAAAAAGGCACTCAATCACTTGGAAAAAGACAGAAAAAAAAGAAAAAAAAAAGACGAGAAAAATAGAAAGCGAAAAAGGAAAGGAGAAAAGAATAGAAAAGAAGAGAAAAGAAGACGAACAGCAAGGAAAGGAAGGGAAAGCGGGGAAAAAAACGACGACTACTACAAACAGTAGCGTTGGTCCTGAAGTTCGATTGATTCCCTCACCGTGGTAAGATTTTGAATTTATTCGCAAAAATGCAAAAAAAAAAAAAAGAAAAAAGAATCACCGGCTGAGAACGCCAAGCAGCGTGAGTGGGTAGTTACAGTTCGACGCGAGTCGACGAGGGAAGAAAATGCTGAATTCTTCTCGCACCGTGGTAGTGGGAGGGGGGAGGGGAGGGTCCGCTATGTGACCCCGGGTCTGAGTTACTACGGTGCAGTGACGCACATTATTGTGTTTTTTCAACCATTTCACCCCAGTGACGTCATTTGGGGTCAGGGTTAGCTCCATGGTTGTGAAAAACACAATGATGTCATACACCCTACCTACTTTTTTTTTTTTTTTTTTTATCCTCTGGCGGATGGGGAAATACTACTGGGAGGGAGGGCAAGAGTAGTGCAAGGATAATAAATGGGATAGAGAAGCAAAAAAAGGCAGAGGTAGCCCCCCAAAATACCCCCCGCATCCACTCCCCCCTATGTTGGATGATATATATATATATGTTGGGTTGGCATCGGATGGCGACGACACCGCCTGTAAAGCATGCCGCACTGCATGAGCTAAATAGACCTTTTGGGTCCGTTTTTTTTTCTTCTTTTTGGCGGTCGATCACAGCTGGCAGTCGGGTTGGATGATTTGTGCGGGGTAGAGAGCTTTTTCTTCGCACAAGGGGAATGATCGCATCACGCAGTGCTTATGGTAGAACACCCACGAGGAAGTTACATAGTGCTCCCATTGCTGTCTCTGGAAGTGGCCATACCGGAAATATTGACCCATTGAAGCTGTCATCCATATGCAAGTCCGTCTCACAAGCGGTTCTTAGTAGGATGTAGCTCACCCTTCATGCGTCTCTCCGAACACCTCACGGCGCTTCGCGCTTGATGCAAGCAATGTCTTGCCTGGTCGGTGAGAACCCGACATGCTCCGTCCTGACATAGTGGGGATGCGAGGGGATGCGAGGGTCTAATAGCTACTATACCATATGGTCATACATGCCGACCACTGCGGCCATGCATGAATATCGAGTACCAGGTACCCACGAGATGTGTCGAGAGGGTGATATGAGGAAATTAGACGTACGTGACATGCAAGAGTTTGGTGGACAAGAGAGTAGCGACAAAACGATCGTATTTTGATAGATGGTGGCCGCAGACGACGAAACAGGACGGGGGTAGGATAAGCAAACAGTTGACCATGTGGAAGAATCGCAATGAGCGCCCAAATGTTGGAGGTGTCTCTGCTAGGAGTAGGCACGGTGCTCTTGTCTCGGAAAGGGATGCGTGACCAATTTTCAAATGACGAAGGCAAGCAACAAATGAGTACGCCGCTTCCCCCCTCCCCCCCCAAAAAAAAAGAACGCTCCTTTCTCCAACCCCCCCCCTCCCCGTAGCCCCACCTCCACTCCCACCTTATTATTCAAACCCCCACTTCCCAGCTCCCCACCTTCATTTCTACCCCCCCGCCCCCCCCAAATTTGCTCATTTATCTGACCCTACCCCACCCCCCTCCCCACCCACCCCACATCACCCCATCTCACCCGACCCCCCCCCTCCCTCCCCTTCCCGCTACCCATCCCACCCCACTCCGTAGCCCCACCGCCCACACCACATTATTTACCTTCCACTTCCCAACTCCCCGCCTCCTTTTATACAACAGCTGGCCTCGGTTGGCACCGACGCCGTAAAACATTATATGCATATTTGGGGTTGGCGTTGGTTGGCAACGACGCCGTAAAACATACCAATCACTGCGTGAGCTAAACAACCAGGGTACCCTTTTTTTGTTTTTTTTGGCGGTTACCATGATGGTTATCGGTTATCGAGCTAGATCATATTGTGCGGGGTGGAGAACCCTAACTCCGCACAAGGGGAATGATCGCATCACGTAGAAGTGTGAATATGATAAGGCACCCACGAGGCAGTTAAGTCACATAGTAATACCCATTGCTGTCTCTGGAGTGGCCGCACCAAAAAACAAAGTATAACCCATTGGCGCTGTCGTGCATAAGCAAGAAAGTAGGCACAAGGTGCCGAAGTCGGTCTTACGAGCGGCTCTTGGAAGGACGCAGTTCGCCCTTCATGCGACTCGCCGAACACCTCGCGGCGCTTCGCGCTTGGTGCAAGCAACGCCTAGTTGGTTGGTGAAAACCCGACCTGCTCCGTCCCGGCATAGTAGGGATGCGAGGGTTTATGGTCATACGACTACGGCCATGCACAAACTGAGTACACCCCCCCCCCCCGTCCCTCCCCAACCAAATTCCCTACCCGCCCCACCCCATCTCACCCCTCCCCCACCCAACACCCCATTCCACCCCCCCCCCGCCCCCTCCCCGATACCCACCCTGCCCCACCCCAGCGTCGACGCGAGCTTCCAAGCCGAGGGTAGCACGGACACATTCTGCGATGAGGGGGTTTGCGCCGTCTACGCATACTACATCAAGATCGACGACGAGGACAGCGACGCCGACCTGCTTTTCGGCACCACGTGCCAGGCCCGGACGGGAGTGATGGTGTACGAGGGGTTTACCACGGTCTCGAGCTTGGCGGACGATGGAGATGATGACCCAGAAGCGGAGACTGCTTCGCATGGTGGTGCTACTTCTGCTGATGAGACTTCTTCGCATGGTGGTGCTACTTCTGCTGATGTCGTCGATGCTCCTGCGAAAACTGCTACGTCGACTACTCCGTATGACCTATCGGCCTGCACGGAGTTCCCTACGCATGTGAGAGCGGTGGAGGTTTTTTTGCGCGGGGGGGGGGGGGGGGTTGATGGGGGTATACGGGGTATTGTTTGGGGGCTAGTTGGTCGTCGCTATACATTTGTACTGTTTGGGTGTGCGATCGATTTTGACTGACTCCTTTTTGTGTACGATTTGGGATTAGTACCATCTCGACTACTCCGTAACATATCTCGGCCTGCACGGAGTTCCTAAAGAATTCGAGCTAGGTGGAGGGTTCGGGGGGTGGGGGGGAGGGGGGTGGAAGGAGGTGGGTGGGTTGGTATTTTATAATGGTACTGTTTGAGGGTGCACATTATGGTTGCTTATGCTCCGGTTTTTGTGGCGGCCTGGGTAGATGGGTTCTAGATGGGTTCTGCTTCTTGTCCGGTCGTGGTATTTTATCATACTGTTTTGGGCTGGGGGGGGGAGGATGGGGGTTGCGGGGTGAAGGGGTGATGTTGGCTGTACGAATAATGGTGTCTTTTTAGGGCCGTCGAGTTGTTGAATCTGTTTGGAGGGGTCGTGGGCGTGGGTGGGGTTCCTGGGTCTTGTCCGGTTATGGCCACTCTTTAATGCGCTTCTTGACTTTGATTGACTACGATTTGGCGGGGTGGGCTCTGCGTCTTATTCGGCTAGGGCTATGTTCCTTATTGCGATTATTTGATTGACTATAATCACGCACCTTTTTGTATCCGCACCCAGTGTGTCGATTTGATTGGCTCGACCCTTCCCCTTCGCGCACTTACGCAGAACCCTGCTTGCTTGCCCCTCCCCTGCCCCCTGCCCCCGCCCCTCCCCTCCTCCCCCCCTCCCCCCCCCCCCATCCCTTCCCCTTCCCCTCCTGTCCTCTGTTGTCTTTTTGCCTTCGCCTTGCCGCCGCCGCTGCCGCCGCCGCTGCTGCTGCTGCTGCTGCTGCTGCTGCTGCTGCTGCTGCTGCTGCTCTGCCTGCAATCCGCGCGCGCGTACAAAAAAAAAACTCCGACGCGTCGACAAAATAACGAAAACGAAACCATTCAACAAAAAAAACAACGAAAAAACAATCACTAAACCAAAAAACAATACGATACGAAACCAAACGAAACAAAAAAAAAAAAAAAAACGAAAAAAAAACGCAGACGGAAGCGACCTACCGGGTGTACCTGGTCGTCTCCCCCGACACCGCCACGGCCTCGCGCGTCGGCTACGGGCTGCGGGACCAGCTCCTCTTCGAAAGCGAGGAGATTCATGTCGAGGACGACATGGACCACGTTTGCCCCGAGATCGTGACGGAGGAGTCGTCGGGTGCGGTGCGGACAGTCGCAGCACCAGCAACAGCAGCGGCCACAGTAGCAGCAGCAGCAGCTATTGCGCTAGGTTTTGGTGGGGTGGTCGCGGCATTGGCAGGGCTTTAGTGTATTAATTTTATAGCTATAACCTCTTTAGAACTTAAGCTACCTGCATCCCACGTTTCGGGGGAGAAATTGCTTGCAATTAGTTAGTGTGGGACGTTTTTTTGCAGTAGTGGATGATAGAGAATAGGAGGCGGTTGTGGGGTGGGGTGGGGGGGGGGTGGGGGTTGACTGCCCCGCAGCGGCGGAGGTGGGCTGGCTGAAGTCTGGTTCATTTTTTTGATACTTTTAAAAGCAACCTCAGCCGTTAGATCGAGGATTTCGTCGAAACTCACTCATCTATGCAGGCTGCATACGTATTGGTGGGCGGGGTTGGGGGGGCGGGGGGGAAGTTTACTCGATATTCAGGCATGGCCGTAATCGTATGACCATAGACCCCCGCATTCTCATCTATGCCGGGCGGAGCACGTCGGGTTTTCATCAACCAGGCAGGGGGCGCGGGGGGGAGGGGGGGGGGGAATTTTTTTGGGTGAGATTTTTTGCCCGCCCCCCTCTTCTACACATCTAAACCCTCCCCCTACCGCCCCCGCCCCCTCCGCCTACCACCTCGCTGAAATAAATATACCCTTTTTGGAAATTGTGGTGTTATTTTGATCGGCCGGAAAAAATAGGAGGGTGACTTTTTTTTTTTTCGTGACGAGGCTGGTTGCGTGCGAAAGGCCGGGCGGGGTCAATCAAATCTATCTGACACACCCCCATATAATGTTTGTGAGGAGGAGAGCAAGCAGGGCAAGGCAGCAGATTGCCATCCGACATATTTGGTTTTGTGTTTTTTGTTGTTGTGTCCTCCCCTCCTCCCCACCCCCGCCCCGTAGTTTTTATGGGTAGGGAGGCGTCTTTTTCATAATCCGGCCCAAAAATCTGTGTTCGGTAAGCTTGGTACTGGAAACGGAATCTTGCTAAAGCGGGAGATGAATTGGTCAGGGGGTGAAGTTGGGGCTACGTGTTTCCAGATAAGGTACTTTTTGCTAGAAAAGGTACTTGCCAGCTTGAAGTAAGATACTTTTTTTTGCTAGAAAAGGTACTTGGCATGTAGAAGCGAAAACTCATTTTGGTGTTTTTTGTGGTTACTTCCCCGCCCCCCCCCTCCTAAGCTATTTTTTCCCGTATTTCTTTTGAGTCTTCCGCCCCCCCCCCCCCCCCCCCCCGCTATTTTTCTCCTCTTGCCTTGGGTGTCTTTCCCCGCTTTGATTGGCTATATGGGAGGGGGGGAGGGGGGAGTACTCAGCCGAAGGGAGGGAAGGGGTTACCATATAAGGTTTGTTGCCACGTAGTTGCTTTTGTGGTGCTGATGGGAATGCTATCGGTTGTCTCGCCGCGCCGTTTCTTTATCTTGTTTGAGGTTCTTGTATTTTCGAGGTTATGATCGTACTGAGGTCAACATCTTACTGAGATACTTACCTCACGCAGATTCTTAATCGAGCTTTTTTCTCTTGACAGGGTTCTAATCTTACTGAGATTCTTGCGGAGGTTATCTTGTCGAGGTTGGCTGTTTTGTCGTTCTTTTGTTCTTGCTTTAGTGAAAGGACCGGGGGGGGGGGGGGGGGGGGGGGGGGGGCGTGTGCTGTATGTACTCTTGTACGTGCGGTGGTCGCAGACATGCATCCCCTTTGTACACCCCTTTCTTGTAGCGACAGCCATTAGGAGTTACTTGCCGCGGAACATGCATGCAAAACAAGCCCCCCGCAATGGAAAAGTGTGCCCGTTGCTTGCTTTGAGGAATGTACGCGGTTCGGAGCTCGATAGACCAGTGAGCGCCTGCGCCGGTATGTAGTATGAGCCTTGCACGGGCAAGATAAAGGAAGGGATGCGCCAGGTGGGGAGAGGGAAGGAAGGAAGAAGAGGGAGGGGGCATCAGGGATCTCCCGAAGAATCGCCGTATATTCCGATTCTTGGATGATAGTGTCGTGATCTCTTCTCCGCACGAGTTCGTGATGGACTACTGACGCCTGTCTGCTGGGGAGGAGACGGGGTAAGTCCGACCCTGGTGGGGGAGGATGAGGGGGATGGGGGCGGGACGAGGGGGGTTGGGGGGAAACATATGGTCTGAGATATCTTGCCTGCCTCCCGCCAAAAAATCGCGCAGCAATATCGGCCCCGCCCATAAATAAATCGCGCAGAAATTGAACAGGCCCCCACCCGCGATGTCGCGTAGGAATCGGGTTGGTCATGCCACCAATACACCACCCCAGCCCATCATAGGGGGAGGGCAATGAGTGTCTATATCACTACTGCTCAGTAGCCTACACATTCGCGTTCGTTACTATGTAGAGCCCGCAGCAGTGGATAGTGTGCTACGTAAGAGAGTACCCAGCAGGGGCTTTCGCAGAATATGAAGGGAGGGGGAGTGGGGGAGAGGGGGGGGTGATGGCGATATGATACGCACGATGGGGCGATATGATGCGCACAAAAAACCTGCAACGTTTTCAAGGAGAGAAATATAGTAGTTTTTCTTATTTTTATTGAACCGATTGTTGCATTTTGGAGCGTCTGCAATGCATGCGCTGTTGCTGGCTGACCGGGGGGCGAGGTGTAACGCGGTGTTGTTGGTGGGAGTGGGATGGTAGGATGAATGACCGGTGACCGGTGGCGGTTCCGGCCGGCTTGTATGCCTCAGAAGACAATTCTTGGCATTTTCGTACGGTGGTAGGTGTGGGATACTTGTTGACCAATTACCGTCGGTCTGGTGGTGGTACCGGTCGGCTTCTTCGCTGCAGAGGAACGTTCTTCGCATTTGCCCAGGGTGGTGGGAGTTCCTAAGGTGGTATGATAGCGATGAGATCGTTGATGACCAAGGGGTGGCCAATGCGTGATCTGGCGGTGGTAATCAATGAGTGGGATTTGAACTGATGGGTGGGTGGTTCCGGTCGGCTAAGTTTGCCGCAGAGGAGCGTTGTTCGCTTTTTTCCTAGGGTGTTGAATTCGAGTGGTCGTGCGTGGTAAAAATAAACCTAGTCTTGGGAAACACGCCGATGGGCAAGAACAGGAAACCCGGGAAGGAAGGAAGGAAGGAAGGAAGGAAGGAAGGACATCAGAATATATCGCGACCGCTTGTGTCCGCTTTGTGATGGTGTCGATGTACACTGTAATTTTTGGCGGGGAGACAACGTTTTCATTTGGTTTTGTAGGATGATGTTTCGTGAGGCGAGTTTTTGTCTATCGTCGGGTGGAATGTTTTGCGTGTTGTTTTGTGTTGGTGGGGTGAGGTTAGTAGGCTAATAAGTTTGGGTGTATGCTTCTACGATTGATTATTCTCGCTCTTTTTTTTTGGGCGAGTGCGTTTGATGTAGCTTGTGGTTTTTTTTCTCATGTTGGAGGTGTTGGAAAGAAAAGGGGAGGGGAGGGTGCGTTGGGCATGCAGCTTCTCACGGTGAAGTGTTGATTGATTGGCTGAGTACATGTTGATATCTTCGTCTGGCTGGTGTTATGAAGACCCAAAAACAAAGGACGCGAAGTGCACCAAAATGCATGGGAAAAAAACAGGAAAATACGACCAGATATATTTTAAAAATGAGGAAAACGCTTCGGCTGTGAGATCGATTTTGATTAAACTCAGCAGCTTCGCAAGCTGCGTGTTATACTTCGATCGCGCGTGTGACGAGATGTGTATACCCTCGTGAAGGATATACAGGTCGGTGCCTCCCCTGCCAATGCCAGGGTCAACAGGATTAAGACGTTCAGCCTTGTTCTGCGCAAGGAAACTGTACAACTCGCATTGAGGGGGACAAAATCAGACATCTGTGGAATTCAGTATGCACAAAACAAATAGTTGTTACAGTGTGTTAACTTTTGGAGTGGGCTACTCGGGTCTACCGGGTTTGTACGCAATGCAAGTTTCTGGTGGACGTCGATGGTTACTGCTGTTCCAAAGTGATCGCTCTCCTGCTCTTGATGTAATGAAAGGCACACGCGTCCCACACACCTGAATTGATTGAATGAAGACCGACGAGTAAGATCTGGCGTTCTGCATCAGGCGTCGGGCGGTGCACATTTGATCCTAAAGCTCTTCCAACGCCCATCTCACACACCACCAGGGAATACATGAACTGAAGCGTGGATCTAAAACGCCAGACCCAAGCACTCCTGACGATGGAGGCTCTTGCGCCAATACATAATGATCGAAGGTGCGTGTCGCCTCGCAGCAGATTGTTTTTGCTGTTTCAGAGCGCCTCCGTGGTGAATTTTGGGTAGAACACCCGTAGGCCACACAATGTAGCTCACCTGTAACAAGGCGTTGGGGAAAGTCGAAATTTCACCTCTCGTAAGAGTCATGGTGAAAAAGCACTGAACGGCTTCCTCCACAATTTGAGAAAACTGTTATAACTGTTAATTGGGACTACACAACAAATCAACGAACACCCGGATGGGTCTAAATCTCCGAAGAGCCGACGCCCTAGTCATAACTACAACCGTGAGCCGTACATGGCCATCAGTTTTTTCAGGCCACTCAGGCTACCACGTGGGGCCGTGCACTTGACGCGTGCCACGATAGAGGTAGCAGTTTTCGTCTGAAATGTTTTCTGAATGACGGGGCTTCTTACCCCAAAATCGTCGGAAATGCGACATTTTTCTCCCCATGATCTCGTCGTGTGTTACGTAAGCCATGGAATTTTTCTTCCGGTAGTAGCAGTTTTATTTTTTTCTCCAAATCAGTTGTTGGGAGAGGTCTTAAGCTGTCAAATTGAGGAAGGGTCAGAAAAAACGTGCGGTGCACCTCGAATTATTGTAGCACGCGTCCACTGAGCGCTTGGTACATTACAAAAAATAATGCATATATTTTAATGCGTACATGTTTGTGTATACAGTATGTGTGTGTTTTTACGTCGTAGGAACAAGAGACTAAAGCATATTTTTTAGCACATTTTCTAAGAGGAGAAACGGGACTTGACCAAGCGAAGCCGACATTGTTTTCTCACGGTGGCTGTCCGTATAAGAACGATCAATGTACCAACTCTAAAACGATCAGGGTTTTGCGATTTTTTTAACCACCACACTGGCTGTTTCTGCGAACTGGTACCGTGCGCGTTAAGGTCGTCGGGTGTGCGTGCACAGAAACAGCTGAAGAAATGTTTCTTCGGGATAACAATTTATCAACAGTTTATGTCACACACGTCCAGGAGTGCATATATCTCCATGCCTCCCCCCCCCCCTCCGGATATCTTCTCTCTTGCCAGCGCCTTCGCACACGTCTTCATCGTCTACCTGCCAACTCCTCCATCACCAGTGCCTCGCTCGGGACGTGTCTTCATCGTCCACCTTCAAGCCTCACATGGTTGTGTACAGAAACGACTGAAGAATATACCATGGTAGTTTGTTTTCAGAATATTTTTATTCAGGCCGCACACGGCGAGGATTTCGTCTACGATGGCTTCCCCCCCTCCTCCAGATATTTCCTCGCTTGCCAGCCAGCACCTTGGCACACACGTCTTCATCGTCTAGCAATACCTGCCAGCTCCACAGGTCAGTTTCAACAACTTCTCGTCTCCATGCCACCCCCCCCCCCCCTCCGGACGGTTGCTCTTTTGCCAGCCAGCGCCTTGGCACACACACCAGCATCGTCTACCTGCCAGCCCCACACGTCACAGTCCAAACAAACTACCGCACAGCACGCAAGATAACACATCTCCCCTGCGATTCATTTTCGGAGCTGATTTCCCTCAAAACGAGGAGAGCACAAACGACCAAAACGTTGGCCTTTTTTTTGTTGCTGCTGACTCCTCCCACTGTCTTTTCGTACTTTTTCTTTCTCCTTGTCCACCCTCTCTAGATGTAATGCAGATTCGGTGCCACTGGCCAGGCTCTTCTCGCCCCTCTCCACGGTACGCGCGTTTGTTTTCATCGCGAGAAGAGTCAGCACTGTTTCTCCCCTCGTTGACTCGTATCGACTTGTGCTTACCCACGCTTTAAAGCGCTCTCGGCAGTTGGTGTCTCCGGAAAACAAAAATCTCCATACCGAGGTTTGAACCCCTGACTCCAACCTTCCTACAGAGTTCGAGGTTAACCACTAGACCACCGCCGCGACCGGCCCCTTGCTTTGGAAAGGCCTATTGGCCCCTTTGAGACCTCAAAGGGAAAAAAAATGACGACGAAAAGTATCGATGGCGGCCGCATCGGTCAAATGCTGGTTGGGGCATGATGAAATAAAAAAAGTGGTGTCCGAACTACTAATACAACAACCAAAAGCAAAGACTCGCACGGGAGGGGTGCAGGCAGCACCCTCCCTATACATCGTACTGCTTGCTGCGCGCTCGCAAGCTATTGCTCGTAGACGCTTGGAAATATCGCCATGAATCGTTGTTGTTTTTTCGTCGCTATACTATAATCAGGATAAATAGATGCGTCGCGCGAGGAACATCCCCGCGACAGGGGCCACATTTTTTGGGCCAAACGTTTCCGACCGGTTGAGCCCCTCCAAGTAAGCGTGAACCTACTGCTGTATGCATCGGTTAGCGCGGTCATTTTACGAGTGCGAGTTGTGTTTGTTTCTAGGACGAAAAACAACAGCGCGTAGAAAAATGTTGGATGGGTTTGCGCCCGCGAACGATTGTCGTCGAAGTCATGTTTCGGGCGAGGTATTGAGCTCCTCGGCGTCACGAGCTCAGAAGCATTCTGCTGCGTCCCCGCTACTGTAGCGTGGGATGACTCATCCTCGAGACGTTTTCGCACCCTCCCCGTTGAGGGCAAAACCAGCTTGGAAAAATGTCCGAAGAGGGGGACCCGTGATGGGGTACATAGAGGGTGCACCTTGTTTTTTCCGAGGCTTTTTACCACTTCAGATAAAAGTCTCTCAACTACCTCACCCAAAAACTGATTTGGAGCGAAAATAAAAGGATCACGTGTTTACCCGATGAACAATCCCATGTGCCCTCTACTATTAACAGCTTCCATACCTAGCAAAACTTCGCGTTGCAAGAGAAAGAATGAAATTCTGACGATTTTGGGTTAAAGTAACGCCTGTACACCTGGAAACCCTTTGTTGGGGAAAATTTTACTAGAAGTCAGTATAGGGAGAGATTTGGGGGCTCTAAGGTGGTTATGGAGGTTAAGTGGAGCTCAGTCGCTCAGAAAACGTTTTCCGCCAAAATGTGGTATACCGTACCTCTAGGCTCATGCTGCGGCGGAGGTGGTGAGTAAGCAACACTCGTTGAAAAATCGACGAGCAGTGAGATTGCTAAACCCTATGCGCGATAAGAATCGAAGGCGAGAATCGGGGGGGAGGAGGGACAACACCTACTACCTGTGGCCACGGCTTGTCCAGAAGCTGGAAAGTAGAAGTGCGAAAAAAAAAGAGGTGCACCCTTTCTTTTTTTTTGCCTTCTGAGGCCCCGCTCTATTCCCCATCCAATACCTAATTTTGACAAACAAACAAAAAAGATGAAAAAGTGCAAAAAAAGAAATGATTAATCCCATCCCCTAGGTATTAAATGTATACTTTTGTATATTTCGAAAAAAAAAGAACGAAATTCTAACGAATTTTGGTTAAGAAGCACCTTCGTTCAGAAAAAACGTTTTCGTCAAAAAGTGCGACCTCTATATCATATCGTAGAACGCGTCGGGCCCTTAATACGCTGCCTTGACGCACGCCACGATAGAGGTGGGCCATTTTTGCCTGCTGAGAGTTCTATAACCTCACACCCCCCCCCCCTGAAAAAAAAACTAGTTTGAGGTGGAGAAAAATTCCATGCTGCGTTATACGCACGATGAATAACCTCATGGACGGCCTACGGTAGATATACAACGAAAAAAGTAGCCCCCGTCCTTTTTTTTTTCGGGCGATGTTGGGTTGAGGAGCCCGGCCATTCAGAAGTCGATTCAGCCATAAAGCGGTATACCTTAAGAATTCCATCGTAGCACGCATCCCTTCCAGACAATGGCATTGCAAGCCACCATTCACCTTGAATGTTCTATGGACGGGGGAGACACAGTCACCGCTCTCGTTCGGGATCGAGAACGGGTACGTTGCAGCATTAACTCGCGAATCCCTCTCAAGGCTTGAATAAGTTACGTCTCGCACATAAATGAGAGAGAAAGATTCGTGCGAGAAAGACCTTTCGTGCCCGCAGTTTTACTGAATGGTCCGCATTTTAGGATGGATTTCTTTATTGGTGGAGAATCCTTGGCCGACATTTGTGTGGTCATCCCGATAGGTCGCGAGGAACACACGGAGGGGAAGGCACACAGCAGTCGCACCAGCAGGCGCGCCGATGGCCTTTTACCATGATTCTACACAGAACACCGCGTATTTGGTACCAGGTATCAGTTTCCATGGCACCGGAGGATTGCGCCTCCAACCCCAACTCGAAAGCATGCCGAGGTCATGTCTAGACTGCCACCGGCACCAGCGCGGTCCCTCGCGTTTTGGATGTGGAGCATTGCAGTGAGCCATTTTGTCTCCGTGAGGCGGTCACTCTTCTGCTGTAGATGACAATTTGGGAAAAAATCGGACAAGCAAAAGCGCCGGCACAAACGGAGTGCCTCGCGTGGCTCGAAGCGTTTCGCTTGGATGCAAGCAGGAAAGCTTATTTCTCCAAGAAACAAGTTGGTTCATCATTGTCCCCCCTTCCTATACCCCCCACCCACCAGCTACCGACCCTGCCTGGGTCCACTGTACGTAGAACGACACCGTCATAACATCCCCCCCAGCTGGTTGGCCGGGGAACGGCCAGCTGCTCGATACTCAAGACGGTGGGCTCACCACATTGTTAACTATATGGCAACCATAACCGAGGCGAGAAAACCCGTCCAACTTTTTCGCCATGAGGAAAACGCCCCTCTCAGCACATGTACGCCTCCAGAAAAAACAATCCAACCAAGACTAAGGAAATACATACCGGCCTAGTTTTTCCGATAAGGAAAGAGTCCTTCAGCGTGCAAGTACGCCGCGACTCCCCCCCTCTCCTCCTGGCCCCCTCCCAATACCAAGTCAAACAGAACCCAGGCTCAAGCCCGGCCGCGACGGACGCCGTGGCTGGCCTCATCCTCGAATCAAGTATATCGAAAAACATCAACCTCGGCCGTACGTGACGCAAAATGGCTCTGAAACGCTGACCTCACCCCACACCAAGTCAAACGAAGCACAGGAACGATTGAGCTCGGTCGCGACGAACGCGCTGGCCTGTCGATATCAGGAAACAGACCTCGAGGATCCATCCCCGTTTGTTTTCGCGCGGTGTTCTACCGTAGCACGACTACAGTGGCACCAGCGGTCCGATGCTCACCCAGATGGTAGTCTGCACGAAATCAACAAGTTTTGGCGCGTGATCGTGTTTGAGAGGTGTCACACCGTAGGGAAAACCGATGCCAGTGTTTCGAAGAACGAGGCAACGAAGTCAAGAGCTTGCCCACAAGGCGAGCGTTCCTCCACCTTGGTAGCGAGGCTCGCTCAGCTTGACTCTGTAACACAGGATCCATATCCATCCGCTAGTGAAGCCCAGGGATGGACCCAGGGCGTCCCCAGACCATCATGGGCCTGACGCTCGCCGTCGCACCAAGTAAAAACAAAACACAGGATTGATGTCGGTCGCGACGGATGCGCTGAGCCCTCCCTCACCCGCAACCAGGTCAAACAAAACAAAGGGTCAATCTCGACCGCGACAGGCACGTTGGCCTCATGGTGTCCAATTCAAGCCTTTCGCTTGGGTACAAGAAGAGACATTTTTTTTCTTTAGGGTAGATTTGTCATGATCCCCCCTTTCTATATGCGTCCGCCCCCATCAACTTCTCCGTCTCGAAAGGAACGCATGGTCAATGGCCAAACGACTAAGGGACACAACAAATGAGTGCGCTCCCGCCCCTCCCCGCATCAACTGCTCCGTCTCGAAAGGGATGCGTGGTCGATGATCAAGTTGCTATGGCACGCAAGCAATGAGTACCCCCCTTCCCCATTAACTAGAAACCATGCCCGATTCCATTGTATCATACCTGAGATAATGAAACCGTCACAAAGCCTTCGACGGCAAACGAACTAGTCGCGAGAGGGGTGAGCGTTGTAACCAAGCAGGTCAAGCAAGTCCCCACACGCCGACGAGGCCGTGGAGGGACTAGCACAGGCGACTGCGGTGTAATCGCTCAAGAAACTATGTCGTCGGTTGCGTCTCTGGATCAAAGAGAGCATTCTGTGGACCCCGGGCTCCTGCAAAGTTCAGCAGGGGTATGGTAAGCCTGGTCGGACATGGCTTCTCGGCATCAAAGGTTGCCGCCGACGCTGTCAAGAGGGGATTGGCCGCCTGTCGGGGGGTCATGACTGCTAGTCCTCTGGCTTACTCGTCTATCTTGGTAGCGCACTCGCCGACGGCGGCGTTCCTGCTCAGGAGAGTTCGTAGTCAGTTGCTGTTCGGTATACAGAGGTTGCCGTCTATGGACTAATAGAACCGTGGTTTCTGACAGCGGTCTGTGGTCGTCAGGGGACATCCTGGCTCCATCTCCGGATTTCCTGGTGGATGTGCAATATTGGACATGTCGACGGTGTCGAGAGAGGATTGACTTTCTGCGGCGGAATCGTGATTGGGAGTCCTCTGGCGTGCGGTTTGTCTCGTTACTTCCTCCCTCTAACGTGTCGACCGACGGCGGTGTCGCTGCTCAAGAGGATTCGTCGTCCATTGCTGCTTCGGAGAGAGAGGTTGCTGTCGACGTTGTCGAGGGAGAATTGACTGTCGAGCATCATAATTGAGAGTCCTCTGGCGGTGTTTCGTTTCTGAAGCCTTGCGCACCTGCCGACGGCGGCGTCAATGATGCTTAGAAGACTTGGTCATTGGTTGCTTCTCTGAAGAGAGATTGCTGTCTACGGTGTCAACGTGGAATTGGCTGTGGGGAATCATAACGCATATTATTTTAGCTTCCGACCTTGTCCAGATCAAATCTCAGTCGCGTAAGCCAGCAGGAAAAAGAAAGCCCAAGAGGCAGTCAAACCAAAAATATATGCCCTACGTTGTGCAATTAACTTGAACTTAATTGTTTGGTTGGGCGACGGTGAATACATGGAGAACAGAAGAGACGGCCATAAAGGACGCACATTTACCGATTCTCTACATGAAGCATACCCACGCGACCTCCTCACACGCCGGCCTCCTTCGTGTCTTCCACTGAGAATCGCTGCAATACAAAGCATTATAGTACTTATGCGACAGCAGCTTGGAAGGTAAGAACGTACTGCTCGTCGTTTGCACGAAACGCAATACCGCCACATTTTACCCTGAAATTAGTGTAGGAAGCGCCCCGCCTCTCGAAAGAATGTAAGCCTTGCCGAAACAAGAGTCTACATATACTAACTCGCACTTAGCGTCCCGTATTGCATATGGGTGTGTGTGTTGTGCGATTTTTTTTTTTTTGAAGGGCATGCCGCGTCATGCTGATTCCCATCATGCCAATGACGCGCCCTCTTCTTCAGAACGAGAATTTCGTGTCCTTCGCACATGATCAATCAGACTCCACTGTAGGCACGGCTGAGGAAACTGCGTGGGGGGCAGAGGAATGAGAAATGAGAGAAAGGAGAGACAAAAAGAAACACTGGCAACAGATGGAGTAGATTTGCGTTAACCCGGAAGCAGGTATAAGGCGCCGTCTTGAATCGTGCATGGCTTTCCTGGCTAGCTTTCCCTCGGCATTTTTCTTCTTTCTGGGTGATGTTTATGAGTGATGGACGCAGACGCTTATCATCAGGGGGGCATATTGCGCGTTATGCATGTGCTCGCGTTCGTAAAAATCTACTCGCCGTTCACAGAATTGTTACCGTTCGCGGAATATTAAAAACAACCCGTGGTGGAAAACGCCCCCGATATTTTCTTAGTATTTTTGACCCCGGAAGGGGGTGGTCGTGTTCCATCCCCTGTAATACCGCCTTCCAAGGTGTTGCGGTTCCCGTTCGCGGGTACCGTTCGCATTTTTAGGCCAATTTTAAGCGAAACAGCGTCGTTCGCACGTTTTTTAGCCATAGCGTGCATCCCTGATATGCTGCACGTTGCCGGGTGGCAAAAAAAGATCATTAGACTACCGACTACCGTGTATGACGGTGTATACCACCCGGGACGTTGTAAATCACATCCCTGGAGTACACCACCCGGGTGATGAAGCCTTTAAAAAAACCCGAAACAACAACCGAATTTATCACCCGGGTACGTTGCATGCCACACCTCCTGCGGTGTCATGCCTTACAATCGGTATGACAACCCTGAGAGATTTTATCCGCCTCAACGCAGGACGGGCACGGTAACAGCCTCCTTATCGGTTGTTTGTGGCCAATTTTCAATCTTGCACGTCGGCCCAGACCAGCACGACCCTTTATAGCTAACCCTAACCCCCATCCTTTGGGGGGCTCGAGGTCGGCAGGAACAGTCGCGCGCGGCTCCGCAGCGTGCTCGTGGTGGGGCAATCCTTCCAAAACACTGTTATCACACCCCCTAGAGTAGGCCATCTCGCTCGGCAAAGCGTTCTTTTCAAATTCAGAACGACCTACCCAATTTATCACCGGGGGGCGTTGTGTACCAACACCCCTGGAGTATACCACACCAGGTGATAAGTATTTTGGAGCTCCAAATGTTATCACCGGGGTGTGTGGTACACACCGTAGGGTATATGGGGTAGAGTTCGTTCATGGGTTTTCCCTTGATTTTGTCATCTTTCTGGACGTAATCGATGTTGAAGCTTATTTTGCTGCACATCGTCGGACGGAAAACTGATTAAACAAGTTGCAGCCGCCCTTGGGTTATACCCAGGGTCAAGGCTAAACAGCCAGACAGCCGCCGGGATCGTGTTTTCGATAAATGTGTAACCTCATGAACCACTCCGCCATAGTCAGTGTTGGGCGTGGCAAAAGAGTGGTTGTGGCGCGCGGTGATCGGAAACCAACAGCATCATATCATCCTACCGGTATGTCGTACGTATTGCACCAGGTATGGACACAAGCATCTCGAAATGTACGGCTTGTATAACCATGGGAATCCTCTTACATTGGCCTCAATGTGTTGTTGTTATTGTTCTTACATTAACTCATCATCGACATAATCAAGTCCGTGGTCACAGAACAGGCACCAGTAACTCTCGAGTGGAAGAATACCCTACGGAAAAATAACGTAGCAGGTGGTGACGATGTTCAGCGCTCCATTACAAGCAGCAGTGATAGTAGCAGTAGCAGTAATCTCCCCTCGGCCGCGTGCTTGAACAAAGTGCCACGAGGCGCAGTACACAACCAAAAATATACTGGAAGAAATGGCAGCTTGCTTCTTCTCTGCTGCGCAGGGGGGGGCTCCCGATATAATGCCGGTTGAAGAGTGTTACAGGTCTCTATAATGCCGGTGAAATCGATTGCTCGGCTTGAAGTCCATACAGTAACCCTATTCCAATATAGTGCCGGTGCCTTGAATAGTGCGGGTATTTCTTACCGGCACTATTGGGAGCCCCCCAATGTAAACACAGAATCCGCCCAAAAATAGGGAAGGCGCAGGCGAGTGAGCGAGGGAGCCATCCTCAATACAGAGCGTAATGGAGGCCGGGAAGAGAGCAACACCCGCACCCTCCAGGACCCGGCAACGATAAACTTCAAAAGAAATCATAGCACCGGGTACAAATTAAAACAACGACTGTGGCTCACAAAAATCAGTAACAGCAGCGGAAAGGTACAAGAAACAGGGGGGTCGGACCCTCGGGCCAACCGGGACCCCAAGAGGTCATGTGAACGTTCAAAAAATAAACTCGAAAGCCTTAAGGGCCGTTCCCCTGAACACACGGATTATTCCGAAGGACAGAGCCATCCCTCAATAGTGCGGTTGAGCCTGTCAAGTGTCGAACTATCGGCTAGTATACCCTCGACTCATCCCGCTATAATAGTGCGGTTGAGCTCCTCAAGCGTGGAACTATCGGCTAGCATACCCTCGAGCCATCCCTCTATAGTGCGGTTGAGCTCTTCAAGCGTGAACCTATCGGCTAGTGTACCCTCGAGCCATCCCTCTATAGTGCGGTTGAGCTACTCAAGCGTGGAACTATCGGCTAGTATTCCCTCGAGTCATCCCTCTATGGTGCGGTCTTGAGCTCCTCAAGCGTGGAACTATCGGCTTGTACACCCTGAATTCATCCCTCTATAGTGCGGTTGAGCTCCTCAAGCCTGGAACTATCGGTTAGGTATGATGTGACTTTACAAGTACATTTCTTTCGGGACTGGCGCATAGAAATGCTGGTCGGGTTGCGCGGACGAAGGCCTTCGAAGTCGTCCCTCTATAGTGCGGTTGAGCTCATCAAGCGTGGGAATATCCGCTAGTAGACCCTCGAGTCATCCCTCTGTAGTGTGGTTGAGCTCTTCTATGCTAGAAGGGCTCAGAAAACTTCTGCTGCACGCCTGGCGTGGGATGACTGCGACGTCACCATTTTTGTTCTTCTACCTTCTGGGAAGAATGCCTATGGCGCTGACACTCACGCTGCACACTCAATTGTCGGATCTGGGCAAACAAACCTACCAATAATAATCATTGCAAGTCAGGTCACCCCGGTGTGCATGCACTTGCCGTCTGTTAATATCAGTACAAACTGTGTTGCTGCCTAGTAGTGTAGTCTAGTTCGTGACGTCATTCAGGACACTGACTAACGCTTCGAATTCCCGCTCGGATGTTCCTATTAAAAAAACACACCAGGTACTACACTTGTGGTGCGTGCGGCTAAAAAAACACACAAAAAAAGACATGTCGGTCTGCCTTGGGTCCCATATTGCTCGACCGATGTCAAATCGGCAACATCCCGAAACGCACTACTTGCCGTCTAATGCCTCAGTACAACCCGTGCTGGGCTGCCTGATGTCTGGTTCGTGACGCCGCCCAGGACACTGCCTAATGGTGCGAGGTCCACTTCGGGTTTCTGTTTCAAGGAAACATGCTCTTCTTGCGCGTGGGGCTTGAAAAAACACTCACAAAAAACGTATTGGTCTGCCTTGGGGCCCATGTTGCTCGACCGATGCCAAACAGATAGCATCCCGGTGTGCACTTGCCGTTTAATGTCTGCAAAAATTGTGTTGCCGCCTGTTGTTGATTTCTAGTAATAGTTCGTGACGTCGTCCAGGACATTGCCTGGTGGTTAAACTTCCGCTTTCCTTCGGACGTTTCTGTTTCATGAAGCATACAATTGTTGCGCGTGCGGCTCAAAAACGAAAAACACATCGGTCTTCCGTGGGTCCCCATGTTGCACCGGTCGCCACGGTGGCGTATCAGGTTATCCTCGAGCCTGGTATAGGTCAGTTTCGTGAGTTTGAGCCCCCCCGAGTGCATACTCGTATAAATTCGTGGGGAATTTTTCTTGTGCACAAACTGACTTGCGGAAAGCGCGAGAGCGTGAGTAAGCAACACTCAATGAAAGATCGACGAGCGGTGGGATTGCAATACCCTATGCGCGATAAAAAGTGAAGGCGAAAAGGGGGGGGGAGAAGGGACGACACCTGTGACCACGGCTTGTCCAGAAGCTGGAAAGTAGATTTGTGTGAAAAAAAAAAAAAAATGCTCGACCGATACCACATCGGTGGCATCCCGGCGCGCACTTGCCGTCGAATGCCTCAGTAAAAACTGTGTTGATGCCTGATGCCTGATGTCTCGTTCGTGACGTCGTCCTGGACACTGCCTGGTGGCGGTTAGACTCCCACTTCGGACGTTTCTGTTTCAAGAAACATACACTTTTGACTGCGCGTGCGGCTCAAAAACCACGAAAACATATCGGTCTGCCTTGGGTCACATATTGTTCGACGGATGCCAAATCGGTAGCATCCCGGTGCGCACTTGCCGTCTAGTGCCTCTGTATAGAGCTGTGTTGCTGCCTGTCATTTTCTACGTCGCAACATCGTCCAGGACACACTGCCTGGTTATTCAACTTATCCTTCGGATCCGCTTTTGTTTTTTAACCCACTTGTTGTTGCGCGTGCGGCTCAAAAAAACACAAAAAACATATCGGTCTGCCTTGGAACCCATATCGCTTGACCGATGTCAAACCGGTAACCCCCCGGTGCCATCTAATGCCTCTGCACAAAGCTGTCTGGTGCCGTACAGTTCATGACGCCGTGCAGGACATTGCCTGGTGGTTCGGCTTCCACATCGGACGTTTTCGTTTCAAAGAAAAATACACATTCCTTGCTTCCTCTTCCTCTCTTTTCTCTTTTATTTCTCCTTCTTTTTCAATTGATTTGGGTCTGTCGTAACTTTTGGGTACTGATAGTGTCATGATAGCGGGTTGGTTGACTGCTGTTTTTGTTGCCACCCCCCCTCTGCAGGCGAGCTCACGTATATATTCACATGCTACGTGTAATATATACGTGGTTGAATGATTCAATTATTTTTTTTTCTTGGCTTCTAGACGGGAGGCTATTTTTTTGTTGACTTTTTGCGTAGAACTGTGTAGCTTGCATTTTACCTCGCCACACACCCCCTGCTGCCGAGTTTACGTAGCTTATTACATACGAAATATGTTCTTTGCTTCGTTTAGTATTTCTTTCGCTTTTCTTCCCTTTCTTCCTTGTTATCAGTTTATTTTTTCTTTCTCCTCAACTTTCTACTTTGGTTTTAACTTGATTTCCTGGGTGGCATGCGGTGAAGTCGGTTTCAGCTGCGAGTCGTGAAGCGCGTGTACCTGTCCGGACCTGGCACATACATACGTACGCCGACTTCCGATTTTAGTTAAGATATATTTTTGGCGGATGTATGACTTGCTTCAGCTATACATGACATAAACGTGTACCACTTTTGGTTATTTCAATACTTTCCCTGGGTAGGGTATTCCTCCACTCCAGAGTGACTGGAGCCTGTCCTGTGACTACGGACTTGATTATGCGAGTTAATGTGAGAACAATAACACTTGCTTGCTGCGCGTGCGGCTAGAAAGCCATAAACATATCGGTCTACCTTGGGTCACAAGTCGCTCAAGACCGATGCCAAAATCGGTAGAATCCCGGTGTGCACTTGCCGTTGAATGCCTCAGTACAAACTGTGTTGCTGCCTGACTTCTCGTTCGTGACGTCGTCCAGGACACTGCCTGGTGGTTCAAGTTCCCTTCGGGCGTTCATATTTCCAGAATCGTACACTTCTTCTTGGGCATGCGGCTCTAAAACTGAAAACACATCGGTCTTCTTTGGATCCCATGTTGTTCGCCCGATATTAAGTAGGTAGCATATACCAGTGTTCGCTTGCCGTCTACTAAAAAATGATGCCAACCGTTCGCTGCCTGATTCGCTGCCTGATTTCTAGTTCGTGACGTCGTCCAGGACATTGCCTGGTGGTTCGACTTCCACTTCGGAAGTTTCTGCTTCTAGCAACATACACATCTTGTTGCGCGTGCGGCTCAAAAACCTAAGAACACATCGGTCTGCCTTGGGCCCCATGTTGCTCGACCGATGTCGAATCGGTAGCACCCCGGTGTGCACTTGCCGTCAAATCTCTCTGCACAAACTGTGCCGCTGCCAGATGTCTAGTTCGTGACGCCGTCCAGGACACTGCCTGGTGATTGGAATTCCACTAAGGCCGTTTATTCTTCAAGAAGCATTTACTTAACTAGCTACGCTTGCGGCTCAAAAACTAAAAGCACGCCTGTCTGCCGCGATAGATCCCCTCAAAAACGACGAAGAATTAGGTAGGCACGTACGAAGGCACACATATACAACACGTATACACATCATTTCCCTGCGAGGGGGGGGAGGGGTATAAGGCTTACCCCTGAGCAGGGTATTGCCTGAAATTGGCGCCTGTTACGATAGAGGTGGCAATTTTCGGCTGAATTTTTTTCTGGATGACGGGGCTCCTTAACCCAAAATCGTTGAAAACAGACCATTTTTTTTTCATGATTCTCGTTGCGTACCTAGGCCATGGGGATTGTTCATCGGCTACGAGTTACTTTCATGTTTTCTCCAAATCAGTTGTTTTGCCTCAGTTAAGGCGAAAGAGCTCCCTCCTCAAGTGGTTGTTAGTAGCTTCAGAACAAAAAAAGGGTGTAACCTCGTACACGGCAAAAACAAACAACACCCTTGACAACTGAAATACGAACCAGGTCTGTACCACGCAGTACCGGTCTGTATTTTTTTCTACCGAGGATGTTCTCGTTGGAGGCGACTCGGGGTTTTTTCAAAGAAGATGCGTTTTGAGAGGTCAACCTTTGACGCGTGCTACCTGTACGCTTACAGGGGGTGGCACTTTCTGGCCACACCATTTCTTACAGACAGGGGCCCTTAACCGAGGAACCGTCAAACATCATGTATACCTTTTTTTGGCTATTGCCCTTATTACTTCATTACCCTTCCGATGAATGTTTCTCACAGAAGAGGTTTGTTAACCGAGGAACTCGAAGAACTGTCGAAACAGCTTAGGCGTATACATATTTTAGGCTATTTCCCTCATTACTCCATCGGCCTTCCGACAATCGTTTCTCTCAGAGACGGCGTTTCTTAACCGAGAAACTGTCAAAACATCATAGGGTATACCTATTTTTGGCTGTTGCCCTTACTAGTTAAATTGCCTTCCGACAATGTGCTGTACGCACAATTCATTCTGAGCGCAAAAAAAAAAAAGCCGAGACACGACGCTCCTCCGAATACTGCTGTAATCGCTCTCGACCACTCCATCCCATCCCCCTTTCTTGGCGATGATAGTATTCGTGGCAGACCCAAGAGGCGAGTGGGATTTGCTCATCGGGCTGTGAACTTTTCGGCTTTTCGCAAAGTTCGGACCAATGGTACGGTAGCGGGGGGGCGGGCTACCCCCTTTTGGCCACTTTTTATTCAGTGGCTCGGTGTCACTCGCGCGAGTGACCCCGTCGTCCCTTGCGGTCACAGGCTTTCGTGCTGTTTAACACTCTCGATACTAGTGCGAAAAGCTACGGTTTGCTATGCTGCAACAAAAAAATCTCCGAACATGGACTTGTCAGCGAGGCACAGATGTCACTCGTGCGACTGGCTCAGACGCGGTAGTGAAAACTGGGGGTATCCCCCTACCGCGGCCTTGATCTTCGACCTCCCTGCGTGAGGAGAGTGAGCCTCGCAAAAATAAACGCTGCGCCCCTGATCGTGCCGTGCTTCCCTTTTGGGGCGCGTGCTACACGATAGAGGCAGCACTTCTTGAGGGGAAACGCTTTTTTCTTAATGAGGGGCTCTCCTTAATCCAAAATCGTCGGAACTTGGCACTTTTATAAAGAAAATAACTTTTGGTTGTGTGTGTACTTGGGCCATGGTTTTGTCCATCAGGTAGCACTTTCGTTTTTTTTTTCCCCCGAAACACATTTTTTTTTGTCTCACGATGTTGACCTTTAGGTGGCGGTGTGTAGCGTGTGTCAGCCCGTAGCTGGTATACACTTGCGTAGGCTCGCTTGCGGATGACACGATCAAGACACAGCCTGTATAACTTTTAGAGGCTAACGCAGACTCACGGTGAAGTGCGTCTGTAGAAGAGTTCAAAGAAGAGAAATAACTTGTTCGGCGACGCCAAGCCGATATGTTGATTGATTGATTAATTCGCTCAGCTGATGAGAGCTGATGGTGAGCAAAGTGGAGTGATCGACGTGGGTCTGACCATCACCTGATCGAGACGGCACAATACCCTAACCCTACAGATGTATTCTATGGGTAGTTGTCTGATCTACCTACAGCAACATTCCCTGCAAGTGGTCTACCGTACCTGTGGCAACGTTCCCTGAGGTTTGCTTCTGGGAGCTTAGCTACGCCAACGTCCCGACAGTCAACCTAAAAATCATATTCCATGAATGTTGCTATACGTACGTTATTCCGCCGCATTATTTAATTACACCGCATTGCTCTTACGTACTACATGTACCAGCTTTCGGATATGATTAACCAGTAAACTGCTGTGCATCATGCATCCAAGCTATTACTGCTGAGGCTTCTGCATACTAAATACTGCATCGATAAACGACATCTAACATACTTATTATAACTGTCTGTCGTACGAACAACTTGCAATGTATACCAGATGACTTTTAAGTGTTATCAAGTAACGACATGATGGTTACTGACAAGTAGCATCTCTAGTACCTCCTCCCGTTGAGTTAACACTTTCTCATCCTGCGTTACATGCTAAAACACTCCATAACATAAATGCATGTAGCAACAATGATAAATGTTGGGAAACACGTTTTGCGTAGAGCAAACTCATCAACCTAAAATACCCATGGGGTAAACACAAAATAAGCGGACACGAAAAATCCTGCTCTAACACTAGACTATACGTGCTTCTGAACATTTATGTAAGTTAACTTACTAGCTCACAACACTAGAATCATCACACGTGAACTATATTCCGGTCGGATAACCAACCAAGGAATAGAAGATGTTCGCAGTAGTCTAAAACCGTGAATACGCTCATCATTCCGCAACAATCATAGGAGTGAACAGCCTACCAGTGTTTCTGCCGCCCTCAAACAAAGGAACAAAGGGGCACTGCCAGCGATTTACAGCTAGATAAGACCACTTATTCTGGAGAGACATCACTTCTCGTGTATCTTAATCTTCCGTGTGTACTTGCCCAGGTGGCGGCTTTTCCGGCCGTATATATCCTGAAATACCGGGGATGGCGTAGTCAAATATAAGATTCAACTATCCAGTCGAAATACCTATTCGACTTGTATTCTTACTTGGTATTAACTGCGATATTTCGCAATCTCCAAACCATGGACAACACCGGTCGTTGTTTCTACTCGTCCCCTACAAAGAGAACATGCGACACTCCACGTACAGCGTTGGTAAAGATATAACGCATTTCACACTTCCAGTGGCTCGACCTTGATGGTGTAGACGTTGTCGGTGTAGACATTATTGACGTAGACGTTGTAGATGTAGACGTCGTTAGATGTGCTTGGTCCGATGTCCGTCGCTTGGAACTAGAGGCTTAACTTCATATTGAAGTTGGACAGGTAGGTGGCTGCCTTTCCCTCAAAACTGATTGCCGTGATCAGCTCCGCCTCGACTGTTAATTACGCAGCCACTCTCTGCGTCTTGGCCTCGATGTTTATGGGCTCTTCGTTCAGGATGGAGAGGAAGCCTAAGGTTGGCTTGCGTGTGTACACGAAGGCCGGCGATGTCGCCAGTGGCTCTTGATCGTCATGTGTTGATTCCGCAAATCCTGTCTCGGGGTTTTCCCGCGGCTGTCCTTTTGCTGTCGTGAGCGTGTGAGTCTCCTCCTGACGGTCTGTTGAATTGTTGGGCTTGGCTCCAACGCTTGGCTCAAAAGTTGCTGGCGTAATCCCGGGTGAAGCGGACATTGTCGATCCGTCGACCATTGGCTCAGCAGATGGTCCGGTGGTCCCAGATGGCGATGATTCAGCAACTCCAATGGTCCCATGTGATGCTGTTGGTCCAGCTCCGGTAATTCCGGTTCCGGTGATTCCAGCCGATGCTGATCCGTGAAGTGGATGGCATCTTAGTATGTCGTTGGGGATTTGTATCACCCGGTTGTCCCCCTCCGAGATCCGAAACGGGTCTCTCTCGGGGTAGGTGAACTCTACACACGAGGTCGGTGGCTTTGTGCCCAATGCTTCTGTCGCGTGCATGTTGTCGAAGGTATCCTCGACTCTTGGATGGGGTCTTGTGCTGGCGGTCTCGTGATGCGGTACATCCGGTGCGCCCCCCGCCGTAGTAGAATGTGCCTCCCCGGGCGTAATAGCAGGTGTAATTCCTGCCAAGGACACTCCAACTTCTTGCGGTAGTACTCCAGCCCTTGATGACGATTCTCCAATCTCTGGTGATGATGACGCTTTTTCTTCTGATGAGGATGCTCCAGCTTCCGTTGATGACTTTCCGGCTGTTGTCGATAACTTCTCCTCTTCCAGAAAGTTGTTCTCGTAGATGTGTAGCATGACCTGGACTAGCGAACAAAAGCGCTCCGTCTCAGTGAAAATGGCTTTCTTGGGTGTGATGTCCGGGATTTGTGCATGTTGGCGCTCAGTCTCCGTGGCATTAGCCTCTTCAGGCGTGTTGTTTCCGCCTGTTGGTGTGCACTCCTTTTGGGTCGCAATATTCTGCCCATACCGCGCGGATACCCTCTTCCGTTGGGGCGTTACCGTCGTGGTGTGCTCCATGGCTATGCTGGAGTTGGTGCAGACTTCTTCGGTCTCTGTGAAGGTGAGATTGCCTCGATTGGCGTCGTTGCTTGTCTGGGCTGCAGGAACTACAGCACGCGTTGATGACGTATCAGCGGTGCCGCCCAGGGTGCGAAGAAATACGTCGTAAGAGCATACGTCCTTGTCCTCTGGGTGTTGAGTGAGCGGAAGCGATGTGCAGCTGTCGAACTGCAAGTGGGTGTTTCCCGTCTCGAGGATAGTGCTTACCCCTGATTGCATTGCTTTGATGGAGGAAAAGGCGTTGCATCCCAGTCCAGGTACGAACATGGCCGAGATGCGAACAGGAACACGCTTGCTAGCCTGGTCAATGATGTATCCCCAGATGATGCCTGTTGCTGCTGCGAATACCTTCTTGTTCCCGTTGGTTATGATAGCCTTCGGCTCCTTTAGCATATTGAAATCCCTGATGCTTTTGCGCAGTCTTGGAATCAGCTCCTCGTTTATCAAGTGGACGCACCGCTGTCCACAGTCATCGTGAACCTGTCGCTGTTGGGGTGAAAACCCCTGTTGCCGCTACCAGCTAGCAGCCCTGTAAACGCGAACCCTCTTCGAAACCATCGTCCAAACTGATGGACGGCTTATGGTCGTCGTTGGGGCGTGTGCTCGCACCTTGTACAGCAGAGGCAGTGTGAGCGCGTCCACTCTACGGTGGGCGTGACGCTCCTTGCTTGTAGCATTCCGTGTCGTCGTGCGAGAGCGTTTTGTGTACAGAACACCACTTGTGCTAAGCTCCAACGTTGGATGCCGCCTTGTCGTTGGAAGGTTCCTTGTTCTTCTACTTGTTGTGCGCGCCAGTAGATCTGCTGTCATAGTCGTCCTTCCTTTTCCAGCAGTTGCGAGCGTAGTGCCCTTGCTTTCCGCAATGACTGCAAGTCGATGCCGCAGTCACGGCTGCGCCACGACCAGCGACCTTGGTGTCGCTGTTGCGCGAAAGATAATCCAAGAAAAAGGTGGCGCATGATGCTTTGCATCTGATCAATGTCGAAAGTCGGGTCTCGGTACATCATAATCTTGATGTCCTTGTACTCCGCCGTGAATCTATGAACACAGATGTCCTTGAATCTGCGGTCGGAAATTGTCTCGCCCATCTTCTCGAGCTCAGAGCGCGCAATCGTCTTTTCCATGAAATGAGAATCCGGATCTTCTCCTTGTTTTATGTTGGAGTTGACGAGCTTGTCCATTTTCGCCCGGATCAACGCGCCAGTGACCTTGTTGTACTTCGAGGCACGCTCTTGTAGGGTATTTTGTCCGTCACCAGTCGTCCCAGTCTCATCCTCGTGATTGAGTACAAGTAGAGAAGCTGGTTTCTCCGTTGGTAGAAAAAGCATCGCGTACAGATCTTGATTTGCCCTTTTGTAAGCTGCGATTTCTTGCGCGAGTGCTAGTGAAGATCCCATACCGGCCGTCGCCTCGGTCGGTCGAGGATGCTCTTTAACGAGGTTAGCGATATCGCGTCTGGATACTCCAATTACAACCCTAATCGTTTATACCAATCTCGAAAATCGGCTGGGCTGCGCCCATCGAACGTTCGTAGTCAATTAATGGGTTGAGCGAGTGAAGTGCTGCTGTTGGATTCCCCCATGATGATGACGAGTAGTATGTACCAGGTAGCAGTTCACTCAGATGCCTTGTATGATTCCACACAGAGTGCAGTAGTTCCAGCAATCCCGCCGCACGTATGATACGTGCTGCTATATTAAACAGTCGTTTCAAGTGCAAATTATGTGTAGAACTTCGGTGGCGTTTTACGAAATTTCGAAATTCCAAAAAATAAGCAGCAATACGGAGATGCTGCTGGGTGCTCGCTTGCACTAATCGCCTTGATGACAAGACTATCCTTTAACAGACAGCTACTCTACTGCCGGGAGTGCTCTTAATGTAGCTCGTCGCTTGGAGTTTGGCGAGTCCTCTCTGGGAAGTCACGCCTTTGGCCCGCACTCTCAACATGGTGCGTTGGGCTCTAATTTTGGTCTGTCTATCACGATCATCACACGTTAAGTTCCTTTGTATCAGATGTCAGAGCTCTATTAACAGACAGTAGTTGAACAATTTAAGCCAAACCCACCACCGGCCCCCCTGTAATGATGGATGGACGGTTTCTTAGGACGGTGTATGGGGAGTATGAATTGGAGGTTTACGGTTTCTCGAGAAGTTTCCTCAGAATATTTTTGAGCTCTGCCAGGAATTTCCTCAGAAATGGAATTTGCGATACTCATTTTGGTGGCAGATTAAGTGTATACCGTCGAGAGTTGCCTCTGTACGCTGTTGCTCAGAACGGCTCGCATATTTGGAGTCTAGGCAACGTACAGCAGTTGTATACGCGAGTATATCAAGGTTTTAATTTTGGGGTCCCAGATCTACGATGAACCTGGTGACCAGGATTTTCCGTGGGTGACAGCTCTGTCACTCAGTCCCTCTTGAAAAATGAGAAATGCAATTGATGCTTCTTTGGCAGATAGCGATCAGGCGTATCGGGAGTGTTTGACTTCTATGCTGCTGTTGCTCAGTGTAATTGAGGCTTACTATCCACAGGTATGGATTACGCTTCAGCAGAGCCCCTAACCTACACCAGTGCTGGGGTTGTGAGATGGAGTTGCTGAGTTACGGCGTACAGCAGTTTCGCTCGATTTTATCGAGATACCGCATGTACATCTAGACGAAGGTGAGATGACACGGTCGTGACGGTGCTAGGCGGGTGTCACTTGTCGTATTATAGCAGTTAGACTACAGCAGTAGTTGCCTTACGCAGGACCCTCTTCGATGCGCGCGGTACCCAAACGAACCGTAATCACTCACGTTTCGACGAAGTACCTGTCCGATGCTCAATTCTTCTTGTCGTACTCGTAGAGTTGATGAAGAAGCTTCCCAGTAAGCAGCAGTCATAGCAGATTTCTTGACCCTCTCCTATCCAGTAGTAGTGACGATGTTCGTGAGCCGATGTGCCAGCTGCTTGACGCGTTTGCGCGATACGAGGAACGTAACCTGTTGACCTGTAGGTGGCGGTGTGTAGCGTGTGTCAGCCCGTAGCTGGTATACGCTTGCGTAGGCTCGCTTGCGGATAACCCGGTCAAGACACAGCCTGTATAACTTTTAGAGGCTAACGCAGACTCACGGTGACGTGGCTGTAGAAGAGTTTCAAAAGAAATAAAGAAGAAAGTGTTCGGCGACCCCAAGCCGATATGTTGATTGATTGATTAATTTGCTCAGCTGATGAGAGCTGATGGTGAGCAGAGTGGAGTGATCGAGGTGGGTCTGACCATCACCTGATCGAGACGGCACAATACCCTAACCCTACAGATGCATTCTATGGGTAGTTGTCTGATCTACCTACAGCAACATTCCCTGAGGCTTGCTCGTGGTCTACCGTACACATGGCAACGTTCCCTGAGGTTTGCTTCTGGGAGCATAGCTACGCCAACGTTCCGACAGTCAACCTAAAAACCATATTCCATGAATGTTGCTATACGTACGTTATTCCCGGTCTCCTGCACTACTTGCTTTTTGCTTGGAAGCTCATGAAAGCTTCGGTGGAAGCTATGGAAGCGATGGAAGCTTTCATGGAAGATATGGAATCTTCCACGCAAAAAAAACCCCGCAAGCTTCCACGGAAAGTTTGGCGAAAGCTTCCACGGAAGTAGCTTCCATGGAAGTAGCTTCCACGAAAGCTCCCATGGAAGCAACTTCCACGAAAGCTTCCACGAAAGCTTCCACGGAAGTAACTTCCACGAAAGCTTCCATGAAAGCAACTTCCACGAAAGCTTCCACGAACGCTCCCACGAAAGCTTCCACGAAAGCTTCCATGGTAGCCCCCACGAAAGCTTCCATGGAAGTAACTTCCAAGAAAGCTTCCACGGAAGCTTCCACGGAAGCTTCCATGGAAGTAACCCCCACGAAAGCTTCAACGGAAGCTTCCTCGAAGGGTTAGGGGTTAGGGTTAAGTTCCGTGAAAGCTTCGGTGAAAACTTTCGTGCAAGCAAATTTACTCCATTGTGAAAAAGCTTCGGTAGAAAGCTTTCACGAACTAGCTTCCACGAAAGCTTCCACGAAGGGTTCGGGATAGGGTTAGGGTTAGGTTCCATGAAAGCTTCCGTGAAAGCTTCCGTGAAAGCAAATTTACTTCCGCGAACGCTCCGGTGACAGCAATTTACTTCCACGAAAGCGTCCGTGAAAGCTTCCGTGAAAACTTTCGTGGAAGCAAATTTATTCCAGTTTGAAAGCTTCGGTTGAAGCACATTTACGTCCGTGAAAGCTTTTGTGAAGGCTTCCGTGGAAGCATTTTTTTTCCACGAAAGCTTCCGTGGAAGCAAATTTACTTCCACGGAAGCTTCCATGAAAGCAAATTTACCTCCACGAAAGCTTCCGTGAAAGCAATTTACTTCCACGAAAACTTTCGTGGAAGATTCCGTGAAAGCTTCCGTGAAAGATCCGTGAAAGAAATTTACTTCCACGAAAGCTTCCATGGAAGTTTCCGTGGGAGTAAATTTCGTGGAAGCTTTTATGGAACCTTCCACGAAAATCTTCCATGGAAGTAACTTCCACGGAAGCTTTCATGGAAGCTTCCACGGCATGGAAGTGTGAAAGCTTCTATGGAAGCTTTCACGACCTTCCACCAAAAATGCAGATAGTGCATGGAAGCTTTCATGGAAGCTTCCACGAAAATCTTCCATGGAAGTAACTTCCACGGAAGCTTTCGTGGAAGCTTCCACGGCATGGAAGTGTGAAAGCTTCTATGGAAGCTTTCACGACCTTCCACCAAAAATGCAGATAGTGCAGGTGGCCCGTTATTCCGCCGCATTAGTTAAATAAACGTGTTATGAACGGATTACTGGAATTAGTATTATACGCGTACGAAGAAACGAATCCGGGTGGAAACCTTTTATAAAAAATATTTCAAGGACGTCAGCCGTGAGTTCGACGAATTTCAGGTCAATACTCATCTTTGCAAGCCGCGTCGTTGGTACTGTACGTCAGATATGCTTAAAATAAAGACAACACGACACCTGTGACTAAAGATGTACATTGGTTTAGTACCCCCCCTGTTGATGCTGGGGAAGTAAACGAGTTCACTACCGAATTTTACGTAGGACGAACTAAACTGTGTCAATGGATAAAGTTTGTAATCCATTATTTGTGGCCCCAGTTTTGAGCAACAATGCATATTTCTGAAAGAGAAGCGGAGAACTGCTCCAGAAAGCCCTCGCAAAACTACGCGATGAATCTTGAGGAGTTTATCGGTGTCTTTGACAGTCCAGCCGAGTAAAACCGGTATATTTGGCCTATAATACAGTTCTGAGAACCAAAAATATTTTCCCCATCATAGCAGGTCTAGCGCATTAATAGTGTCTATTGCAGCAAAAACCTCTGCAGCGAAACAAAAACATCGATGACGGCGACGCATATCGCGAGACCGAAAGCGCTTCGGTTGCAGAGAAACACGGCGGTAACCACGGCAATCACGGTGACCACACGAGTGAGCCCTACACGTGACACCCCTCAGCACTAAGACGACAAAGTCCACCCTTCGCGCGACTAGCCAAACACCTCATGGCGCTTCGCGCTTGTCGCACGCGTTGTCTGCCTGGTCCGTGAAAACCCGACGTGCTCCATCCCTGCATTGTAGGGGCACGAGGGCCTATGGTCATACGACTACCGCTATGCATGAAATGACCCCCCCCCCCCCCCCCCCCGGCCCTATACTGCTGTAGCCTTGACCAGGAGACGCTTTCGTGTTGTGTCAAAGAGGAGGCGTTTCGGTATACAGGGAGGGCTACGATCTAAGAGACCTCGGTTCAAGATAAACGCCGGTTTAAGAGAGGGGAAGAGGTTCGGCACGTACGTACTAAAGGCTACACAATACACACTCCGAATTAAGATAAGTGCAGGTTTAACCCTTCTAGAGCCCCGAAACCCCTCCCTATACTAAATCCAAGTACTTTTGTCCCCAAATAAGGGTTTACAGTTTGTAAAGAAGCGTTGATAGGAGACGCCTGCTACGGTAGAGGTGCACCACTGTTTCTTCTAATGCTACTCTCTTGAGGGGCTCTATCTACACTTCTCCCAAAACACCCGCTGCAATAAACCGATCGGGGCCCAAAACAGAAGCGCTTCCTGATGAACGATCCCATGGCTTATTAGGTAAACAACGAAGATTTATGGGGGGAAAAAAGAACGAAATTCCTACGAACTTTCGGCGAAGGAGCCTAAGGAGCCTCGTCATTCAGAAAACGTTTCCGACACGTGCTACGCTACGACGATGGAGGTAGCAGTTTTCGTCTGGAATGGTTTCTGAATGACGGGGCTCCTTAACCCAAAAAATCGTCGGAAATTGGTCATTTTTTTTTGCATGATCTCGATGTATACCTAGGCCATGGGATTATTCATCCTGCGTAGCAGTTTTAGTTTTCTCCGAATCAGTTCTCGGGGGAGGTCTTCAACTCCCAAAAACGAGGAAACCTCAAAAAAAAAGTGGTGCACCTCTATCGTAGCACGCGTGTTTCCGCCTAAAAGTGCTGCCTCTATCGTAGCACGCGTCAGGAGTCTACTTGGCTTGACACACCCCTCTCTTAAAGCGCAGCCCGCCCTGTTTCGTTGACTTCCATAGTATTGTACTCACTGTTTAAGGGACAACTGGCGCGTGCTACAATAGAGGCACGATCACTTTTTTTTTGGCCAATTTGCGTTTTCTAAAAGGACTGGGCTCCTTAACCCAAAGTCGTCGGAATAATGTCATCACTATTTTGCAATATTTTTTCATCGTATGCCTACTGCTGTAGGCCATGGGGATTATCCATCCGGTAAGAAGCACTTTTTTTTCTCTTTTCTCGGAAATCTGTTTTCGAGCGGGGGACGTAGAGCTCCGTAAGTGAGGAGCGTCTCGGGAAAAAAACATGGTGCACCCGTACCTTAGCATGCCTTCACTACCTACTTGGACTCAGTGTGGGAACATTTTCGCGGTCGTAAAAAGGAGGTTAAGGAGGAGGCATGCCGCCGTGTTGTAAAAAAGCAGCAAACGTTTGAGCTTAGTACGGGGAAATATAGTAATCAGATCTAAACGTGGCTATTAATAGTAAAAACAGGGGGATACACATGTTTTTGCAGGGCTTTTCACGGGTCGGATCGAATCGGGGTGACCCGGCCCGACCCGTGATATCCGAACACCTCTTGGCCCGACCCATGATATTGCGAATACCTCCTGATCTGTCACGACTCGACCCGTGGCCTTTAAAAAACACTCTTGACCCGACCCGTCGACCGGGTCATGCCCCATGGCAAGCCCTGGGCTTTTGTATGTATCGTGGGTTCAGATTGGTACGGTTCCCCACAATACCAAAGCGGAGGTATTTTGGGATGCTGTCAAAGAGGGGACGGTTTTGTGTGGTGTCAATGAGGAGGCGTTTGTGTGCGCCGAAGAGGGGTGTGTGTCAACGTGTTGTTACAGAGGAGGCGTTTGGGTGTGTCGTTAAATGGAGGCGGGTCCACGTGTTGTAAAACAATAGAGATGTGTTGGTGTGCTACCAAAGAAGATCGTTTTGATGTGTTGTCAAAAAGGAGGCGTTTTGATGTGCTGTCAAAGGGGAGGCGAATGTGTATGGTGTCAACGCGGAGGCGCTTGGGCGTGTCGTCGAAGAGGAGAAACTCCAATGGCAACACCTCCTTGCGATTACACTCGTGCAACACCATGGTCTGATTGGTTCAGGCTGGCTTTTCGACCGGCTGAGTTTCATAAAGCGCCATCGAAGAGCCGCCCGACTGCGCCTGCCAACCTCAACCCCCCCAATGGGTTGGGGGTAAGGTTAGGGTCGGGTGCCGACCTCGAGCCTCCCAAATAATTGGAGTTGGGGTCAGCTTAGGGTTGGGCCTGGGCAAAAGCGCAAGCTAGAAATCGACCGAAATATATTGCAAGTACATTCGCCAGATGTTGCAATCAGAGGCACTTCAAAGAGGCGATTTTGTGCGGTGTCAAAGGTCAAGGACGGAGCGTATTGGCGTGTAGTAAAAAATGGGTTTTGAAGCGTTGTCAGAGCGAAGGAGACGATGAGAACTCTTGTCAAAACGGAGGCGTTCTGGTGTGTTGTGAAAGAGGCACGGCGATTTGGTGTATCGTGTGACGGAGGCGGTTTGGCGTATAGTCAAGACGCGACTTGGGGGTGTCGTCCACGAAGAGGCGTTTTTGGTGTGCTATCAGAGGAGGCGATTTGGTTTGTTGTCAAATAGGCGGCGATTTGACGTGTTGTCCAAATTGAGGCGAATTTGCCAAATTGAGGCGATTTTGCATATCGTCAAAAGGAGACCATTGATGTCTTGCAAGTCGAGAGACGACTTTTGGTGTGTAAAAAAAACGAGATCATTCAGTGTGCCGCCGAATAGGTTCGGTGCTTTTCCAAGCACGAAAAAAAACAATGGCGGGGTGGCCGGCGTCCCGTCAATCCCACAACGTTCAACGTTCTCTAACGAGGCGATAACAGAAGCAAATACAGTAGGTAGGTGTTCGATTTTGGGCGAGTCCGTACCCAGAGAATATGTGGCAAAATCAATCACGCAGCTCATCACATTTCTCCGGCTATACAACGGCAAGAAAAACGAGCACGCGTACACACGTGAGCCAGCGGCGTATCGGTGCTGCTAAAAAATGCCAGGCGCGACGTTGGAACTTCGCGGCGTTCAACAAGGCGGATCCTCTCCTGCAGAGTAAAAACGAGCGAGTGTCGAAACAAGGGTTCGTTCAGTTCGAATATAAGGTTCGCCCGCTAGTCTCCGCGGTGGTCTCAGACCAATCTCCAAAAGTGCCATGTCACGGCATGAAGTATAACATATCCAACTTGATTGCGGACGCGTGTGCTCCTATGTATGTTTAACATTCGGGGAATATCGGCAGTATGCGCGTTGTTCTCATGGTGGCAACAATAAAACTCCATAGGCCGGCCGCGAAAGCCACGATGCTGACGTTCGGCGACGGCGAAGATAGCTCTTTCTTGTGTTTTGAAGCATAAGCGTAACCGTTGCTTAAGCGTTAGCATGATCACGTGTTGGTGTTCATCCATACGAGGGCACACGTCGGGCGCCAATTATTGAAAAAACGAGCCCTTCGGGTTGCCTCTTCTCTGTGGGCAAAACCGCCGTCCCTCCTTACATACCATAGTATGCATACTGCACACCAAAAAACTAACCAAACCGCAACTAAAGAGGGCGAATGCGCCGCTCGATATCTCCCTTATTTTGCACCTTGGACAACGCCGAGACGCGGCCACCAACTATGCTGTCTGTGTGTAGAAGAGCGAAAGTTCACCAAAAAGCAGCCCGCTGTCTGCCAAAGGATGAGAGTTTGTCCTGTCTTCGGGGTAACATTATTAGCCCTTGAACGGCGGGATAAAAGACCCCCTCTTCTCCCACGAGAAACACCCTCCCCCTTCCCCCACGAGACATACATATGCATTGGAATGGGGTACCGGTACGAAGAGCTTTGGTATGATTACAGTAATCCGACAGGCTACGAGCTCGTACGGTATACCAGTACGTACGTAACCAATGTGGCGCCGCGTCGCTCCTTCAATCTCGACTAGAGACGACACGGCACCAACCATACCGAAAAATAATGTCAACAGGTGTAGGCATCTGGTTCCGCCCGCGGAAGGGAGAGAGTCGATCGCGGAGTGCCTGATTGATACTTTTACGTTCGTGCCTACTCTAACGTAGGGTGGAGATGTTTTTTTTCGCTTGGAGCTGACCAGAGTCGCAGCATCGCTCGTTCAACACCGCCACGAGACAAGAGGGCACCGATCGCGACCGTACCGAGACTACGCTCACCCTTTCAGGCATCGTGTCGCGGCAGGGAAGGGGAGAAGGCCGAGCGTGGAGTGCCTGAAACTCCTACGCATGTAATGTATCTTTTCTACCTAGCGTAAGGTTGTTGTTGCACGTGGAGCCCTTTTTCAACTTCGGCAAGAGGCACAAGAGGGCACCGATCATGACCGTATCTAGTCTTACGCTTGCAGGCATCTGGTGCGCCGGGGGAGGGGAAGGGGTGGAGGGCGGAGTGCCTCGGTATTCTTGCGCACGTGTAGTACTGTAATACAAAGGTACAGTATGCACTTTCTACTTATTACGTAACGACCGCGGCCGACCAACACCAACCCTAAAAGAGCTCGATAAATACAACCCCCCAACAGAGCGCATGCACTACAAAAAGGGGCAGCAACAGATAAACCGACACGGTGGCTCCTTGCGGCAGGCAGTATCACCCCTGCTCCCTTTAACCCACCCACCCACCCACCCCTTGAAAGCTAAGCTTGACAAGCGTGCCTGCGTGTCACGCAGGACATCCTCCTCAGCCATCAGCATCGGAACTCGAAACCCAGAGAAACGAACTCGCTTGACGGCACACCCGCTGCGCGAGGATGTGACCACAGCTGGTAATCCTTCGGGGTGCTATCGGTTCGGGGCTTCCTTCTCAGTCTTCCTGCCAACACCATCTGCACCACCCACACCGCGGCCTCCTGCCCTCGCTGCTGCATCTTCCTCCTCCATGGCTCTCCTGCGAACCTTCGCCTCTCCGCGGAGACGCCCTCTTCGCTTGGCGTTCTCGAGCGCGGTGTCGTCATGCTGAGCAAAACGATCGAACACGACGTAGCCCACGTACGATATGAAGACACACGCCATCGCGCCTTGCTGGAGCGCACGCTTGTGGCTCATGGTCGGGGCTCTCTGCCGTCCGAAACCACACAAGAACAAGAGACCCGGATTGCTACTCGTTGCTGCTTTGAAATCGAACTTCGGCGGGTTTCGATATATGCTATTGGCGGTTTTTACCCTATTAGTAACAGCCAATGAGAGGGCTTAATTCAACATTTCAGCCTATCACCATCCGCGAGGCAACGCCGATCGAATTTTCAAAATTCCTAACGGCGAGAGAGTAGACAGCAAGGGGCAAGACGCTCGACGCTCGACATACTTCGAGCGCTGGAGCCCGGCAGACCTCGAGTTACGGTTGCGCAGCCCCCATCTTATACAGCCACGGGAAGGCTCCTCGGTAATCTGTAGGTGGGTTCAGCCGCTTTGTTCGAGACCCCTCTTCGCTTCTGCATTGCGGCAGGCATCGCAACGGCAACGAGGTCGAGGCCAGTGGGAGGCGACACGCGAGCCTTGGAATACAAAGCTAAGCTGCCATGTCGAGCTCGGATGCAGCAGTAGAGGACATGGACGTGGGCGACACCAGCCGGGCGGAGATGGCCACTGCTGTCGGCGAAGGGAATATCCCAGGGGTGGAGCCGAAGGTGGGAACGAAGGCAGGCGAGGAGGACGTGCGACAAGCTTCTTTGGAGTTGGAGGGCCAAGCCGTCGGAGATGGGGAGGCAGCGGCACCGACGGCAGCTGCTGCAGCTGCTGGGGCGCGGGAGGAGGGGAATGGGGAGGCAACAACGCCCCCTGAGCGCAAGGCCCGCCTCCTGATTACCAAGATGGAGATGGAGAACTTCAAGTCCTACGGCGGCCTGCGCGAGATTGGCCCCTTCCACAAGTGCTTCTCGTCCATCGTCGGGCCTAACGGCTCGGGCAAGTCGAACGTGATCGATGCCATGCTGTTCGTGTTCGGGAAGAGGGCCAAGAAGCTGCGTCTCAACAAGGTCAGCGACCTGATCCACAGCTCGGATACCTACGGGAAGCTGGACTTTGCTCGAGTATCCGTGCACTTCGTTGATATCTTGGACGTGGACGGCTCGGAAGATGACTATGAGGAGGTGAGTGACCACTGCACCGCTGCTGCTGCTTGAAAGCATGGATAGTTTTTTCGTCATTTTGCGATTTTCGATTTTGTACCAGTTACAGTACAGGAAGTGCGAGTTCGTATGAGTATTTCATTAGTTCACCTCGAATTCGAATCCAGCAGCAGAGAGCAGCATCATCCAGTATGCAGAACAAGCAGCACGTCGGCACGATTCTACTGCTGCTGCTGCGCCTCTCTGCTGCTGTGCTGTGCTGCTGCTGCGTTCACTGCCGTGCACCTACGGAATAACAAGATGAATGGTATGTACAGCAGTTGTGAGGAACGATATACATGATGAGATACGAGTACAGCAGGGCAGTTGGTGCAAGTACGGCTTATTTATGCTCGCAGCACGTGGGAGCCAGGTTTCCTCCGAGGCAGGGATATCGATAGACCCCATCTATTAGCTGCTACTGCTGTTGCTGTTGCCCCGATCACTACTACTACGTTATATGCTCGTATCATACGACTACAATGTACTGCTGCTGAGCAGAGGCGATTCGTTATGTGTTACATCCAACGTTCCGCCTGCTGTTGGTCTGGGTTCCCCCTGTGCTTTTATTCTTGGTGTCCTCCACACCACCAGCATATCGCACCCGCACGAACACAAGGGCATTGGGCTCTGTCTACATATTTCTTCTGATATACCAGGACAGGAAGAGCGAACAGCGGGGTATATCATGGAGCTTGGCGACAAGCAATGATGCGATGCCTCATGTTTCGCCCGGTGGTGGATCTGTATGACCTACAATAGAACTTACGCACAAAATATGCGTAGCTGCCATAGACTAAAGGATTACCTACGGGGACATGATCTGCTAGGGCTGGGCACTGGCTGACTCGGTCAGTATCGATTATACTAAAATCTATCAGTATACTGGAGTGCAGCAGTTGTTGTTGTTGTTCTCACATTAACTCGCGTAATCAAGTCCGTGGTCACAGGACAGGCTCCAGTCACTATGGAGCTGAGGAATACCCGAGGGAAGAACACAAACCAAAGGTGGTCCACGCATATTATAAGAAAAAAAATACACTCCAGCTGTGAGATCGAAGATTTTGTCGAAACTCATCTTTGCAAGCTATGTGTGATACTCCGATCGCGCGTATTACGTGTTGTGTGTCCTCATTGAGGATATAGGTCGGAGACTCCCCTTGCAACTGCAGTCTAGCTATCAGGGTCAACAGGGTGATGTTAAGTCAGTCTGTGCACGGAAACTATAAAACACGTTTTTGAGGGGGACAAAATCTGACAGCTGTGAAAGGAAATGCATCAGTTTATCAAGTGAATCCAATAAGTCGAATAACCGGTGAGGGGAGGGCGGAGTTTTAAAGGACGTGGGGGCCTGGGTTTGATCAAGAGGGGGCCGGGGGGGGGGGAGGGGCAGCTTAATCTGTGCGTGGATACTGTAAATCTTTCAAGGGGATAAATCTGACGGTTTTGGAAAGAATGCACCAGTTTATCATGGGGGGCGGGCGGGACGGGCGGGGCAGCTCAATCTGTGCGTGGAAACTAAAACGCATACGTATATCACAGCTGACGCAATTCATGCCTCCACCAGAAACATATAAAAGTGATATCGGGAGTCAGCGTACGATGTGCCAGTTCCATACTGGTGCATAGGTCTCATTACTCGCGCCTATACCGCTTGCCACCCAAAGAAAGACTACCACGTATATATTGCACGTAGTACGTATCACTGCGCATACGCACGACGGACGCAAGCCAATTGGAAAAAAGAAACAAAGAAAAGAAAAGAAGATAAAGGAAAGGAAAGAAAATAAAAGAAAGCGAAAACACGAAAAAGGAAAGGAGCAGCAGTATATTGGTCGAAGCGAGGCGGCCGAGCGTAGCTCGGCCAATAGCCCCCCCCCGGCTCCTGAAGGGGCCCCGCTGGAGGCGCCGCCGGAAGCCCCAAAAAATCGCATTTTCGCTTCATTTCCCATCAGAATCGAGGCTCAAAACTTTGTTGGCTGGGGGTGGTTGCAGTCATCTACAGGGCAAAAACTAAGAAAAGGACGAGAAAAAGACATGCAACCTGTGGTGATTATGAGACGTTTTTCATGTTGTTGGTGTTCGCGCAAGTGCATGATAACTCGTTCTCACGTATGACAGATCGTTCTGACGTATAATATCATATTTAATGTTTGTTACTTCGAAGTATTTACTAACTGTTACTCCATCGCTCCTACCCTTGGGGGACAGGGTGGTAGTAGGCTCTCACCACCAAACAAAACACAGGAAAGCACATGCCAACAAAAATACGAAAATAAGACGAAAAACAAAACAAACAGAATGAAGGAAACTACTCGTACATCATAACCGGTATCAAGTATTTGGTGCTCAACAAAGAGAAACAACCAAACATGAAAAAAGTGGAAGGAAGGAACGCATGCGTGAAAAGTCTCAACAGCCGGGGGGTGGCGGAGATCTTTTAGCGTACAAACAGGAATCATGCGAGAGGAAAGATCGCGTGAAAAGAAGCAACAGCCGGGGGGGTGGCGGAGATCTTGTAGCGAACACAACCCCCCTCCCCCCCAAAAAAAAATTACGAGTGAACAACAAAGAAATAACGAAAGAAAACAGACAGAAAGACAACATGGCAATATAGGCGAGCAGCGAAAGGATGCACTGCAACAACAAAAATATACGGAAGTTTATGACAAAGACGAGAACGCCCAGAGAAGGAGGGAGAGAGGGGAGTGAGGGGGGGCGGGGGGGCGGGCGGGGAGAAGTACTGGATCGTATACGACAGAAGATAACCCACCCACATAAAATAGCACACCCCCCACAGAATACAACACCCGTTGATAACGTTTTTTAATCTCAAAGAAAAAGGAGAATAATCACCGGGGTTACATAAGGCAACACACCCCTCAGGTTGCGCCGCATGTATTCACGGGGCCCCTGCTACAATCACCCGGGTGATACAGCATCTGTCCTTTGTTCCCGCACAATACACCCCTGTGTGCGGGGAACAACACCTCCAACAACGTAGACGTGGAGGGAGAACAGAATCCCGCCGCAGCTTACTCCGCTCCTTCGCCAGCTGCTTCGACTGCTGCTTCCACCGTAGCAGCGCAGGCTCAACCGATGACCTCGTTATTTCAACACGAGGGAGAAAATTCTTCCACGCCTGTTGCTGCTGCTGCCGCTGGTGCTGCAGCTGGCACAGTAACAGGCGCCAATGTGGCAGCCACCGCACTGGCTCAGCAGCCTTTTGCTGAGCCTCTCGCAACAGCACACACAGGTGCCGCAGAAGAGTCCATACGCACCAGTCAAGCGTCCCAGGTGGACTCGACGGGGCAGCAGCCCAGCAATCCCATCGGCATGTCATCATACCCCCGCAATACCACAACCCTGCTGTGTGCTATATCAGCAATTGTCGTCAAGCAAGTGTTATCACACGCCCTTGTTGTCACACCCTCTCATTACCTCACTCCCTGCAAGCGTGCGGCAGTGTTATCACACCCCATGGTCTATCAAACCCCCTTCGTGGCCCCTGCGACCTGCACGTTCTCTTCTGGGTTACATAAGATAGCACACCCCCCACAGATGACCACACCCCGTTACATTTTTTTTTAACTCCAAAATGTTTTCACCGGGGTGCGTTATCTTTTGTCGTATACGGTAACTCATTCGCCAGCATTGGGTGGGTTTCCGTACTATATTGTGCGCTGTTCATTGGACGTACGTCAAATAAAACTATTGCCTAATATACTGGCCGGGTCAATCAGTAGATTAATATTGCCAGTAGATTACTGCTGCCAGTAAATACTGAGTCAATGCCGATCCCTTTGATTTACTGCTGTAGATCATGATCTGTACAAGGTGTGGTATCATATAATATCATAGAGTTTGGCGATAAGCAACGCTGCCATGCTATGAAGACTGCCGCAGTGGTATGTATAATCCGATGATACCACCATACGTACGAGTACTCGTACCAGGTATATTACCTGTATATTACAAGCTTGTAAAAACTTCAACGACTTTGTAACGTGAACCAGGTGTATACAGCAGTGGTAATTGTATACCTGAGAACCAGGTGTTTGTGTCCCCCCGCGCAGTGGGATGGTTGGAGAAGGAGGCAGAGAAGAACGGTACCAAGGGGGCACAAAAGGAGAAGGAGGAGCATTGCCGACTTCTTACATGGACGGGATCGAGTACTGCTCACGTCCATGCAGATGTATACCAGGGATCGGTATTGCCTATGAGTAATCGTGTGTGTCGCCCAGTTACCTACCGGTAATTACCGCAACTCAACTTTTCGCATTACCCTCGTACCAGTACTTTACCGCAATGTCGGGAACGGAGAAGAAGACTCCCGGCTTTCCACTACCTTCTCTGCAAACCAATGTGGTTCTGCTACAAACGCCTAAAAGCTAAAAACACGTGTGTAATGTGCTGATGTGTCCGGTACGTACTCATCAATTGTAGTGTATGCATTCGTGTGGAGGTGTAGTCGTATGGAAACGTCTTAGCTTTTCATTAGGGGACGTTGGAGATCTGACGTTACCTCGATGTTACCGCGTTTTTTTTTGTGACCTACCGTCCACTGTAGTTATCTGTAGTTATCTGTAATTGCCTGTGTACAGGTAATACCAGTCCTTGGTTGTTACATTATGACAGCGCCATTGCCCTTAGAGGCGACGGGGCCTGTTGTAAGACATTTTGGCATCGTACATTCGCTGGTCTCGCGTGTAGTGGGATGGTGCAATAGCGGGAGGAGGATGGATAAGAGGCAGAAGGAAACAAGGGGGGATGGTATGTAGGACGAGGAGGAGTATTGCCGACATTCGGCCAGTGGACAGATATGCGTGCTGCCGACATTCATGCAGTTTTATTCGTTATGGCTCCGCCTTCGCCCATACAGGCGGCGGGCCATGTTTATAAACCCCAGTATTCGCGTATGCGCTAACCTCGCGTGTAGTGGGATCGGAAGGAGAGAAAGACGAGGAGGAGGAAAACAGGGGGGGCGGCGGGGGCGGGGAGGGAGGGGGTGGGGGGAGGGGGGGGGTACTCATTTCTTGCTTGCCTTAGTCATTTGACCATTGGCCGCGCACCACTTTGGAGACGGAGCACCGTTCCTACTCCTAATAGAGACACCTCCAGCGCTTGGGCGCTCATTACGTTTTATCCACATATAGTAGTACGCAAAGACGGTTTGCTTTTCTTGTCCTTCAATCCTGTTTCACCGTCTGTAGCCGCCACCTATCTTCTAGGAATTGACATTCCTTGACATCATTTCGGACACGACGGCCGCTGGTTGTCTGTCGTCTTTTCGTGTCTCTGCAACTGTCCGATAACAGGTCCCCGGAACACGCCTCGTCGTGACCCGTACGGCGTACTCGAACAACCAGAGCAAGTACCAGGTTGACGGGAAAAACACCACCTTCGCGGAGGTAAGTTTTTCTTGCGCGTTTTTGCATAGGTTTCCATCATTGTAGCATGTTTTTGCATGTTTTTGCATGTTTTTGCGCTGTAGCGGTTGTTCGCTACGATAGAAGGTGCACTACTTTTGTTCTGAGGTTTCGTCAAGACCTCTCCCAAAACTGATATGGACAAAAATAAAACTGCTGCCGGATGAAAAATCCCATGAGCAAGGATATACACGACGAGAATCGTTCCCAAATATTGGCCTATTATTTATTTATTTTCCAACGATTTTGGGTTAAAGAGCCCCGTCATTCAGAAACCATTTCAGACCAAAAGTGCTACCTCCATCGTGGCCCGCAGGGGGAGTGTTTGGTGTCAGCCGTAGCGATGGTGTTTCGCACGCAGGTAGTAGCATCTGCTGCAGGAGTAGCTGTGGTAGTGGCCGCCGCCGCCCCAGCAGCAACAGCAGCAGCAGTACTCGTGCCCAGCGGTAGTACGAGGTACCTGGTAGTTCCTACCGTAGGTATAGTCCTAGTAGTACGCCGCGGTTGCTCGCCATGAACGCCACTTCACCCCCCCCTCGCCACTACGTGTGTCCATCCGTTCGACGGTGTCCCAGCAAACCTATTACTCAGCCTTGTTTCATTTTCGTTTGCTCTATTTTTACAAGCGAGCGTCATGCTTACGTAGCCATGTTCTTTTTTCCTTTCCTTTTTTCTTTTTTTTATTCTCCGGCGGATGGGGAAAAATAATGCTTAAGCTCACCACACTTCCACGTGTTTTTCATGCACGTCGTTTGTCGATTCAACTCAGTTGCCTTCGTAATCCAGCGCTAGTTGGCGTGTCCCCTGGTTCCCGCGATAGCGATAGCGCGAGTTGTCCCTATCGGCGGTCCTCGTTTACTACCCCGGCGGCGCAAGCTGCCGTTTTATACGGAGGCGTGAGTATGTCGACCCGACCTGCTCCCTGAGGGTCAGGTGCGGTGGATGTAGCCACCCGGAACGGCATCTTTCCGGGTAGTGTGGGACTTGCGCAAGCTCACCCACTAACACCCCCCCGTCCATGAGAGAACAGCCTTCCGCCGGACTTGGTCCAGTTGCGGTCCACCCTACCCATTCGGGCGTTGGTCCTCGTTCTTTGTCCTATTTCCTGTCCTTTCCAGTTTCACCAAATATTTTACGTAGCCTCGGTGTTTCTCTGTATTTCGCTCTAATCTCACCAGCGAACTTCTTACGCCGCCTTGTAATTTTTTCCCATTCCGTTTGCTCTATTCTCGCCTGCAAACCTTTTGGACTACTGACGTGACCATGTTCTTGTGTCGTTCCTATGTCGCTTGCTCTATTTTTCATTGCCACACCCCTTCCGGTGTTTTCTCCTTTTCCTATTTCGTTTGCCCCGTGCTTGGCACTCATTGGATTCATCGGACGTTCGGGCCATTATATAGGTGGGAGCGCTTCTTCGGAAGAGGGGAGTGGATCTAGACAACAACCGCTTCTTGATCCTTCAGGTGAGGCCATCGGCTTTGCTTCGCTGCTCATTACCAGCCCCCGCCCTATTTTGAAGGACGACCCTGCAGAACGCCTTTAAAGACCAATGATAGGGACAGCTTACGCTATACCTACAATGGGACTCGAAGGGTGCGCCAGCTAGCGTTGGGCTGCGAAAGCAACTGAGTTAAATCGACACACGACGCGTAGGAAAATACGCAGAAGTGTGGTGAGCTAAAGCTTTATTTTTCCCCATCCGCCGGAGGATAAAAAAAGAAAAAAAAAAAAAAAAAAGCCTTTTGCAGGACATCCGTTGACAATTTCAATATTGGCACCTCGGCCCAGATTTACCCGACCCCAGGCCTAACCCTAAAGCCGAAATCCTAGCTTCCACCCTAGCCCTTTGGGGAGCTTGAAATCGGCATGGGCGATCACGCGGTTCCCCGGCGTGTTATGGTGGCGTCATTCGGACGTTCTGATGGGTGGCGTTTTCCAAAAAAAAAGGTTTTGCTGGCGTTTGAAAGAAACGGGCGGCCTTAAGGCCAGCCCCGACCAATCAGACCAACGTCCTGCAGGAAAGTTTTTGCAGGACCGTCCTGCATCGATGTCGAATGGATTATCAGTACACCGCAACTGCTGCTACTACCTCAAAACAACTTCTACCATGCTACTACTACTGCTACTACTACTACTACTACTACTACTACTACTACTACTACTACTCCTACTACTACTACTACTACTATTACTACTATTACTACAACCACTACTACTACTACTACTACTCAGTACTACTACTACCACTACTATCATTACCACCACACATCAAACGGAAACTGACACTCTCGTGGATGGCGTATTTACTTTCCACTGACCTTAGGGAGAGGTGGAGCAGATCGCCATGATGAAGCCCAAGGCTCTTACTCCTCACGAGGAAGGCCTCCTGGAGTACCTGGAAGATATCATCGGGTCGGACCGCTTTGTCGAGGCGGCCGAGGAGGCGGCCAAGATGGTGGAGGTTTTGAAGGATAAGCGAGCTGAGAAGGTTGGTATACTGGATATGAATTTTCTGATGTATTATGTATCATACAAGGGCTCCACATGGGTGCCGGCATTCACCGGCATCCATGCTCCGGGTAGGGAAGGGCAACACTTCGACTTGTTCGATTCAATATTCGATAGAGAGTAAAAACTGTTACCACACAACACATACTCGATGCGTGTAGAACGTCAAGTAGTGCCAAGAGATCGATGTAGACTAAAAGTGGACTACTTTAACTACTTCTGTCGTTTCCCCCGTTTCCTCCGTTTCTCTGTTTCTTGCGTAAATCCGATTCCGAGCTTTAAATATATTCCGATAGGATAAACCTGAGCCCACGCAGACTGACCCTCTATTCTGGCCACGAAGAGATGTTTTGAGTGCGTTTCTTGACGTTTCGACTCAACCAAGCATCCAGGGCCAGCAGAGGGATGGCCAAATGTTTGCTGCATGCTCTCTACGTAGCAACTGACAGAGGCGCGCACTGAGCCAGCTTCTGCTACTACACTGATACCATAGCACAATACGCACGATCGGAGCATTACACACAGCTTGTTAATATGAGTTTCGACAAAATCTTCGATCTCACTTCAGCTAGCTGCTGGAGTGTATTTTTATTTTTCTAATATCTAGATCCGAGGCTCCCTCGCAGACCGACTGTCTCTGTGTGTATAGTCTGATCGTGGAGAGACTTGCTGACGGTATTCTAGGCGTGAAACACAGTGTCGCTGCCTTTGCCATTCAATTCCTCGAATGCTATTATAATAATGCTCGCCCCCCCTCCCCCCAATCCCTCTTGTTAAAACGCACCACCTGAAGTCAAAATCTGCCAGAGTAGTAAACACTACCAGCCAGCTGATATCATCTCATTATCCATCTAGCCATCCATCCCGTAGCTCCAACTCATCCCCCCCCCCCCCCCCCCTTTGTTCTCCGCCCAGTTCGTTCAAACGCCCCACTTACAATCGAAATCGGCCAGAGTAATAAACACTAATAAGCCATTGACATCACGTCATTATCTCTCTAGCCATCTATGACGTAGCTTTCATCCATCCCCCCTCCCCCCCTCCAACGCCCCCTCCTTCCCCACACCCCGCACGATCGCCTAGACCCAGCACCGCGCGTATAGTAGGCCCCTACATATATGATTAATACGTGCGATCGGAGGATCACACACAATGTTGCGAACATCAGTGTCGACCAAACCCTTGACTTTAATATTATATGTGACCTAAACCTCTTGAAAACCCTTCCCCCCCCCCCCCCCCCCCCCTTTTTTTTTTTTTTTTTCTCCGCTTCTTCTTGCTCAAACGCCCCACCTACTATCGAAATCCGCCAGAATAATAAACACTTCCACGCCCTGGATATCGCCTCGTTATCGTTTCAGAGCCGTCCATGCCGCTGCTGCAATTCCCACCCACCCCCGTCCCCAACGCCCCCTCCTTCCCCACCACCCACACCATCGCCTAGACCTAGCACCACGCGTATAGCAAACCCCTACATCTATGCGACCTGAAGCCCTCCCCCCCCCGCCCCCGGCCCCCCCCACCACATTCCCCCCCCTCCCCCACAAGAAGGATTTATAGTTTCCACGCACAAATTGACCTGCCCCACCCGTCCCCTCCCCTCCCCCCCTCCCGCCCCCCTTTTGATCAAAATCAGGCCCCCACGTCCTTGAAAACTCCGCCCTCCCCTCACCGGATATTCGACTTACAGGATCCACTTGATAAACTGATGCATTCCTTCTACAGCTGTCAGATTTTGTCCCTCAGAAACGGGTTATAGTTTCCGCGCACAGACTGCCTAACATCACCCTGTTGACCCTGATAGCTACACTGTAGTTGCAAGGGGAGTCGCCGACCTATATCCTTAATGAGGACACACAACCCGTAATACGCGTGATCGGAGTATCACACACCGCTTGCAAAGATGAGTTTCGACAAAATCTTCGATCTCACAGCTGGAGTGTATTTTAATTTTTATAATGATGCTGCTACTTGTTGCTGTAGACCACTCTGGTCTGGGCGATGAATTATTAGTAGTAAGCGATAGCACTGAACAAAGAGTTTGGTAGTTGAGAATTTCAGGCTCGATCGAGTTTTAGACGAAAATATAAGCTCGAACGACCTTCCGTAAATTTTGTGCAACTACTGTATATTAGTGAACCATAGATGTACCACGCAGCTTGCAAAGTTGCGTTTCAACCATTCAATCGTTTGTACTCACAGCTGACGTTTTTCAATTTATATAAAAAAAAACATAAAATTCCTGGTATGGCCTTGTTGCCTGATTGCTGGTCGCTCACTGGCCGGAGATCGTACATAAAGTAACCGTCATCTGGGGACGATAGGGTCCTTTCCCAGAATCATAATCCATTCACATATATACAACTCCGACAACCCGGGAACGAATACGGATATATCGCCAGGATTGATACCTCTCCGCACAGTGTGGAAATCTCCAATGCGACCAACCGGCCGATCTCTAATTGGCTGGGGTTCGTATATTGTTGAGCCAACCCCCTACCCGAAGACGATAGGGTCCCACCCCCGGTCCAGGGGTCATTCCATATATATATATGAAAATTAGACAAATGGGGGAAAAAAACCGAGTTCTCTCGGGTCGACACCGCCCCCCACGGTGTGGAAACCCTAGTTCCATTGGCTAGAATCGCTGATTGGTTCGAGCTCCACAGCGGCCCCTCCACCCTAATAGGAGGATGATAGAGGCTCACCAACCAATGGGGGGTAGTTCCGTCGCACACGGGGGAGACAGGGCCCCATCCCCGGTTCAAAAATACTCCGAAAAACTCTACAGCCCCAGCAACGCGGGGACTATAACGATGATCTCCCGGGTCGATATACCTCCCCGCACGGCGTGTCAACTCCGACTTCATTGGCTTATTTCTCGTGATTGGCTGGTAGTCTTTGACCCAATAAGCTCACAATTATTTCGACCGAGTCGGGTTTTCTCGCATACCTCTCGCATACGGCAAAAAATTGCAATGCGAGCGCAGTTCAATGAGTTATTTGCATGATAGGTCGCACAAAGAAACGATGTGGAGCCTATATCAGGTTGGCGTGCCGAGCAAGCACGCTCAAAATGAGGATGAGAAAACTTGAACATCAACAACAGCACCAAACGCAAGATAAATGGACGAATCAGAGTTATTTGTATGCAGGATTCAGCCCCCCCCGGTATATCAGCACAGTTAATTTCAAACAAAAATGGGGTGTCCAAAGAAAAACGACATAATAATATGTGGAACTTAGACTGGCATGACTCGAGCATAATAACCAACCGTGGGAAAAAGTCTAAAATCAGGCCAAAACAGTGCGTGTTTGACTCACTGGCATAATGGTCGAATTATCATGGAATACTTGCTGTGCCCGAATAATCATATTTTTGTCGCTTATGCGGCACCGAAAAAAAACGCTGAAAATTCCGACTTCATTCGCTTATTGGGTAATAAACCTTAGCTCGCTAATATTTTCGCGGGTTCTCTTGCATACTACTCGCGTAGGGCAAAAGCTCCCATGCGACCGCAACCGTAAGTCGTACCAAATGCTCGACCACGGGATGAATCTATGCAGTTGGTGCCCAGAGCGTCACCATAAATCCATTCGGGATCACAAGAAGAGCGGCCAAATCGCCATGTCCCGGCATATTAACAGCCATATATATTGCCCACAACGGATAAGAATAGCAATGAGCGCCCGCTTCGGCTTGACACAGACAGGGTGATATTGAATCGAAATATAATACCCCTTTTCTTCTAGCTGTATTTTCTATTCTTTTCTTTTCTCTAATTGACTTGCGTCTGACGTACGTAGGCGTAGTGATAGGTACCACGAGATAGTTGTGCAGAAGATCTCTATTTTTTATGATACTGCTATATCGTCGATTGCTGTGGCGCGCAGGAGATATTGTCAAGAAGATCACTATTACTCTGTATTTTCGGTTAATTCTTGGCAAACACGACGCGATCACAATAATTTCAAGAAGATCCCTATATTTTATTGTACTGTCATCAATTAATTGCTGGCGCACACGATGTTACTACCAGCAACAACAATAGTCAGTAGCCAGCGCAATTCTTGCAACCACACAACGAAGGGTTCGAAACACCAATACCTTGATAATCACACCTACCTTTAGAAGTGCATCCACGTTTCGTTCGTGGGGATAAATATACATTGAATTAGTGTGGGATATTTATGATGCGGTCCTGAAAGATGGATGGTGGATCGTGGATCAATATATATACGCAACGACTCTTTGGAGCGGCGATGAAAAAAATTGACTGACGAAACATTGTTCCTCGTACTGCGATTTCTAAAAGCGACTCCATTCGTTGTGTTTGTTTTATATTTTTTTGTGATCTGGCGTGTTTTTTGTTGTGTTCTCGTACCCGGTACGCTAGCATTTCACTTGCTTTATGTACCTTGATTAATTACGATTGTTCGAATTGCTCTGTCTTACAGTCTGTTACCACATAATAATAAGTTGTATCTCTCTAGGATGAAGAATTAGCACGGGCACTGGGTGTAATGATGTTGTTGGGTAGAGAGCGGCCCCGCTCGAAGACAACGAACGCTCGAACAAAGGTATTTAACCTTGAAATCCGATATCGAAAGGCAACGACACAGCAGTCAGCCGTACGATGTGCACAATAGGCCAAACGCTTCGAGGTGTGATCATGAAATATGTGTGGTGGGGACAAAATATGCAGCCAATTTGGAAATGATGCCAACTTTGAAATAAATGTTTTCCCACATGATTTTTTCGTTCAAGATCTGCATATGCCAAGATCCAAGAATAGCTCGGGCACATACCGCCCAAAACACAAAATCTTGCGCACTTCTCGCTTGTCTCGCTCAGCCCACGTGCCCGATCCCGGCCAGGTGCGGAACGGATACGGAAGGGCGAGGGGCGTTTGAGCCGTCCCCCGAAGACGGCGCTCGAACGAAGCTGTTTGACCGAGAATTCCAGTTCCGAGAATCGCATACAGAAGCCGAGACGAAAAAAAAACTCCTGACCAAATCCCCCCGAAAAGAACGAGCATATATGTTTTTATAGCATATTAATAGTTCATGTATCGTATTATATGATAACGACATGCATTGAAGTATTTCTGTGTACTTAGTATGTAACGGTGAATGCTTTTAAGGCTAACCCCGTAGAGAAAGTTGGTCTGCTTGCCTTGTGTAATTTCTGGTGTGTGGCGTATGATATGATGATACCGGCATGCTTTATCAATATTTTGTACCTGGTATTTTGTTTTGTTATACGGACAATCGGCCTGCTTCTACGTTCATGTCCCCACCCCTCCGCATCCCTCCCGCAGTTGCTCTGATATTCTACCCGCCCTCGCCCCTCCGCCCCGCCCCGCCCTCAAAAACGCCTCTGGATTCCTGAAATACCCCTCGGGTTTGCGGTACAGCTGAACCGGGTCACGGCTGCCGAAAAGGAGAAAAATTCGCTTGAGGGAGCGAGGGCGGAGGCGGATCAGTTCTTAAGGCTGGAAGCGACAATTCGCAAGAAGCAGAGCGTTTTATACCAGTGCCACGTCGCAAACGCCTCCGCCAACGTGGAAAAGGTGACCCCAAAAAGTGTTTGGTTTTGTTTTGTTGGTGGTTTCGGTGATTTTGTTTTGGTTGTTTTGGTTGTTCTGGTTGGTTTTTGTATTTTGTTTTTGTTCTGATTGTGCGTTTTGCGTTGTTTTCGTGGTGTGATTTGTTGAGTCTTTTTTTTTTTTTTTTGGTTGTTTCGGTTGGGTGTTTTGTGACATGATGGCGGCGACGATCCGCAAAAGCAACGCGTTTTGTACCATTCTGCGTCGCAAACACGCCCACCAGTGGAGAAAACGTGACCCCAAAAACACGCTGTTTCTGGTTGTTCTGGTTGGGTGTTTTGTGTGGTTGTTTGGTGTGTTTGTGTGTTGTGCGTGTTTGTGTTTTTTCCCGGTTCGTTTGGCTTCGTTTATTTTCGTTCTTCATTTTGACTTTCTCTTCCTGTCGTATCGGGATACGTCATTTGATTTGTTTTTGTTTTTACGTTTTCGTTTGCTTTTGTTTTGATCATTTTCTTTGTAAGGTTATGGCTAAGGAAGTGGAGAAGAAGGAGAGGCTCGAGCACGAGAAGACGAAACTAGCGGCGACGCAGAAGGAAGTCAAGGACGCTAAGAAAAAACACGCTGCTATCGCTGGTGAGAACAGTATACTATTCACAGGTCGTTGGGTGGGGGTCGTTGTTGTGCCCTCGCCCCTCCCCACCGCTTCCCTATCTTGGGAAACCCACGCTACTATCTATAGTGGGGAATTATACTAATTATGGCTCGCTGTACGGGGACCGTTGTTGATCTTCCCCCCCAAAAGGACAGTTGACGAATGTGTCATGGAGAGCTTTGGCACACCATTATAGTGGCGAGAAAACAATCACTATCATAGGGGTTGGATGGTGGCCACGGACGGCCAAACAGGAAGGACATGTGATAAGCAAGATTTGTTTTTATGATGTAAGATACGTAATCAGCGCCCACAAGTTGGAAGTGTCTCCATATGGAGGAAGAACGGTGCTCCGTCTTGAAAGGGATGAGTGGTCCATGATCAAATTACTAAAGCAAGCGCCAGACGAATGAGTACACCCGTCCCTCAGTCGATTCGCCGAACCCCTAACAACGCTTTGGGTTGGTCCACGTAATGTCTACGTGGTTGGTAAAAATACGACGTGCTCCGTCACGGCGCTGTAGGAATGCGAGGATCTATGGTCTTACAGACTGCGGCCATGCATCATAATGACTACCGCCCCCCCCGTCCCCTGTCTTGCGAAACCCACGACACTGCGAGCATCCCTGGTGAGTGTATGTTGCTGCCTCGTTGTGCGGGGACCGTTGCTGTTGAACTTTGTCCCGTACGAGTTCCAGGTAGTCCAATCCCGAAGTGTGTGCAGTTCTGATTGGCCTAGGGGAAACGTCTGTTTATGAGTCACCAGGCCGACGATATTGCTCCCCCTCCCCGCCTTTTCTTTTAGGGGTCAGAAACGGCTTCCTTACGTCTGGAACCCCTCCCGTGACGGCCGTCAACCCTGAGTTGCGTTATCCTTTTCACTGCTAGAAAAGTTTTCTCTCGCTAATTCTGAGTAGTTATCGCCGAAACTGTGGGTGCGGTTGTAAACGGTTGACACCTTGAACAGATCATGATCTACATAGATCATATAGATAATCTTTACAGTAGATTCTGTATATGCCGTTTCAAGATGTTGTGCGGGATCTGTACGTATGGATTGCAGAGCTAACCCAGGAAACATGTTCTAGATTATGCAGGCGGTTTGGCTCTCACACGATAACATGAGCCATGTAGGTCAAGCGGGAATCGATTATCTGTTTTGAGGTGTGAATGGATTGCACACGTCATTGCGTTTGCGGTTTTAGTCCCTTTACAACCGCCCATGCCTCTTTGGGGGCAAGTGCTTGGAATCAGAGAGGGGTATTTACAGGTATTTACTTGTTGTGCCAGCAGCAAAGAGGTTAGGAGCATGCCACCTGCTCCTGCGTATTGCAGGCTACTGCTGCCTACTGCTGCCTGCTGCTTTGTTGGTGTTGGTGTTGGTGTTGTTGTTGTTGTCGCGGATGTGTTTTGTTTTGTACTAGTGTGTTTCGTACGTTGTTTTGTATTTGTTTTGTTTTTACGTTATGTAATGATATGTTTTGTTTGGATTTTAGTTTTTTGTTCACCTGCGCTTGTTGCTTTTTTTATTGTTTCGTTTTGCAGCGGAACACGAGGCACTGAAGGCGGAGATGACCAGGGCGCAGGAGGAATTCCACGAGTACGAGCGCAAAGACGTGAAGCACACCGCGAGCATCAAGCACCTCAAGGAGCAGGTCGGCTAAGCTCGGGCACACCTTACCCCAATATCGCCAACATCGAAATGCATATACATATATAGTCTGCGAAGCCTTTTTTGTATCGGCGGCAGCAGCGGCGCTGAGCGTTTGCATTTTCATTTCACGTCCATCCCACGTTGTTCTTGTTCTTTCCCCCCCCCCATTTGTCATCTGACAATATGTCGCGCGTGTTTCAACCATGGCATTTTTGTTTTTCTTGCTCATCCCATCTCTTATCTGCGCACTGTTTCATTATCTTTCTCCCTCCCTAGACCTAACTCAGATATCGTACAGGGTCACTAAGCAGACTCTTCTCCCCCCTCCCCACTGCGGTACACGCCTTCTTTTTTATCGCGGGAAGACTTAGCCGTTACTTCCGTCGTCGACTAACATAGAGTTGGGCCCACCCACGCTGCAACGCGCTCTCAACAGTTCATTCCTTTGAATTTTCATCATTTTGCCCTTAAACTCAATATCGGCACAAATACATCGTGTAGAAAATGCAGAATCCAATGACGTAAGACTTATTGTTTTTGTTGTTTGTGTTGTTGTTGCGAGAGCATGACACGAAAAAGAGAAAACTGCACGCTCCTAAAAAAGTCAGAAAAAGCAACATACCGGAGCGTTGTGATCTCAGGACGGAAAAAGGAGCGTTTTGTTTTCGGATCAGTTGGCCTTAGAGATCTGAGGAACGTCACTGTTTTTTTTAACTTTTTTGTCGGCTGTTGTGATTTGTCCTCGGTCCTTGTTCTTATTCTGTGTCGTTGATTATTCTTGCCTGCCCGATTCATTTTTTTGTACCGGCATCTAACTCCCCGCGATTTTTGTCCCGTGGTTCCTGGGACGGGCATTTACAGGCCCGCAAGCTGGAGACTGCCGCCAAGAAAGACGAGAAGCGCGCCAAAGACAGGTGCATTTGTAATTCTATCAAGACACTGCTGTAATAGCATACTATTGATATTACTGTAACCTGTACTTCTGCACTACTGTTGTACATTCCAGTAATACATTATTGTACAGCCCTAGTAGTCCAAGACTGTACTATCAGTAACGATTCCTGTACTACTGCCACTACTAAATTGACTACCACCACTTAACCACCGTCACCACCACACCACCACCACCATCACCACCCCACCACCTCCACCACCACTATCACCACCACCACCACCACCCCACCACTATCACCACCACCACCACCACCTCCGCTATTACTGCTACCCTCACCGTCGGCTTACCCTTCCGCCTTAACCCCTCTATCATCCACCGCCTCCGCAATCGTTGCCACTCCCGACGTAGTCTCGCCCGCGCGGCGGAATTGGAGGGGAGCTTGGAAGGTCTCAAACGCGGCGTGAGCCAGGCGGAGGCTAGGAAGGAGTCGGAGGATGCCGCGCTCGAAGAGGTGGGCTATTAGATTAGTACTTGATTTTTGGTATTTTTTCGTAGAGCTGAGTGTTGGCGCTGAAGTACCAATGCACGTTGGCAGAATGGATCGTTTGCAGGCTCGAAACAAGGTATATGGGTGGTGGTGGTAGGGGCTGTCGTGATGGTGGTGGTGGTGTTGGTGTTGGTGGTAGTGGTCCCCGCGGTGGTGGTGCTGGTGCTGGTGCTGGTGTTGGTATTGCTGACGGTGACGGTGGTGGTGATTTGATGCGCTTGGTTTTGGGGTGGAACGGTTTTTGACGCGGCCATCTTGGCCTCCCCCGCCCCCTTTCTTTCGGAACGCCCCGTGCAGGTGAATCAGAGCCTGAAGGGCAAGACGGCAGAGCTCCGTGGCGAGCTGGAGGGCGAGCAGGAGAGGGCCAGGCCTGTGCGGGAGGAGGCCGACGCCCTCCGCAACAAGGTGCGCCCATTGGCATGTCGAACGGCCCGCCTTTATTTATTTATTTATTTTTGTTACAGTTTATGTATTTTTTTAATACATCGGTTTTTCTTCCGTGCTCAACCCGTAATAATATTTGTCCTGAGCGACCTTCTGGACAAGCCGTGGTCACAGATGTCTTCCCTTCCCGCGGCAACATGCCTTCATTTTTTTTCGTGCATAGGGTTCATCAGCATTCCCACTTTTCAGCTTTATATGCTCGTTGATGTTTACCGAACTTTGCTAACTCACGCTCTCGCGCTCGTTATTTTTTTTCGCAAGAAAAGTCCGTGTGATTACGAGCATGCACTCCGGAAAACTTGAACCCACCACCTGGACGTTTGTGGGGATGATATTCACCGACTGCTGTACTGTTACTCCATCGGAGAGGCCACCTTACCGCGGCAGTATACGGAGTATTGATATGGCTGTATGCTGGCATTATGGCATTGTTTCGTACCAGTGTAGCAACATAGACCTATCGACATGACAGCAGTATGCTGACATTGTGATACCATAGCACTATGTAGTAATCTATCGGTATTTCGCTACTTTTTGACGAAAATACCGTAGTACGATATATGCTTGCATCAGCATATCAATGTGTTATGACATTGTTCTGACGTTATGACATTGGGCTATAACACTATTAATATATATATTTTTTTCGTATCGATTTTCAATGTTGCGTAGGTGGAAACTTGCAAGTGCGAGATGAGGCTGGTTCGGGAGTCGGCAGAAGACGCCAAGGGGCGCCTGGCCAAAGCCGAGAAGGCCCTCGCTGCCCTAAGGAAAAAGGCCGTCGATGACAAGGCAGAGCTTGCTGCCGCCGGGTGAGTTGCTGGTGGTGCTGTTGTATGTATGAGTAGTGCTAGTGCTAGTGCTTGTGGTGGGTTGCGGGCAGTGGCAATCGGGGTGTTATCGGGGGTAATTGTAGTGGGTGTTGGCTTTGGTGGTGGTGGTCGTCGTGGGGAAGGGGGGGGGGGTTGTAGTGAGATGTTGGTGGTGTTGGTGTTGGGGATGGTGGGGGTGGGGTTGATTGTGGCGGATAATGGTGGTGGTAGTTCATGGTGGGAGGCAGTGGTGGTCAGGGAGGGAACGGTGGGGGCAATTCGGGAATAGCAGGAAAGAAAAAAAATCTTACCCCCCCCCACCATGCAAAACGCTTTCGGTGTAACAGGAAAGAGCGCCGGTCTATGGAGGCGCAGATCACAGAGGCAGAGGGAGAAGTTGTCGACGCTCAGAAGAAGCTTGCGGCAGCCACGGAAGCCATGGGCAAGGCTCTCTCTGAGGCGGAAGAGGTGAGGCGGGGGGAAAGCGCGGGGGGTGGAGGTTAGGATGGGGGGCGGGTTAACTCCTTGAAAGCTGTACTGATACGTTTTTGGGGACAAGACTACTTGTAATTTGTGTCGATGTTTTTTGGCAGTGGTCAAAGGGTTAAGCGAATATAGTGCTTTTCCCTTGCTTTCCTTTACGTTTTCAGTCTTGAAAGCAATGCTCTATGGGAACACCACTTTGGGCGGATATATAAGGACCGTTTTATCCGTCTTCGTGTCCCTACGGTCACTATATTTCCGCCCAAACCTTATTTCTTAGTTTCCAGTCCGGAGCAAGGAGATCGGGAGACGACACGTTGACCCCTTGACCTACGAGAACTTTCCAATAGTTTACCGTGATTGACCCCACGCTATTAGGCTGTTGTGTGGAACGATCGGTTTTACACCCATGGCTGACCGCTGGACGTTTTCCCTTGACTGACCCGCCTCCTGGCATCTTTGCTCCAGAGAAGTTCATCTTAAAAATACGTATCAGGTATATGATACCAGGAATGCTCCTCCCCCCTCTACCCCCCTATTTTTTCCGCTTCCACTTTGTCGTTGGTCTCGCCGACGTTCAGGCGAAGGCGTCGCGGGAGTCGGCCGCAGGAAAGAGCGGGGCTCTCCGCGCTTTGCTGGAGGCCTCAGCCCCGGGGGGAGCTCTGCACGGCGCCGGCCTTTGCGGCCGTCTCGGCGACCTTGGGGCCGTGAGCGGCGAGTACGATGTGGCGGTGAGGCTACTTTTTCGTTTTGCATCGCTTTATGTATTTATTTATTTGCTGGTCGTGGTGGTGGTGGTAGTGGCAGTGGTCATGGTTCGTGTGGTGGCGTGTGGTGTTGGTGGTAGTTAGGTGGCAGTTGTGCCCGCCCGCCCCCCTCTCGGTTCCTCTCCCTGGGCACTTGCAGGAGGTGATTGCTGGGTTAGATCGCTCTTCACGGGCTTCGTTGTTTTCGTTTTCCCTTCATGCTGGCTTCCTGATCGCCGCTCCCCCCCCTCAACCTCCCCCTCGCAAACCCTAACCTCCCCCCCCCCCCTTCCCTTCCTTAACCCTCTCCTACATACCCTACCCGTACCTCACCCCTACCCGACCCGACCCGACCCGACCCGACCCGACCCGACCCGACCCTACCCTACCCTGCCCTACTTCTACGATACCCTTACGATACCCCACCCCTACCCGTACCGTACCCTGCGTGTGTTTGTTCCTGGTGTATGTTTTGCCAGGTGTCGTCGTGTTCTGGGACTTTGGATCACATTGTGGTGGAGACGGCGGAGGGGGCCACCGCTTGCGTGGAGTACCTCAGGAAGTGAGCTCCCCCCGGCCCCTCCTCTTCTTTATCTGCTCGTACGGTATTCGCGTTTTGTCTATGGCTATACTGGAAGTAGTAGTATCTGCTACTCGAAGTATATATAGTTTTTCTTGTTTCTCTACTTTTGTCACGTGCATAGCTGTCTCTTTCGCTGTCTTTATCGTTTACTTGGTGGTTGTCTCGTTCGGTGCCTCTAATAACGTGAGCTCCGACGACAAAATTTGAAGGTCGGCCATGTAAGGTGTACCTGGAGCAAACGGTACGGACGTGCACTTATCCAGACGCTATATTAATTTAACGCACGACAGCAGCAGGTGCACCACAAGCACTAAAAAATGTGTCGTTAGTTAATACCGGTGTATTTGTCGGTATTTTCTGTATTTCGATGGTCATATATCTTGTTTGCTTTATCGCTGTACCCCATCTGGTGCTGTCTCTGTCGTCGTGTCTCTTGCCGTCGCTATCGCTCTGTGTTGCCATACGCTCTACGAGTATGCTATTACCTTTTTCTCATTCCTTTTTGTCTGTTACCGCCCCCCGTCGAACTTCCGCATCTTTTGTGATGTCTACTGCACAGACTCCTTGGGCCGTGTGCCGTATCCAACGCCGCCGACACCAACATCAACAACAACATTATGCTCATTTTATATGTTTGCTTTCCCCCGTCCCCTACCCCAACACCGCCTTGTTTTGTATGTCTACCATAGGAACTCCTTGGGCCGCGCGTCTTTCGTAATTCTGGAAAAACTCGGCCACCTGGAGGCGTCGCTGTCTCAGCGTTTCCAGGCTCCCAGCGGGTGCCCCCGGCTGTTCGATCTCGTTCAGGTGTCGGAGGAAAGGTGAATTAATACTGCAGCAGTGGTGTATCCGGTTTAAGAGCTTCCATAATAGGATCACACTGACTTAAGCCCTTAAGAAATGCACTATTAATAACGTTTTGGGGAAAAATACTTGGAAATAGTGTGAGATCAGTTTTGCAGCGGTGAAAGGGTAAAGAGCCGTCAAACACGATTGTTCCGCCTTGTCACGCCTATACGAAAACCTGTACGGTGCCCAATCTGAGATAAGAGCAGCGCGGAGATACATACGAGCGGTAACAATGGTCTGTTCCTAGGGGCTCTTAAATCGGGTACCCTGTTGCTCGTTGATTTCGGGACACAAGCTACGGTAATGGTGCACCAATTATTTATTTATTTCTGAGGCTGCTCACTTTGTTTGAGCAGCTCCATATCTCACTGCCAAAAACTGATCTTGAGTAAACTGAAAGTAACTGCAAACCGATGAAGATAAACAATTTCATGGCCTAGCTATACAAAAAAGTTATATTGCCAAACAAGAAATGACGTTCGGACGGTTTAGGGTTAACCTAAGCCTTTTTTAGCGCCGCACTCCCAACACGGGGACAAAACACTTCAAGTTAGACTAGAAAAACATTTTAGGAGTTGGAACGCTGCCCCTCTCGTATGATGCGTTTCGAGCGAAGTCGAGTTTCTGAGTTTCATCGCGACGAAACATGGGGACCCCTTTTCAATCGGGATAAGGCCGAGTTCGACGACTTCCGACCGAGAATTACGAATATCGAACTCCTCATCGAACGCACAAAAGGCCCACAGTAGTTGTAACTATCCCTCAGTGCGACTCCTCAGCACCAGCTATACAGGCCTCTTGCTATCGTTTTTTTTCAACTACGTTTTCGCGTTCTTCCGGGTTGGCATATCGCTCATATTTGCGATTTTTTGCTGCTGTACTTGTTATCTACCAGGTACCAGACGTGTTGTTGGGGGGAACATAGAACTACAGCTGCCGACCAACGAATATATTTCGCGAACAAATTGAAGCGTTTTTTTTGTGTTGCAAGTTAGCTTGACGCCATTCTTGCTTTTGGCCTCGTCCTTTGTCAGGTTTCGACCCGCCTTCTACCTGGCGCTGCGAGACACCCTTGTCGCCCCCCACCTCGAGATGGCCGTGGCTACTGCCTATGTTAACGGCCGCTGTATGCACCGCATTGTCACGGCGGAGGGCCAGCTGATCGATCGATCGGGGGCTATGACGGGCGGGGGGAATGCCACGAAGAGGGGTGCCATGAGGATCTCAGGAGGCAGCGGCAGGAGTGGTGGTGAGCTTTGGTGGAGGAGGCGGTGGGGAGAGGGGGCTGGGGAGGGTGGTTGTGGTTGTGGCGGTGGTGGGTTTGGTGGGTTTCGATGATGGGGGTATTAATGACGCTGTTGTTGTTGATGTTGGTTTTGCTCGTCTGTGCGAGAACGTATCGGTTTCTGGCCCGATCGGTTGGGGGGAGGTGGGGGGCGGAACGGGGGCGGGGCGGAGGTAACTCCGTTTGGAGTACGCACGTAGTAGTTGGAAACGTGGCCGCGGCGCCGGGCACTCTCACGCGCATCACTGCTGCTCTGTTGGTGTTGTTGTCGTCGTCGACCTTTCTCTCGACACCATCCTAACACCCCCCCCCTCTCTTTCTCTCTCTCCCCCCCTCCCTCCCTCCCTCCCTCCCTCCCTCCCTCCCTCCCTCCCTCCCTCCCTCCCTCCCTCCCTCCCTCCCTCCCTACCTACCTCCCTCCCTCCCTACCTCTCTCACTCCCTCACTCCCTCACTTCCACCCTTCCTCTACGCTCTCGAAAGCCGCGAAGTCGGCGGTGGGTGGGGGTGCCGCCGGGGGTGTGGGTGTCGTTAGCGCTGCGAGGGCCGAGGAGCTTGCCGCGGATGCGAGGAAGGCGGAAGGGGCAGTGCGCGCGGCTCGGCTCGAGAAGAAGGAGGCCGAGGGGAAGGTTAAGAAGCTTGAGGCAAGGGGGAAGCACCTCCAGGTGAGAACAGTGTTTCGGGGTGTGTTGGTGGATTGGAAGAGAGGGTCGGGGTGGGGGTGGGAGGGGGGGTGGGGGGGCATCTCCATGTGAAAAGCAGAGGGTTAGGGTGGCGAGTGGGATTTGGTGTTTGTTTGTGGGTTAGGAGAGTGGGTGTGGGGAGGGGTGGGGCTTAGGGGGGGGGGGAGCGTACTCACTTGTTGCTTGCCTTAGTCATTTGGCCTTTGACCATGCATCGCTTTCGAGACAGAACACCGTTCCTACTCCTGATAGAGACGCCTCCAACATTTGGGCGCTCATTACGCTCTTTCCATATATTACGTGAAAACTGTTGGCTTATCTTGGGGGTGGTGGGTTTGACGGATGGTGTGAGAGGCAACGGGGAAGCACCTTCAGGTGATAACGATGGATCTCGGGGGGGGTTAGGGTTTGTTGTTGGGTTGGCGGTTTCGGGCGAAGGTGGTCTGTTTGGGGTGGGGATCGGTGTTGGTTTAGGTTGGGTTTATCGCCGGGGGTGTAGGCAGTTGGGGTGTGGGTTGCTGGCGGTGGTGTATTGAGGTTGGATTTGAAGTTTGGCGGTCTCGAATGTGTTTCGGGATGGATGGTGGGTTGGGGGTGGGGCTTGGGATTGAGGTCCAGGTTGAGGTGGCGGTCGTGGTGGTGGAGTTCTCGTCGATGGTGGGTGAAGGTGAGTTGGTGGTGAAGGTGGAGATGAGGTTTGCGTGGGGTTTGGGAGTTGGTGAGTTGTGATTGTTTTTGTATTTGTTTTTGTATTTGTTTTGGTGTTTGGCGTGTTTTTGGTTGTTCATGTTTTGTGTTTGTTGCTGGTGCAATTGCTTGAACGAAAATAAAGCGCTAGACGGTAAACGACTGCGAAGAACGTGCTTGCCCTTTGCTCGTGCAGTGTGTTATATCTCTGGTCTGAAGTGCTCACGCATTTGGGCACGATGCTTGCTTTAACGCACTACCTACCAGAGGCGGCAAGCCGCTTTGGAGACTTTGGTACATGGCATTCATTTTCCGATTGTACTGTTTTTCCACGTCTTTCAGAACACCTGTCCTCATTATGTCTTAGTTTTGGTGGAGCCAGAGCTCTAACACCACTAATACAGGGAGGGTGATGTCCATACCAGGTTCCCTGAACCAGCATCCCGGCTCGCAGTGCAGGACACCCGTCGTAACGCGCATAGCAATTCTCGAAGCGCTCGAACGCTCCAGACAGTGGGTTTTCGAGCTCGGGTTCAGCACTATGGGCCTAGTGCCTTCTAACAGCGCACACGAAATTTGACGGTATCTGCAATAGTCTGCTAGCTGGATTTCTTGGCGAGACAGCTACCATACGCTTGTATCTTTTTTTGTTGTTGTTGTCCTCGGGCACACCACCCCGTCGTTCGCGTCGTGATGCTTGTTTTTTGTTTTGTCTCTGCGGCAGACCCTGATTCCCAAGCTGGAGATGAGGTTGCAGGGCGTCGGAGCGAGCGAGGCGCAGTATGAAGAACAAGTAGAGGCCCTTCAGGTGTGTGGGGTAGCTTATGACACCGCAAGGGGAATGGGGTATAGTACGGTAGCGTAACACAGGGTGAGAAGGATTGCGTGATCCCCGAGCGGGAAATGAGGTTGGAGGGCGTCGGAGCGAGCGAGGTGTAATGTGAAGAGCAAGCAGGGGCCCTCCATGTGGGTAGGGTACGACAGGGTAAGGTAGGCCTGGGGGAAAGCCCGCTGTCCATTTTTTGTTGCGTGGAACGCCGGCACTTTACCGGTACTCGTACATGCTCGTGGAAGATTAGGTAATCTCGTAGAGGTGCGCCTTAAGTGTGCTGCCTATGTGTTGTGCCAAGTACCACGCCACTGCTGCGTTGTGTCTTTCGGTTTGCGTCGAGAACCGCACTGTCTCTGTTTTACGTAAGGCGCCACCTTATCCAACCTTTCCAACCACAGCCACAACGATCTTCGTCGAACTGCGTCCTCTTCGTTTGTCACAGGCTCAGTGCCAGCTTACCCCCGAGGCGGAGGCAGAGCTGGCGAAGCTTACCGCGGCGCTCGCCAAGGACGAAAAAATGCTGGCGAAGGTTAGCACCGAGCGCCATTTTTCGTGTAGAAAACCCTTGCACGCCCCGTTTTCTTTCTTTACCAGATTTTTTGTCAACACCGAATGCCGTTTTTTGGTTTAGCAAAACACTCGCGGCTCCCTTTTTTATCGGCGCTCAACGAGGGCGATGCTGACGTTTTGCCAAAACCGGTACGAGTTACGACGCATTATTTATGCCGTTTCGAGAGGTGGTGACGTGGTGACACTCGGGTCGCGGGGCTTACCACAATCTCGCCGCGTCCGCTTTTTTCTTTCTGGTTTTTTTTTGTTTTTTCGGTGTGTTGGGGCTTGAGAGTGGTTGCTGCGGTAGTTCGAGTAGGATCGAGCTGCAGCGTTGTCGTACGGCCTCTTTCAACGTGTTACGAATATCCATTGTGAGCAGCAAGGCATCTAGGACAAAAAAATGATATATACTCTCAACCTTTCAACCGAGCTCTCCTATTTCACAGCTGTGTTCGTGTGAGGCTCTGTATTTGTGCGCGTAAACCAGGCAAAATATATTCTGGGATGAGGATGAAAACCTGAAAAACAAACGGGAGTGTTCCCCCCCCCCGCCCCCCGTTTTTTAATTGTGTGCATGCCATCCTACTAACAAAATTACTTCTCGGTAGGATGGTAGTTTCGGACACCAAATTTTGTCGTCGCCCGATTAGGCATTTGCCGCTGCGGCAGTCGTCGTTGCGGGTATCCTTTTTTTTTTTTCTCTGCCGTCTTGAAAGGGCGAACAACGAAATACCGGTGCACTGCCGTTACAGGGTATTATTCAGTAGTCCACCTGCTGCTGTAGCACCGCTAGGCGGCACTTCTATACTCGTACTGACAATTTCTGTTACCAAGCCAAAGACACCTACAGAAATAGTAAACAGGGTACAGAGGGGGTGTTCGATTTAAGAGCCTCGGATAAGGCTTATGTGACCGCTCTTATTTCAGGTTTGATATTGTGTAGTTTTAGTATGGGGGTCACACAGCGGGCATTAACCGATTTGACCGCTCTTAAATCCGGCTTGCTTTTGGTATGGGCACTCTTGAATAAAATAAATACCCTACTGCTGTAATACAGAAAGCCGACATATTTTACGGGAATATAAGACATTCGGCAGCCGTTCTGCTGAAGTTAGTGTCGAACACGCCCTCTCCCAAATAAGAAACCCAGCCTGGGTTTGCATTCCTGTTTCTTACCAGGTGTCCCTTTATATGTGTAGTATGCGTGAGACCCCACAGCTCGCCCATCCCTCTCCGTCCAGCCATTGTAGGTGTGCGAGGGTTTACGGTCCAACAGACTACGGCCATGCATCGCAATGGTTGCCCCCCTGCTCCACGACTACAGCTATGCAAAATTGAGAACCCCTTCCTCCCGCTTATTTCCCGTCGCCCCTTGTAAATATCCTCGAGCAGGTTTCCAAATCGTTGGAGAAGGCCGAGGCGGCTGTCCAGGCTTTGCAGAAGGCCATCCTGGAAGTGGGCGGGGAGAAGCTGAAAAAGGCCGTCAAGAGGGCTGACGGCGCTTCAGCGTGAGGAGATTTACTTGCTGTCATGGAACAATAATTGTATACCGGGTGTTCAAACTGAACTCTTAACACACATTAAAAATGATAACTCTGGTTTTAGTGTGTGTTTTATCCAAACCGACACTGCTCGCATGCATCTCTATGCCGTAACCTCCTCCCTTCCTCCCTCCCTACCCCTCCACCTCTTCCTTCTCGTCCCTGGTTTGTTTCTCCAACCGGCGATTTCTTTTTCAAATCTTGCTCACGTGCATTTATGTATCCCTCCTCCCCTTCCTCCCCTCCCCATCGCGCCCCTCCTACTCCTCCCCCCTTTCTCCCCTCCCCCCTTTCTCCCTTCCCCCCCCCTCCTTCTCCTCCTCGCCCCCCCCCCTACCCCCCCCCTCTTTTCCTCCTCACCCCCCCCTTCCCCTCCTCAATTCCCTGCTTTTCCGCTTGCTTTTGTTTGTTTGTCAGGGCTTTGGACCAGGCGGTGGAATCGCTGAGCCGCTCTACAGTGGAGGGTAAGGGTGAGCGCAAGAAGGGCGAGAAAGGTGCCAAAGATGCAGAGCGTAAGCGCAAGGAATTGGAAGCGGTGCGGGCCCAGGCGGAAGCGGAGAAGGAGGAATTCAAGGGGATGGAGGAAAAAGCTTTTAAGGTATACCCCTGGTGTATTATGTACTTGTATACTTTCGTGTTTTTTGTTTGTTTTTCGTTTTTACGTGCGTGCGTGCGTGCGTGTTTGCGCCGTTTGTTGCGTTTGTTTCCGTTCTTTGGTGGCTTGTTTGTTTGTTCGTGAGTGTGTTTGATTGTTTGGTTGTTTTGTGTGCTGGTTTTTTGCGGTTGTTTGTTTGTTCGTTCAGCGATTTCATTCGTTTGTTCATTGGTGTATTTCCCCATCATTTCGATTGTCGTTCGAATGTTCGTTGTGTTGGTTCCACACTTTGGTTGGTTTGTTCATGCGTTTGTTCCGTGAGTTCGATCACTTTCCGTTCGTTTGTTCACGCGTTTGGTTTCTTCGCTCGTCCTTAATTTCGTTGCTTTTGTTTATTCGTTTGTTCCATGCTCTAGATCCGCGTTTTTGACCCCTCCTCGCTTTTTCCTTCGTTCGTTCCACGGTTTCGATTAGCCCTCGTTTCTCACCGTTTTCTTCGTTTGTTCCACGTTTTCGATTATCCTCCCAGGTGATGGGAGCTTTCGAGGCGGCGGAAAAGGACGTGGCCGAGAAGGGAGCAGAGCTGAAGGAAATATCGACCGCCTACGAGGCGTCAAAATTGCTGGCCGATAAAATTAAGGGGGTGGAGGTAGACATCACCCTGCAGCTGCAGGAGTACGCCAAGGTATGAATGGTGTACCTGGTAGTCCGTATGCGTAAGTGACAGCTTTTTCCGTGTGTAAAGCACACTTTTGTTTCAATGCGTACATGTTGAAAGCGCGGACAACGACTTGTTTCTCCTCCCCCCCCCCCGGCTACGTCTCACTCTCTGTCCCAGCCAGCCACGCCCACCCAACCCTTACCTTGTACCTCCATCTTTGTCACCCTTGCTACCCAGCCCTTACCCTTTTCTCCTCCCTGCTCCTTCCCCCTGTATGGATATGTGATCCATACCAACAAGGCCAATGGCAATGAATGGCATGAGTATAAGCAGTTTCACAAATATATCAGGATTTCGATATACGTCATCATCACATACGGCAGGATGTATTATCTGATACAGCAGTATCAATACGAATATCTCGCGAAGTGTCATCTTTATGGTGCGATTTGGTTTGTTATACCTGGTGTATGTCACATTGTGTGGCGTTTTAGTGTGTGGTGCCGGCCATTGCCGGTCACCCCTTGCAGGTTTTCCACACCAACAAGGCCAACATTAAGCCCTGGACGTAAGTGAGCATAGCAATAGCACAATTTATCAGGATATCGATAAATACTCTTCAACATGGATATGGTACCATGTGGTATGATATAGTATACCCTGATATTGTTTATGTTGCAATTATGTAATATATGGTACCTCTCGCGCTTTTCAGGTGATTAATACCAACAAGGCGAACGTTAAGCACTGGACGGCGGAGTTTAAGAAGCTTAGGAAGGCACACGCGGAGGAGGCCGAGCACTGGGGCCTGGACGAGGAGGAAGATGGTGATGGTGATGGCAGCGATGACGACGATGAGGGTCAGGAGGAGGAGAAGGAGGCGGAGGTGACTGCCCCAAGAGTTTGACGGCGCGGGGAGGGAGGCGGGGGGGGGGGGGGGGGGGACGGGGGGGATACATTTACGTAAAACAAAGCTGTGCTTGGAGAGCTCGTACGAGTATGTACCTCCCTCCATCCACCAAGTAAATATAAATACCATACGGTATGGTACTACGAGTGTCCAGTAGGCGTGGTACGACGAACCTACGCTACATGATGATATGATACTATGAGTATACGGTACAACACGGTGCGGTACTATTAATAAGAGTAAACGGTACAGCGACGCGCGCAAAGATGGAGGTCACACTTTTTTGGCGTAAATATTTTCCGAATGACGGGGCTCCCCAACCCCTTTAGAGCCCCCAAATCCCTCCCCATACTAAATTCAAGTAAATTTGTCGGAAAGAAAGGGTTTCCAGTTGTGGTAAAGGCGTTAACCCCAAAATTGTCGGAACGTCATTCTTGTTTCGCAATTTAACCATTTTTTTGTACCTAAGCCTTAATGGGTTCGGTCCTCGGGTCGCACTTTCAACTTTCTCAAAATCAGTCTCTTGGTAAGGTACGGGTAAGGTTTTGATTGACCTTATTAAGTGAGGAACCCCAGAAAAGAATGGTTCACCTTGAACGCCTTCGCTGCTGGAAACCCTTTTTGGGGACAAAAATACTTGAATTTAGTATAGGGAGGGGTTTGGGGGCTCTCAATGGGTTAGTGTAGCAGTGTGTCCAGTACGGCTGTATGTTACTAGTGGAATACCGTTACCCGTTTTGAGACTATTCGGTTTAGGAATATTCGGGGGATTTCAGACCGTGTAAATCAGATTGTCACGAGCAAAGCTCGGTAAGGTTCGTTCCTAACGAACGCAAAAAGTACCGAATCCTGACAAAGTGTCGCGATTCCTGACGTTCTGAAACTCTTGAAGTGTCACGTTCTCAGACAATAAATCACGTTTTTTTGTCAGAAATCCTCACGTCATTTTTTTTGGATAATGTCAAAACGATTTAAAGTCCAGATTCCTGGCCAATATTAGTAGCACGATTCGCGAAAACGTCAAATTTTTTTGTTGCGATTCCTGACGTTTTTGTGTTCATGAGGAACGGCCATAGGACCGTCGTGCTTCGTGTCCCCCAACCCCGGCCTTCGCTTGGGACAACGACGCCTGTACACCTTCGCGGAAGTCCCGAATCGCTCTTACCGCTTAGCGTTACCTCTCGCAGGCATGGGGGCCGACCCTCAGGCGACGTTCGGGTTTAATGGGTCGTGTATAGAGTCACGAGCGATCGCGCGCGTGTTTTTTTTTGTGTTCGGTCATGTGCCAGAATGTAACCATCTAAATTTGCTTACCAAGGGGTGGTATTATAATTGGGGTCTTGAAAGGGATGTCCCACTGCTGTAGTCGGTAAAGTGGTGCGAGCGCGTGACCACGCGTTTTGCTGAGACGCGACAAGTAACGCCTCCTTGCCTTGCCCTTGGCTTCCTTGCTTTTGCTCTGTCGGGGCTGCCTGGTTGCGCTTGCACTTTGCCGCGAACAAACAGAGCAAGGGTGGCAACGGTCATGGTGACGACATGAGCGAGGAGGAAGCTGAGGAAGAGACGTTGGGCGAGGTGAACTACAGAATTCCGCATACCAGGATGTACTGATTATTGATTGCTTTGCCTGCTTGGTGACATCTTCGATAACTTATTTACCAAGCACCTGGTATGCTGAAATACGAAACATCCGTGTTGGCTGCAAGGAGGGAGATAGCACGACGCGTTAGGTACGATTTATCGAAAGGCTTATCGAAAGATTTATCGAAATGTTGGTATATCGGAAGTGTGCACAGTATGCTGTAAGTATTTCCATTCGCTGATTTTTTTCCCCCGCTCCCCTACCCCCGTATTTCTTTCCCAAACGCACGCTTGACGTCGGCGTCCCTCTCGCGTATAGGTCGGTGATGGCGATGGCGGGAAGAGCAAGGCTAAAGATGGCGACGATAAGGCGATCGGCAAGGAAGGGCCGAGGGCTTCGAAGCGAAGTAACGCCAAACTTGGAGGGCCAGGGGTGCTGCCGGAGCTGGATTTCGAAGATCTCCAGGACGTTAACAGGTTGGAGGCCGTGGGGGGTAGTGATGAGAGGACGAGAAGGGGGGGGGGGGTATGGCAGGGGTGTACTTTTATAATGCATGGCCGAAGTCTTACGATGATAGACCCTCGCATCCCTACCATGCCGGGGCGGAGCACGTCGGGTTTTCACCCATCAGGCAGGTGTTGCTTGCGCTAAGTCTGAAGCGCCGCGAGGTGTTCGGCGGATGCCATCAAGGGTGCGCTGCATCCTGCTTAAGAACTGATCGTGAAGAGTAGGGTGGGGTGGAGGGGCGAACGCCGGGGTGTATCTAGGGAGTCTGTCCAGTCAGGGTTGATAAACGATTCAATGATGCTGGGGGGTCGTTGGGTGAGACCAGACACGAAAGGAAGGGTTCACCAAACCAAGCCCAACCAAACCATTTTGTACTACGATCGTATCTCTCACCGTACCTAACCATACCGTACTAAACCGTACTCTACCGTACGGCGCGGCCTGGCCAGAGAAGCTTTAAAGGTGGAGATCGATGAGTTGGAAGCGGAGAAGAAAGAGAAAGGCTACAGAGTGAACCTGATATAAAAACAAACCGTTCCACGGGACAGGACATCAAACCAAACCAAGAACGAACCAAAACCCAACAAAATCAAATATAGCCAAACCAAAACAAACCAAGGCATGTCGTATAAAGCCTCGCCGTACCAAAAACGAAAACATCCCATCCCATGCCAAACGATCTCGCTTGATCAGGGACGCTCTGAAAGTGGAAATTGCGGAGCTAGAGGCTGAGAAGAAAGCGAAGGGCTCGACCGTGAACCTAACGGCGCTGGCTCTGTACCGGAAGAGAGAGGCAGAGTACCTGGAAAGGGGCCGCGAGCTTGAAGCGGCCACCTTAGCGAGGAACGAAGCTCGCTGGTGAGCAAGATGTCAGGAGACGAAAGTTAACCCTTTGTTCACTGGAAACGCAACCCACACTAATTTCAAGTAGTTTGTACCCCAAAACGTGGGTGCAGGTCTGAGGAGGTCAAGCGTGTGACGTACGGCCGCCCAGACTGTGACGGATGGCCGTCTAGACCGTGACAGACGACCGTCTAGACCGTGACGAACGGCCGTCTAGACTGACGGACGGCCGTCTAGACCTAAGATACTAGTTTTTAGTATAGTAGCTCCTAACGGTTTTGTTGACGACGCCCAAAACTGCCCGTGGTGAGAGGAAATGACACAAGGACAAGAGGGGGGGTATACTCACGTCATGCATAGCCGTAGTCGTATGACCATTGACCCTCGCATCCCTACAATAATGCCGGGACGGAGCATGCCGGGTTTTCACCGATCACGCAGACATCGCGTGCACCAAGCGCGATGCGAGGTGTTCGGTGAGTCGCATAAGGGCCTAGCTCCGTCCCATTAAAACTACGAATCACTTGTGAGACGGTCGATAGAGGGCATACATTTTTTGTTGCTCGCCTTATCGTAGTTATATGACCGTCGACCACTCATTATTTTCGAAAAGTGGCCGCCCAAGCCTGAAACGAAGCTGGCCGGTGAGAGGAAGGAGGGGGGGAGGGAGGGGGGAGTGTATTTCATGTATTTTTGTGGGAGTATTACACGTGTTTGGTGTGTTTCAGAGAGGGGGTGTGCCTCCATCCCCAGCCGCATCGCATCCAGTGCGGGAACCGGAGGCAGGGATGCTGATGGATCTTGAACGTCAGCTTGAACATAAACTTGAACCTCAGGCTTAACCTTAACAGGTGGTATGTGCAAGCACGATAGCTTGGGTCTGAAATTGAACGCTTGTCAACGAATCTGAAATCTAACCGGAAGACATTAAAAGTGAGTCTGAAACTGAACGTTGAACGTAAACCTGAACTTGAACATGAAAAATTTACATATGACATTGGCGTTGTCAATGACCTTGATGTTGACCTGTCAGTCAATACGAGGAGCTCCGTCGACAGCGGCTGGAGGAGTTCATGAAGGGTTTCGGGCAGATCACACTCCGCCTCAAGGAGATGTACCAGGTGAGCCCCCCCCGCCCCCTCCTCTCCGTGCGCTCCATTGCGCTCCATCTATTTGTTTTTTGTACAATTACCAAATTGTTTGCGTCTATGTGGTATACCAGGTATTTTTTTCTCTTTCGTTGGTTTCTCTTATCTCAGTGTGTTTCTCCTCCTCCCTCGTTCTCTCCATTTTTATTGATGTCTGTCTTTTTCGTATATGCGTTCTTCCCCGGCTCTCTCACACACCACTATGGTGACCCCAGCCAGTCACACACAGACACAAAACATGAGCACATACGTACTAGGCTTTGACCTAGAAATGTTCACCTGAAGGACTTTTCTTTTTCGTGTTCGATTACGTAGTATGCTTTACGATATACGGAGTTTTGCTTTTGTTGTTCGAGTTGTTTGAAGTACATTTTTGGGTCCTTTTGGTGCAAAACTATGCAAACATTTAGCAAGACTCGCGAAACATTAAAAAAAAGTGCTCAAACTAACCGATTATCGGGCCAAATCCCAACGCACACACCACGTACTACCCTATCCCCCCCCCCCCCTTCCATGCCCCGTCTCGAAAGGGATGCGTGGTCAGTGGTCAAATGACTAAGGCAAGCAACAAATAAGTACGCCCCCCACCTCCCCCACCCCTTCCATGCCACCGGAAACCCAAGCCAGCAGATGATCAAATGGGGGGACACACGCGCGCACACAACGCACACACAGACGTACACACACCACAACGGCAGAGATGCAGTGTGTTTTCTGCGGCTCCTAAGCTGTTTTGACGAGGTTTATTGCGTTCTCAGCCGAAAACTGATTCGGCCTTGTAGGGTAAAAACACCAAAGGGCTGCTCGACCACCAAAAAATTCCATGGCCTAGGATAACGACGGAAAAAAACGAAAACAAAATAAAAAAAACAAGCAAACGAGAGTCCGGCGGTTTTGAGGGTGAGGAGCTCCGTCATTTACTGCATAAGGCGTTTCAGCCGAAAGGTGCTCTCTCTGTGGTTGCATGCGTTCCTGTGGTGACCCCACTTATCCTTCATTTTTTCGCCAGATGATCACTTTGGGTGGCGACGCGGAGTTGGAGCTGGTGGACTCTTTGGACCCTTTCAGCGAGGGCATCGTCTTCAGCGTTCGCCCGCCCAAGAAATCGTGGAAGAACATCGCCAACCTCTCGGGAGGGGAGAAGACGCTGTCGTCGCTTGCGCTGGTCTTCGCGCTTCACCACTTCAAGGTAAGAAAACTCCCCCCAAGGTTGATGTGATACGAAAGTATCTACTTGGTTTACTTTCCCCTTCGGAGGTGGTTGGCTTGGATTGAAGTCCCAGGGATGCCGCAACTGAAAACGCGGAACACAGGCGTTCCTACGAGCGATACCAGATACGATACTGTACAACAAAAAACATCTCTTGGAAACTAGAACAAGAAAAAATCATGTCATAGCCACCGCGCCAAGTGACCTTGTAAGAAAAGACCGACCAGACCAAACGAGTTTATGAGTCATCCCACGCTATGGGGGTGCATGGGATTTTTCTGAAGTCTTAACATGAGGAGCTGAATACCTCACCCGGAACATGACATGACTTCGACGACAATCGTTCTCGTAACCCGACCAACGTTTTCTATGCGTCCGTCCTAAGACAAATGTGCTTGTAAAATTGTCATACTAACCGATAGTCCCACCATTGAGGAGCTCAACCGCTCAGGTGTACCTTTTTTTGGCTATTTTAGTGTAAGCTGTTCTGTGGCACATGCAACGATAGAGGTATACCTTTTTTTGGCGAAAAAAAAATATGAATGACGGGGCTTCTTAACCCAAACATCGTCGGAAAATAAGTAAATAATAGGCCATTTTTTTTAATGATTCTCGTTGTGCACCTAGGCCCATGAGACTATTCATCCGGTACAGTACACGTGACAGTTTTACTTTTCTCCAAATCAGTTTTATGGGAGAGGTCTTAAGCTCCCAGATTGAGGAGTAGAGTTAGAAAAAAAAGTGGTGCTCCTCTATCGCAGCAAACGCGTCCTGTGGGATGACTTCTTTAGCTTATTGAGTGGAAGAGGCCATCCCTTCACAACATGAAAGAGATTGGGGTTCGCTCAGCAACAGGAATTGTATATAAGTATACACTTCTGGAATTAAACATATACTTCGAAGTATGTTTTTCTGCATGTGTTTTTTGTTTGCTTCCGAGGGTGTTTGGCCTCTCGGAATGGGAGAGGACTCGGTCGTCTATTGCGCTCGGTCGTTTTTTTCGCTCCACCACTTTTCAAGGCCAGGCAAGTGTCATGATGTATAGCTCGAAAAAACGTCCCGTGATGGCTGATAGTTCGAAAAACATTATGGTTGATATTGTTGCGTGAAAATCGCCGTGGTTGATACTACTGCATTTTTATTTGCGTTGGACGATGTTTTTGAGCGTGTTTCGTGGCCAAGGACTAGGTTATGGTGACGGATTCTTATGTTAACATCAACAGCGTAAAAAGTAACGAAACCACGAGAGCCCTAACTAAAGTAACGTCCCAACTACTTGTTCAACTGCTTGCAATGACAACAGCAACGACGGCAGCAGCAATGCTGCCCTTGGCTGCAAGGCCTTTCTTTTCACGTTTTGATAGCGGCTGGAAGGCTCTTTTAAGGTGACGCTTCCAACTTTTTCCGATGCTGATATTGTTGTTTTTCTTGCAGCCGACGCCTCTGTACGTGATGGACGAGATCGATGCCGCCCTGGATTTCAAGAACGTTTCCATCGTGGCCAACTACATCAAGGAGCGCACTAAAAACGCACAGTTCATTATCATCAGGTATCGCGCTTTTTGTTTGCCATTGGTGGCGTGAGATCCAACGTGTGTCACTCATAAACGTTTCCCAGGCAGAGGAAAACCAAGGGCTTATTGTTTTATATCGCTATCCGACTAGCAAATAATGAACGTCGGTCACTCCTAAACATTCCTATAAAGTAAAAAGAAAAAACAAGGGAAACATTCATTTTTGTAGTCGGCGTGGCGTTTTTGTCTCGGGTCCCAGAGTCTGTAACCCCCCCCCCCCTCCCCCTCCCTAGCGGGTAAGTAAGAAGAGGTACTCTCTATAGAGAAGTTTGACGGTTACAAGACAAGAGTAAAATAAATAATAGAAGAAAGGGAAAAGGCAAGCGCTAATAAATAAGATGAAAGACAAGAAGCACTTGGATATATACGGGGGGTTGAGGGAAGATATTGGAATGAAAACGTATCTGCACGGCCCAATGGAACGCGAAAAAGCTGAAACTGCGATTTCGCTGCAGGGGACTTGGACCTACCAGAAAGAAGAGATATACCAGTAGTCGGGGGAGGAGGACGCGGTTGCACATGTGTACCCGTGCGGCACAACAATAGAGTAGGACTCACATGGTGGAGAATGTGAAATGTACAAGGAGGAGCGGGATGCGTTAGAGGAAGAGATGAGGAAATTAGGCGTATGTGACATGGATTTTGGTAGAACTAGAGAGTAGCGAGAAAACGATCGCTATCGTAGAAGATAGATGGTGGTCGTAGACGGCGAAACAGAACGGGGATACGATTAGCAAACATTTTCTATGTCGTATATGGAAGAAGCGTATGAGCGCCCAAACGTTGGAGGTGTCTCTATTAGGAGTAGGAACGGTGCCCCGTCTCGAAAGGGGATGCGTGGTCAATGCTCAAATGACTAAGGCAAGCAACAAATGAGTACTCCCCCTCCCCCCGGACTTCGATTATGCTATTCGTCTCATCATGGCCCTTTCCACGCGACCCCCCTAGTCCTTTTGGTAATGTTTATAGAGTATTTAGGCACGCCCTACTCCCCCTGAATCATTGCTGTGCGCCTGACTTTCTGTTTTTTTCTCTCGGAACCGCTGCCAATGCTCGAGCGTGCGATTCCGGAGGCGTTTTTCGTGTTTTTGATCGTCTATCTTTTTCGGCATCTATGGCTTTTACCGTGAACGGTCGTACGTACAGAAGCAGCTTTTCGGTGTTGCGGGCCCTGCCATCATGTTGAAAGTGGATTTACTCTAAATCTGGCATTGGCTTGTACGGCGCTAACTGTTTTTTTTTTGTGATGGCCTTTCTTTTGCTGACGTGCCGTGTTCGTTGATATGTGCAAGCAGGGTATTGACGCCACTCCCTTCTATTATATTGCATGGCAACTGCGGCGCTGCTTTTCACCAGAGCCCCGTCTCGTTCCAGACTTCGAAGCAGCATATCTCATCCTCTCTTCATGTGTTTTCCCTCTGTGGCGGATTTCCCATCTGTTGTATTGGTCCACCCTCCTTTTCTCTTCCTGTTAAAGCCTCCGCAACAACATGTTCGAGCTTGCCGATCGCCTGGTGGGCATCTACAAGACCCACAACGTGACGAAGAGCGTCACCATTAATCCTAAGCAGTTCGCGCAGCAGCAGCAAAAACAGTTGGAGCAGCGACAGAACACCCTCAAGAGGGCGCCAGAGGACGGCTCAAAGGTATGGGGATGATGAAGGTGGTCGTTAATGGTATGGTGCTTGTTGATTGATAAGTTATGTTGGTGTTGGTCGTGATGGTAATGGCGGTGATGATGAGGGTGAAAATGGTTGTAATTTGGATCACGAAGGTACTGATAGCGGTGAGGAGGATGATGATGATGATGATGATAATTGAGATCACGGCGATAAGGTTGGTGACAAGGATACGATGATCATGATGATTGTGATTGTAAGGACCACGGTGACATGTAATACCGATCATGACTATGACGTTGATGTTGACGAAGGCAATGATGGCGATGATGATAAGGATCATAGTGATGATTATAAAGAATATCGGGACAATCATCATGCTGATTTTTACTGCGTGCGCAGGAGTAAATGTATGGGTGTCTATTGTGTTTAGTATGTGTTTTCTTGTTGATCTCTCAACCCGTGTCCCCTCATTTTACCCCCATGCGTGCGATGCCCGTTGTCTCAGCCGGCCGGAGTGTTGGGGGACACGACGAATGCGATACGCGGGACGGATGTATGAAGTATGTGTTTTCTTGTTAATCTCTCAACCCATGTCCCCTTATTTTGCCCCCATGCGTGCGATGCTCGTTGTCTCAGCCGGCCGGAGTGTTGGGGGACACGACGAATGCGATACGCGGGACGGATGTATGAAGTATGTGTTTTCTTGTTAATCTCTCAACCCATGTCCCCTCATTTTGCCCCCATGCGTGCGATGCTCGTTGTCTCAGCCGGCCGGAGTGTTGGGGGACACGACGAATGCGATACGCGAGACGGATGTATGAAACGCTTTTGGCTCCGCCGTTTCGTCACGAGGTTTTAATGAGAATGCATGCGGCATCTTTAGTTTCGCACGGGGGGGGGATGTAGGGGGGTTCTTCTTGTGCTTGTGGATGTTTACCAAGGACGTTTTGACTGTTTCACCCGCTGTACATTAAAACGTGTTGGGAGAAGAATCATTTTGGGGAAAATATTTGTCTTTGGGCGATAAGTGGAAGATCTGGAGGACATGGTTTGCTTTAATTGATTCCACCCCGGATGATTATATGAATATCAAGGCGAGGTTTAGTTATTTTGGAAAAAGTCGTGTCTCAACAGAGAGGAGGAGGGCAACGCTCAGAGCCGGGACAATATGACACCACATGGAGATATGGTCAGTTGCTTGGTTGCTTTGATAGAGACTAGAGACGGGCTGTGTTGGTTGCTTCGTCTCTCCAAACGAGCGAGTGGTATATGACTGAGCCATGACTGCTTTGCCTCAAACGGATTGCTCCATGAAGTCGTTTCCCCCGAGGCATTGAGCGTGTGGGCTCCAGGGCCGCGCGTTGAGCTCGACGTTTTTAGCTTCTGCGCGTCATGTGGATTGCGTTGGCCGTAATTGCTCGGGGGGGAGGAGGGGCAGGGAGCGGGTTGGGCGCATTGATCGGTCTGACATTGGATTTTGGCATTGACTATATAGCGGGCGGACGGATGTGTGGTTTGCTGTTGTGTTGTTGGTGTCGTTTCGGTTAAAGATGATGAGACGATCGTGGGAAGAGGGTCGGGGACATGCAAACACGGAAGGGAGAACAGGACGCTACGATACGCGACCAATCGACGCGATTGTATCGCGATCGATCGTTTAGTCATTTGACTTTTTTTGTTCTTCCGTTTTGTTTTGTTTTTTTGGCGTGGCGGTGACCCATGTGTCGGTCGGTTGCTGCTATGTACTTAGTATGATAGATATTTTTCCTGCTGTAATTCTTAATTATGCTGCTGTGCTTTGCTGGGGATGCCACATGATTTTCTTTGGCCTTTTGGTTTATTGGGTACCGTAGTTTCTAGCGTTTGCTGTTATCTGTGCCTCATGCCCGTCGAAGTACAGGCAAGCGAAGCGATTTACTGTATACAGCGTAGGGGTTCTAGGGGGACGCAATGAATGAGCACAAATCGAAGATGAATTGGAGACAAATTTGGGACTCATGTACGGGGCAATAGCGTTTGGTCGATAGTCCCAATGAAATCGATAGGTCGAGGAGCGATTTTTTTTTCAACCCGGCCGGCGATGATGCTGTTCGAGTTTTACCAGTAGCTCTGTTGTGAGGGGAGTGATTTTGATGCTTTTAATTGCTGCGGTGATATCATATTCGACGGCGAAATCTCGACGGGAAAACACATGAATTTATCGAGATCAAGCGATTGGCTCGCGTTTCTTCTTACAGCACCTCATATTCCACCGACGTCGAAACTGTGAAAATAAGTGAAAAGGTAAGGAAATTTTTTGTGTTGCAACTGAGACACCCAGAGACAAGCGTATTTGATCTCCATTGCGACCTGTGTGTTGCCTTGCCTTGCTTTGCGTGGGTAGGTATGCCGATGAGCCTCGTGCGGTACGCTCGCCACTTTTGATAGTGTTTGCCGTCGTTTGGCTTCGCCCTGTGCCTTGAACTTGTCTTGCCTTGCCCTGTCTTAATTTATCTTACTCAACAATGGTAAGTGCCGTGGTCAGTTGTTTTCCCTTCGGTATCTGCCTTCGATTTGATCACGCAAGCGGGTTCAATAATATTGGTTCCCGCTTCTGCAACCGCTTCAATATTAAACATCGTTTTTTTGCATCAAATTTTAATTTTGCCAATTCGTGCTTTCGCTCTTTCGGCGGCTGGAGACGAGTAACATGGTTTCACTGGGGCTCGGAACCCCCGAATGAAGTCCAGCAGGGGTGACAACACCACTAGTAAATATAGTACATAATCCAATAATATACGTAGTCCAATCCACACCCCACATAATTATATACGTAGTCCAATCCACACCGTATACAACAGCACCCCACATAATTATTGTTGGGAGGTGGGAGATAGATGCGTGTGTGACCCAGGCATTTCTATCTTCCAGCCACCAGAGTTTTTGTTGACAGCGGCACTGTACCCCCAGGTATACAGCAGTGTGGAGGGCTCCTACTATATAAAAGCGCGTTCGGAGTATCACACACAGCTTGCAAAGATGAGCTTCGACAAAATCTTCGATCTCACAGCTGGAGTGTATTTAAATTTTTACAATAGTCAGTGCCGGTCTGCCAGCCCCCGATATATAAAACATTACATACTGGTACTCGAAGTGGGATTAGGTTTCCTATATAGTTACTGCAGTTTTAATGGCACTATATATTACAGTATATATATACTGTGGCGATGTCTTGGGGTTAGGTTTCTTATGTAGACTATGGGGCAAACATCATAATAATGAGTTCCAGCCGCGCCATGTGATTTCACCGGCACTCTACCCACTATAGAGCCATGGCACCATTCAACCGGCAAGACTACCACTATTGAAAGCCCCGGCTCTGTTGCTGTGGTGTTAACGTATTAATAATAATATATTATAAAAAATGAAAATACACTCCAGCTGTGAGATCGAAGATTTCGTCGAAACTCATCTTTGCAAGCTGTGTGTGATACTCCGATCGCGCGCATTACGAGTTGTGTGTCCTCATTAAGGATATAGGTCCGCGACTCCCCTTACAACTACCGTGTAGCTATCAGGGTCAACAGGATGATTATAGTCAGTCTGTGCGCGGAAACTATAAAAAAACCCGTTTCTGAGGGGGACAAAATCTGACAGCTGTAAAGGGAAAGGGGGCCTGGTTTTGATCAAAAGCGAGCGGGTTTGGAGGGGGGGGGGGGGGGGGGGGGGGGAGGGGGCAATTTGTGCATGTAAGCTATAAATCCTTTCGAGGGGATAAATCTGACGGTTTTGGCACCAGTATATTATTGGGGGCGGGGGGGGAAGGGCTTTAGGTGAGGGGTTTGTTATACGTGTGGTGCTAGGTCTAGGCGATGGTGCGGGTGATGGGGAAGAAGGGGGCGTTCGAGGCGCGGGGGGGGGGGGGGGGACAGCGGCATGGATGGCTCTCGAAAGATAATAAGGTGATATCCTGTGCGTGAAGTGTTTATTAATGTGGCGGGTTTCGATATTTGGTGGGGCGTTTGAGTAAGGGAGAGCAAGAGGGGAGGGGGGGGGGGGGGGGGGATATTTTAGGAGGTTTAGGTCACAAATAATATTCAAATACACTTCGGCTGTGAGATCAAAGATATGTAGCAGCTTGTTATACGCGTGGTGCTAGGTCTAGGCGATCGTGCAGGTGGTCGGAAAAGAGGGGGCGTTGGAGGGGGGTTGTTATATAGTGTGTGTGGATCCTACTAGATTAACTTTAATATTAAACTAGTACTACAGCGGTGCCTGGTAGGTTGACAAGGGGTGACACTGCTGTATTACGCTTTCCGTGATGCGTCTTTCATATGCCTATATTGTCGTGCGTTAGGGGGCCGCCGCGTGAGGGAACCGCCGGAGCGTTTTTTTGCAGCGGGACCGCCGAGCGAGGGGACCGCCAACGGGTTTTGAGCAGCGGGACCAACGAGAGAGGGGACCGCTAAGAGGTTTTGGGTAGCAGGACCGCCGAGTAAGGGGACCGCCAAAGGCTTCAAGGCAGCGGGACAACCGATTTGACTTTATACTAAAACGTACAGATTTCCTATGTTTCTATACCTACCTACCGTATATAAATTTAATGCGCGTTCGGAAAACGAGGTATCCTGACCGAGTTTGTATATACTAAATAAGACGTGCAGATTTCCCCAAATAAATTTAAATTTAATAGGGAAAATCTGTACGTTTTAATGTAGACCCGGTCCGGATACCTCGTAAATATAATATAGATAGATGGGGAAATTAATATACAATGGGGAAATTCTGTACGTTTTAGTATAAAGTTATTAATAATAGAGATTTCAAATTTGATAGGGAAAATCTGTACGTTTTAGTATGAACTCGGTCCGGATACTACCTCGTAAATTTAATAAGGAAAATCTGTCCTAAAAATAGATCTGACTATATGATACGTTTTAGTATAAAGTCAAATCGGTTGTCCCGCTGCCTTAATAAAGCCTTTCGCGGTCCCCTCACACGGCGGTCCCGCTACCCAAAACCTCTTAGCGTTCCCCTCTCTCGGTGGTCCCGCTGCTCAAAACCCGTTGGCGGTCCCTTCGCTCGGCGGTCCCGCTGCCCAAAAACGCTCTGTCTGGCGGTTCCCTCACGCGGCGGTCCCCTAACGCACTACAATATGTCCAACGAGTATTATTATTGTCATGATGCCGGCGTACCCGATGAAGTCAGTACTACTACCACTACTACTACTACTACTACTACTACTACTACTACTACTACTGCTAATACGAGATAATAGATGGATCTAGCAGTCCTTACTTTGACAACGTAAAGTAAGGTTTGGGTTCAAGTCTCACCGAGTGCATCTATCTATCTATACTCGTGCTCGTAGGGACTTTTCTCGAGCAAAAGGTAACGAGCGGAAAGCGCGAGGGCGTGGATTATTAGCAAAATTCGATGAAAATCGACGAGCATATACATAAATATACTCCGCTGGCCTGCCACATAGTCTAGACTATACAGGGAATACACAACAAGAACTTGCGTGCGAACCCGGTAGACCACTCAAGAAGTTAACTCACACTATGTAACACTTAAGTCCTACTGTTTCATGCATGCTGAATTCCACAGATGATGTCTGCTTTTTGTCCCCCTCAATGCGGGTTGTACAGTTTCCGTGCGCGCAGAAGAACAAGGTTGAACGTGTTAGTCCTGTTGACCCTGGCATTAGCAGGGGAGTGACCGACCTGTATCCTTGACGAGGGAGGGTATACACACCCCGTAGCACGCGCGATCGAAGTATCACACGCAGCTAGCAAAGCTGAGTTTTGATAACAAAAAACACTTTTTGGTCGATGTCACAGCTAAGAAATAAATAATAATGTATTTTTTTTGTCTTTCTTTGTACAACTAGTCTAGACTACAGACTATAAGAACTAAAAAGTTATGGGAATGCTGCACCCTATTGGACTATGCACCTGTGAAAAATAAATGAGGCGAGTCCCGTGGGGGAGAAGGGAAGGCAGACACAGACCACCTCCAGGTCACCACGGCTTGACAAGTTGTCCAGAAGAAGTAGGTCGCTGAGGGTAAACGACACCTACCTACCTCTTCTTACGAGTTCAGCTGAAGAAGAAGTAGAGCAAAAAAATGACGATATTTATGTAGACTAGTCTAGTCTAATAAACGAAAAATCAATGAACACTTTTTTTTTTTTTTTTTTTTTTCTTTTTATCCTCCGGCGGATGGGGAAAAATAAAGCTTTGGCTCACCACACTTCCGCGTATTTTCATACGCGTCGTGTGTCGATTTAACTCAATTGCTTTCGCAGCCCAACGCTAGCTGGCGCACCCTTCGAGTCCCACTGTAGGTATAACACTACTTCGTATAATAATCGGAATATTTGGTTTCTCCAGGCGTGAGTAGTGAGACGTATGCACCGGCCTGGACCTGGCACATCGTAGACTGACTCCCGATTTCACTTTTATATGTTTCTGGTGGAGGCATGAATTGCGTCAGCTGTGATATATATATGCGTGTACCACCTTGGGTTGTGTGTGTTTTTCCCTGGGGTATTCCTCAGCTCCAGAGTGACTGGAGCCTGTCTTGTGACCACGGACTTTATTATGCGAGTTAATGTGAGAACAACAACAACAACAACAACAATCATAGGAGAATAAAAAAGAAGTGGACGATGGATCGCTGGTTGACATGCTTGTCACCCTTTCTTTGCCATGTATACAACGGAGAGTCCCGTCGATCCGGATCTTAAGTCGGGAGATCGGAGAGTTTTATTTTTACCATTTACTCTACGAATTAGAGTGGGCCGTTTTTTCGACTTTCGGATGTACCCGCGCCCTCGCGCGCTTCCCGCGGTTCTACTACTACACTACATTGTACTGTTTGTTGTATTAGTAGTCTACATGGGGTCGGTCCCGTGTAAGCCTCCCCGGCGCGCTCTTCTCCAAGAAGGGAAGACCCCCACGGCACCCCCTTGCGTAAGCCTCCTATCCCAAGCTCGGCGACGAAGGGAACTTAATTAAGCCCACCGCGGCGGCCTCGCTCTGTTGTGAGAGAAACAAAAATTACATCATCAGCACCTACCTCGTCTATAATGTATGTAAATAGTACTTTCTTCTATCTGATCCTATTTGGAGGACCCTCGGGCCCGTACATGACAGACAGGCGCGGACGGGCGAGAAAGCGGAGATGTTTCCATGCTGGCGAGGCCGGCGACCCTCCTTGGTTAAGCTCGACGGCGAAGAAAACATAACACCATACCCCGCCGGTCTTGCTCTATTGAGAGCAGCAACAACATCACCTCGTCATTTTTGTCTGATCTTATCTGCAGGGCTCTCAGACCCGCGCTGTTCATGGACAAGGGGCCGAGAGAGGCAAACGAGGGGACGGGAGGGCGCGGAGGCAGACAACGGGGTGGGAGGGAGGAAGCTTCCTTGTCAGCGAGACAGGTAGGTGCCACTCCTTGCCTAAGGTCAGCAACGAACGGTCCCCTCCTCGCTGTGTTGACTGCAGCATCACCGACCCTGTCTATACATCTATCTGGACGATTCCCAGACCCTCACACACGCATAACGGGTGGGGGGACGGGAGGAGGCTTCCATGCTGGAAAGGTCGGTTAGGTTCGAACTTACTTAAGCTCGCGTTTCCAAACGCAGGGCATGTATACATATTATATACCTGGTAGTCTAGTCTATATATATACAGTCCACGTTGTAAGCGCGATACCCTTTTGGTGCGAGAGGTCCCAGTTTAGTGCGCGGTGAAAATATCTTGCTAAGACCTTGTCGTACAGAGTAACGCAATAGCTGGCGCTAAACAGTAGCTCGGGGTCCCGCAATAGTGCCGGGTATTGTCATTCGCCAAGGCGTTTTGCACTGGGACACCACCAGGCAGTAAGCCTTAGAGCCCAACAAGCAAGGCAATATTTTCGCGACTGACTGATCCAAGGGAAGATTTCAAGAAGTCCCCTCGGCTCCTCCTTGCCTAAGCTCGACAGCAAAGGCCCACCGGTCTCGCTCTGTCGAATGCAACAACAAAACGACTCGTCTCGCACGTCTGTCTGGTCTTATCTGGAAGCCTCTCAGACCCGCATTTGACAGGCACGGGGACTCGAGGGCGGGAGAGCTGAGGCTTCTATGCTGGCGAGGCCGGTGAGATCCGAACTAACTCGCGCACGCGTTTTCACACAGGAAATACATGATGGCACCAATACATTCCATGACGACATCTGCACACACCCAGCATGATGGCACACGCGATCGAAGAACCACACGCAGCTTGCAAACATGAGTTTCGACGAGTGGTTCGATCTTACAGCTGGGAGTGAGCGGTGTCTGTGCAACTTTGGTAAAATCAAAGGTAGATAGTCTAAATACCTGGTAGAGGCCACCAAGCAAGACGATTATTCCGAGGTTGTCAAACTGTATAGTCTAGTCTAGTTGTCTATATTTTCTGAGAGTACATGCCGCGCTGTAGTAGCAGGAAATATATCAACGCGAGCCGGGGGGGGGAGGGCGTAACCTTGAGTGAGTCTGAGCTAGCGTCTGCTTCCTTTTTTTGCGTAGCATATCCAAGTCGTATCATAAGAGTTGAGGTCAAACGCGATGGTATTGTAGCTCAGGATCCAAGGATCGGGATCTTTACAGTCTTCGTGTCCTCGCATACAGCAGTGGTGTACCCATTTTAAGACCATCCGGTTTAAATGAAAAGACGATACTATTAATATGATATAATAGTAGATAGAGCTAAAAACCACAACAAGTAAATCGGCTTGTCACGAAGAATAAACTACTTGGAAAGTATGGGATGTTTTTGCAGTAGTAGCAAAAGACGAGGCCATGTACAGTAGTATTAGTAGAGACAAGACCACCTCAGTTGGCCTGTCATGGGGTGGTCTTCAACTGGGTATGTAAACATCACTGTACTCTTGATAGCCCATACAACAATAATAGGTAGTCTAGTCTATACCTCGAAGTATATAAACATTAACCATGGCCGTTACATACAGCCTACAGTGCTCAGTATATACATGGTTCGAAGTACGCCTGTCTAGAGACATCATAACGTACACACAGGGGAAGTGGAAGGAGGACCTAGGTTGCTTGCTTCCAGCTCCCTCTCCCCCCCAGGTTGTCACGCTGTGGCCATCAGCGCTGCCACAGACGCGGCTCCTCTGTCACCCCGCCTTATTATCCTGACTGAGTCGTTTCAGATATTTGGTGGTAGTGCCTTTTGGGATTTCAAGAGCGAAACAGATACCGTAAAAAATAAGTGACGAACACAGCAGCATCGTTCGGTGACACGAAGCAGTCCAGGCTGCTCAGAGGTAGAGGGTGTGGCGGAGCTATAATGCGAGGAGATCTCCGACGCGCACGACCCACGATGCACTCGCACTGCTGCGCGCTCTCACTGAACGGCCCATAAGTAAGACCAAACTTTGGCACAATTTTGGTCACTACACCTGGGCCCCAAAATTTTTAATGGTAGATATCAGCACTCCTCCAGCATGTGTGTTCTTTCTCGTCCGAGCAAGGGAGCCAAGCGACCGAGGGTTTCTTTTTTTTGGCACAACTCCTCTTGTATCTAGTCTAATCGGCCCGGTTTGGGGGTATGTCTAAGGCGCGGGGGGGGTTCGCATTTGGACTAAAACGAACGCAACAACATGTGAAAAAAAAAAACGCTGCAGGGTGTGGCATTTTCCATTTTAGAAGAACCGCATTTTGCGCATGTATGTGTTCGTGTACATCTTGAGAACCTTTTCAGACGGTGCGGCACCCACACAGCACCGATCGCAGCACGGCCGTACTCTCAGGAGACACATAACATATCTGCTCCTGCCCGCGCTACTTTCGTAGCAAGCCGTGTACAAAGTAGTACTAGGTAGTAGTTTGACGAAGCAGGTGTCTTTCCACTCGTCTTGAGCGAAGGGGACGATGGCCAGGTAGGTCGAGCGAGATTCATGCCATCACGCCCCCTCCCTCCCCCCCCTCCAGCTCATCTTCAAAACGACAACCTGAACGAAGAGTTAAACACACATCAGTGATATCGTTACCATCATGGCGCACCGCTCCATTGATGACAACCACCCGAAGCATTCTGGTACGATTTTACCTCAGAAACGTTGGTGCCGTCTTTGCTCAACACTACGACACTAACACCGCTATTTCGACTCCCAGCAAAGCCAGATCTCGATTCCTTACCGAGGAACCCTACGTACGAAACAGCAGCAGCAATCGTAGGTAGCAGGAGCCTTCATTATTAGTACTCATCACCGAAGGAAAATAGATCTTGCCGCATGATCACGCTATCTATGCGCAAAATGCATCGTGTGTCTACGCGTAGTTCACAACGGAGTTCAACGCATACCTCGTTTTCTTTCGGGCGGGAGGGAGGGAGGGAGGGAAAAAGGGAGAGGACGCTTCATCGCGAGATCATGTACGATTGCTATTAATAGTGGTCGAAAAGCACTGAGGCTACTATCAAAATAATTAGACACCATGTTAGCAGATAGGTTCAAATCGTAAGCGCCGATACAGTATTCATTAAATGATTGCCTATCGTGTAGTGACACACACCCATCTTCTGATCGATCGCTTTTTTGTTTCGGTTCTTCCATGTTTCTTCGCTTTTTTTTTTTTCTCCCTCCGCCTGTTAACCCGTATTTTTCGTACATAGATTGACGTTCATTCCCGCGCGATCACATCGATCCGTGCTGCTCTTCACCCTGTACAGTCTGTCTTGCTCAAAGCGCCGCCAAAATCCGTTAAAAGTTAGGTTACGTTACATAGCCGCGCACCTCCATCAACGGCACACAACACCCGATGACACCGTCAAATATCACTTGTTGCTTGGCATCAGTTTTCGCTTCCCCTCCCCTCACCCCCCCCCCCCCCCCCCCCCGCCCCCCCCCCGCCCCCTCACCCCCCGCAAAAAAAGCTTTGTTCGTTCCTTCCGGGTGTCATTCGCACAAATGGCACTTACGCTACTGGTTTATAAATACACTAAAAATAAAAAAACAGGGAAGGGCCGATCCCGGCTTCTGGGCGAGATCAGCGCGCACTGTGATGTCAATGAACACAGTAAGCAAGCAAGGCGTGCCAGGCAGATAACACGCCAACCAATTTCTACCACCACACCTCCCCTTCGTCCTGTCCTCTGCTGCGAAAGGGCAAGTAGGGTATCGGCCGCGACTCCTTTCATCACGTCCTACATTCGCAAGCTCAAGTTCCGACCAAGTCTAGCAACGCGCGGAGAAGAGAACGGAAAACCAAGATCAGGAGTCAAGCCCGTCAATCACTACAATGTTGATGACACACAAAAACACGACTACAATCAATCATCCCCGCCCCCCGAGCCCCCGTTTACTTGTTGGATTGAACTCCTGTCCGGTTCCTATCTGCCCCTTTCGCCCAGCACACCTTTTGTTCTTCAATGCCTCAGCTTTTTTGCTGCGGGAGCCGCGGAGAAGAGAGGAAATACGAGTTACTAACCGAAAACAACCAAAAAGCGAAAAAAAAAAAAGCGGGGGGTGGGGGGGGGGGGGGGGGGGGAGGGGGGGAGATCGGGGTGTCGCAGCCCCCGAATGAAACGATAGTTACCCCCCCACCCCCGCCCCCGCCCCCGGCCCCGCCCCGCCCCTTCGTCCTTTCAAGCTTGCACCATCGCTTGTCTCGACGCCAAGGCGGACAAGCCGGCAAAGCTTTTCCATTCGCATCCCGTCTCTCCAGGGAGCTAGCAGCTACCACAACTCCCTCCGCTCGTGCGCGACTCTTACGAATCCATTAAAAAAGAACATAAGGAAAACACGCCCACATAAAATGGTAAACCCACCACACGGAAACACCACCACCACCATCACCACCACTACCAACCGACCGGCCACCACCACACATGTCTTTTTTTCTCATTTTTTCCCTTTCTTTCCTTCTCCCCAATCTTCCGTTTGTTGAAAGCCGCAACTCTTACTCGAGAGAAAAAACCTTAACGCATACGGTGGCTATGCTGACGCATTACCAGTCATTTTCCCCGCCCAATCCTCCACAGAACGGCACGCAGAACGCCGGGTCATCTCACGACGAAACCCCGAGCTCCACCCTGGCACACACCGCGTCGCTTACGTACCGCCGCAACAACGCGCCACGGCGCACCCCTTTTCGCGGTCAACACCCCACGTCGCGTAAAGCGCACGGAGCCAGGCCACGCCCCTATACCAGGAGGACGGCCAACCTCAAAACCCTGAGATTGAAGCAACAACAACATCGACCAGTCCTCCTTGCTCCTCGCAAAAAAGGACCACCAATCAACCTCTTCATTTTTATTTTTATTTTTCAATTTCTTCCCCTTTTTTTTTTTCGCAACGACGACGGTAACGTGAAGGGTCGTTTCACGACGATAACGGAACGGGTCGTTTCATTTACGTTCCTTCTGCATTGTCAGCGGGGCTAGCTAGGCTTACCAACCACCTCGTCTATCGCCCCCCGTACCAAAAAAAAAAGCAAAAGCAATAACAGAGAGATTCTCCAACCTCCCTTTCCCCACCTTCCCCACCCTCTCTCCTCTCCCCACCAAAAACAGCCGGACGGACGAGAAACGCCTCATCCCCTCTTGCACAGCCTCCGAACAAAAGGAAAGGCAAAACAGCGACCAACCGACGCCAAGCAAAAAAATGCGGTGGTGGCACTGGCAAACCCATAGCCACCATCCCCCCGCCTCTCGCCTACACCGCTCTCCGCTGTGCCGCCACCAAGTGTATCGAAGGCCGACCCCCGTCCGTCTCCAACAGGCAAGAAAAGCAATTTGTCAACAGGTAGTAGCGGTGGCGGCAGTAGCAGCAGCAGCGACGGCGGTAGCAGCAGCAGGAGCAGGAGCAGTAGGCCCTGTCCACTTTGGTCCCTTCCCAACGGCCAGACTAGCTAGCCAGCAATCTCACACTAAGGTCGGCATGTGTCGCCACCGCTAGTAGTACCTGCGTCGGTAGAAAGACGGAACAGAACAGCTGTTTCGGTGAACTGAATGCGATCGCCGCGTTGGTTTGGAGTGGCACGAACTTGGGTTGCGAGCTAACATAGCGCCCAACCATCGACCAAAGTCCGGGCGAAGAATTCGCTCGGTACAAAGGCGACAGTAGATCCCTCGCAGCAGGATATATACTTGTCACTTGTCGCTTTATTAATGACTATATACGATTAACTGCTACTCGGTTGATTCAACACATTGTACAGGTACCAGGTACGTGTGAGAAAGGTGTTGACATGTGTCTGACTAAGAATCTTCAATACTACGGCAACAGCAGCGTTCGATTGACCGGCTTGTTTGGTGCCTCGGCGCAAGCCTCGACTCGATCTGGCTGTCTCGTATGGAGCGGGTGGCGTTTCGACGGTTCTCGAGTTTTTCTGAGCCCATCTGACGACAAGGCTACACATCAACATGCAAAATCCGAACCCAACCAGTAAATTCCCTCAGGATCAGGACCAGGTAGGCGTATGGGCGTGTTTAAGCAGTCAAGATTCTTCCAGCTGTGCCTCACATGCTCTGACCAGTCGCCGGATTATAATAATAACGCCTCCCCGCACGATCCATTAGCGTCTGCCACCCCGACATGCCGGCTGGCATCTGCTGCGGCATCTGCGGCATTTGGGGCATCTGCGGCATCTGGGCCATCTGGGGCGGCATCTGCGTTGGTTGCTGCATGTACCCCATCGGTTGCATCTGCGCGACGCCATACGGTAACACGAGGAGAGGGAAGGGAGGGGCAAAAAAACGCCATGACACAAGAGAGGAAACCTGCGTTAACCCCTCATGGGACTCAAGAGGGAAAAAGGTAGTCCAACACAAATGATGATTGCGGCTTCGACCACACCGCATGATGAAAGCAGCCCGGGCCGCTGGGGTAGGGGATGTGTCCACACTGCCCTGTATCAAGTACGGAGATGGGAGACACGCGTGCAGCATAGTGATAGTCGCCCTTCTCCAGGGCTTTCCCAGACGCTTGACAATGTCGTACTTCTCGGGTTTTTGCTTGCTACAATTAGGCTCAAGAAGGGTTGTAACACAAATCGATCTTGTAGATAACGGTAACAGGAGGAGGGAGCGCGAAGGGACATTCGCACACATTACGAAACAAAAAAAGAGGCTTCGCCGTCTCGGAGACGAAGGGTGGAGAGTGGAGGAAGAGGGTTGCATCGGCGGTATCGTTCAAGGCATACAAACCGCTAGAAAAACGCGAAAGGCCTAACATTTTGTGGAGGTGGGAAGGCTGGCAGGTGGGGGGATGGGGGGGGCTGTCGTATAGTAGGTCCGCGCACCCTTTCTATCACTGACGCTATCAAGACACACGATCGAGACAGAGACGCCGGTAGTAGCGGCCCGTAGGGGGACTAAAGGTCGGAGAAAGGGGCGGATTCAAGGTAGCTTGGCAACCACATTGGTCTATTCCTCTCTTACCCCCCCCCCTAGTCCGCTTACAAGTCGCTACTACTGGCATCAGTCCCCCCCCTAGTCCGCTTACAAGTCACTACTACTGGCATCAGTCGGCGGCCACCATTTCCATCGCTGGCGTACGGAAATCAAGCCTTCTACGAAATGGTGTTAGCAGGGTCGGTCCGTGCGCGTGCGCGGACAACACCCGCCGTCGCCGCCGCCAAAACAAGTAGCATGCGCAGCGAAATCGAGCCCTGGCACATCCGACGCCATGGAACCGCGGAGCGTTACGTACCGATCAACGCAATCAACGCTCGCCCTAGGGCGGGGTGGGGGGCGGGGGGAGTTGCCAGCTATACCATAACAGCTCTCGGCTCCGCACAAGCACAGAGATGGTACCTGGGGCCGCCGCGCCCATTCATCCGAATGGAAGTGGGACAGGGTTACACCCACGCGCCCACCCATCCGACCCCCGCATTCCACGCGTCAACAATCGGGAACAACAGTAGCTACACTATCTGACCGCAATACCAAATAGATGACACTTGCATTCATTTTTTCCATGCAGGTCCGCGATGAGAGTGGCCGTGCCCCCCCGCGTGAAAAGTGACGATGGTGTCAGAACGTGTCGCATAGGCAACCCCGACCCGATCCGACCCAACCGGATTGATGGATGGATGGATGGATGGAGCGTCCGTGTATGCACGAACACAAGACAAGACGAGAACAACAACAGATCGAAGGCATTTAGCCCTTCCCCGCCAAGGAGGAATTCGTGGGACACGGGGGTAACACGACAGTTCGGCACTTGGGGCGGCGGCGGCGATGGTAGCGGCGCCGCGGACAGCCCGGACAAATACAAAACGTCGAGAGCGCTTCAGCGAGGCGAGGCTGGTTTTCTCTTTCCCCTCGAAAAACAACCTACTGTAAACAAAGCCGCGACATACGAGTGCACTCAGATTCGCGACGATCTACCAAAAATGACCCGAACTACGTACGTACGTTGTTCAAGTGCCGCGTAGAACCCGTCAGCCACTACGACATAAAAAAAACGCCTGCGCAGTGGAGCGCCATCGTTAAATTAATAACTACCTGTGTATCTTTACTTCACTAAATAAATGGGCGTCTCGACCAGATTGCCACGACGTGGGGGTCTAACGACCAGGGTGGTTCGAAATTCCAAGTAACATATTTGAAAAGACAAGAAGCAGCGAAGAGCAATACACGAAGCAAAAGCAACACAATCTCGCCGCCTCCGTTGCTGCAGCCTCCACTGCCTTGCTCCGGCTTTGGCTCAAAGCTGCAGCGTCAAAACGCGGAGTACGGGCATTTTACAGCGCTTTCACAGCAAGTATCAAGTCTCTTGGAGACGGCCAACTTCGTGAGAAACTAGCAGATCTACCAGTGTTCTCGGAATAACAAGACGAAATTACTGCTCTGCCTATCTCTTCCGCCTGGTCGTCAAAAATAACACCCGTCGCACGAGCCTCAACTTCAACCCAAGCGCAACATCGTACACATTTACAAAAGGCGCACCTGCACTTGCTGCTGAGGCTGGTACATTTGTTGCTGCACCGGCATATAATTGAAACGACAAAAAAAAAAAAAAACAACGAGGGGGAAGTTACAAGACACATCAAGAGGCAACATCGTCTCGCCGCCACACGGCTTCGGCTTTGGCTAGAAACCGGCGTTAACTCCTTTGGGAAGTGTCTCCGCATTTTTGGCGACACACCAATGGAACTTGTGTGGGATCATGTTTGTACTACTGCAGTAAGTTAAGCATCGGCGTGTGCACACTTCATAGCAAGCAGAGCTCGGCGGTAGACAGGCAGCCAACTTCGTGCGGAAGTTACGGATAAACCATCAGCGCTTGCTACGCGGGTTAACTTAAAAAAATACTAGGTACCTACAACACTAAAAACCTACTGCCCCCTGTATCTATTCCCTGCAGTCTTCAATACAGCAGCTCTCGTTCTATACGTACGCGCCGCACCCTCGACCAAAGAGCATTCGACATCAGAGGCTTTAACAACAAGGCACACCTGCATTTGAGGCTGAGGTTGATACATTTGTTGCTGCACCGGCATGGCTTGCTGCTGAGCGGCCATCATGGGAGCCCCGCTGTATCCTCCATACATCTGGTACGTCGTCTGCCCGGTAGTTTGGTTGTACCTGCAAAATAAAAAAGACAGACGGGAAAAAACCAACACAAACAAACGGTGAACAAACACAGACGGAGACAAAAGAACAAAGACAACGAACCAGAGACGGACGGAAAAAAACAAGCAAAGACAAACGGCCAAAAAACAAACAAAAGCCAAACGAACACAAGACGAACGGATAGAGAAGGTGGACAACACGGACGGGGGGGGGGGGGGGGGGGCGGGCAAAGAAAGGAGTCGCGTGAGGATTGGGGGGGGGGGGGGCTCTTGATTTGATTGCGAGGGTCAGGTCCGACCAAAACGTTCGACAACAGCGACAGAATCAACCCCATTCAATGCCCGAACATCGATTCAACTCGATCCTGTTCAACGGCCGAAACATTGATTCAATGACCGAAACATGCCATTCCCTGACGAAAAAGTAGTACTCAAATCAAACAAATAAACAAGGAAGGTCAAGAAACTCGCAAGTTTTCGGGCTCTTCTTCCTCCGTCATCGGCAGAAGATATCTTAAAACACGAAAATTGTGCTCAACACTATAACGTATACCACTGCTGTACCAGGCAATAAAAATCACGTACAAACGGCCGACTCAAGCGCAGTGTTCGTGCGCGCGGGCGCGGGCGCCAAAGCTCGAGCTTGTTATTCCTTTGTCTACAATTTCGAGGAAACAGCGCCCGACAACAAATACAAGCCGCGAGGCACGAGAACACAGTATTGCCGACAGTCGAATCACAAAAAACGACAAAACAGTCGACTCCAAATAAAGACAACCGTCCCTTCTTCTCTTCCCCCCTCTCTCGCTCGTACCGCGGTGGGGTCGCCCGTGGCCGTGCCCTTGGCCGTGCCATGAGGGAGAATGAAGAAGCCGTGCGATGTTGTAACCGACGTGAGACGCGCGGCGGTTAATAATAGAAACATTAGTAAAGAGTCGGGTGTGTGAGCTGCTGAGATCTCAATAGGGAGATATCGTCCCCTCGAGTAAGTATCTCTCTACTAACAGCAGTGTTTTGCCTGTCTCTCCTCCTCTCTCCCCCACGATGCAAAGCTTGACCACAAAAAAACTACGCCGATGTCCCCGCCTCCCAGCTGTCGATACACGATGGGTGCCGAACAGCTACGGTGTGTGGAGGGGGGGGCGCTGCCTAAAGGAGCGCAGTCGACACAACCTCGCTGCTGCCGTTGCTGCCCGGCGGCACTCAGCATCGTCGACAACTCGCGTGACGCCCAAAGCAACAAGAGCAGCAGTTAAAGCAGTAGCATGGCACAGCACCCGCAGCAGTTCAAGTGGTAGCAGAGCATAGGATAGCAGCTACCAGCAGCATAGCACAACAACGGCATGATACAGCAGCAGCATCGTAAGGGTTAGGACGGCAGAAGCAGCAGAATTTTAAGTAGTTGCATAGCATAGCAGCAGCGTAGCACAACAACGGCATGATACAGCAGCAGCACAGCACAGCACAGAACACCGGCATCTCATCACGACAGCAGCATGGTATAGCAGCATCACAACCCAGCAGCAGCATTCCCAATTGCCAGTTCTCAGACCAGCCCCCACCCCCCCACCCGGTAGCTTGTGGAGGCGAGAGGGGTGACGGCATCAAGGACCCTCGCCTCCCCCCTCGATCTCCCTCCGCTGTATGCGACCTCAGGGTATACTGGGTATATACAAGAGTCAAATTATATTACTGATGTACCAGATAGATGTGAGCTTCGGTTTCGTTCGTTTCGTGCTCTGTTGTTGTGAATTCCTCGCTATAATACAGGTCCATGGCCGCAAGACAGGCTCCGGGATTGCGGGTTAATTGGTGTGCAGTGATAACGCTGCTCGAAAACGCCGATGCTGTTAATTGATGTCACGCCCTGAGTGTGCGTGGGAAACGTGCTAACGTCTCCTTTTCATGCAGCGATACCTTACCATACCACATCATACCATACCATACCATATCATACCATATCATACCATACCATACCATACCATACCAAATCATACCAAATCATACCATACGACACCTACCATATCACGAAACCACGATACCATACGGCACGATACCATACGACACCATATCGTATCACGAAACTACGGTTCCATACCAGGCCATACCATACCATATCACGAATCAATTATACCATGATGCCATATGGCACGGAAACTTACGTTGTCGCATGTATTGCGGCAAAGTGGTAAAAGGGGAGGTGGCGGGCTGTGACCGAGTTCGTTAATTCCCCAGCTACTGGCTGGGGCAGCCATTTGTCAACGAAAAGCTAGAAATGCGGCTAAAAGGTGATTGGTCGCTCCAAGCATGAGATGGTCCCGCTCCAAGCATGAGATGGTCCCGCTCCAAATAAGATCGGTCTAAAGATCAGCAGACCGGCAGGTACCCGCCTGATGTTTTTCCTACTCGCAACGCAGGCCGTCCAATGAAGACACAGCAAAACATGTTATGAGTTCATTGCCCATGGGCCATAGAATAGGCTTTGAAACACGAGCCCGAGACAAAATAAAACACCTATGTACTCGTACGCACGCGGAACATTAACAGTTGACAGCTGGTGTGAACACTACCTACGAAAAGACGACACCACGGCGGGTTGTTGATATCACGGGGGGGGTAGTAAATGCACGTTGTATATCTGGCATGGATTTTGCTATAACTAATCGCACCGGGATGATATGAAAGTTTACCTCTTCGCGGGCGTTATAATTGTTAGGGGTGGTGGAATCATTGGCTACAAGTTTGTGAACACTGATCACACCCACATCCAAAGTTATCTATTACTTTCGAAAATCACAAAACTACGAAATTACGTAATAAACCGACCTATGTCCTTCATGAGGACATACGAGCTGAGACATACACACCCAGTAACACGCGCGATTGCAGCTACACACAGGTTGCAAAATAGAGTTCCGACGAAACCAAAAAAGTATACTCTTCAGTTTGGATACGAATACCTAGACTACCGGTGCAGGTTTGTACGGGGAAAATAAACGTGCCCAGAGGGAGAAATGCATCCAACACAACGAAAACACGCCAAATAAATAGTACCCATCCTCCACCACATCCTTTGTCCGTAAGTGCCCGATCACGGGGCCACCCGGGGGGGGAACCAAGACCCAAGCTGAACCCAAGCCACAAAACAATGGCTTTCCAATGGCTCCATTCCCCCCAAATACAAAAAGAAAAAATGACGCCCAACCAAGGCAAGAAAACAGTCAATGCCTTCAGCTTCAAACGTGTGGCGATGACGTGACGACCTTCACTCTGTTTTTGTTCGCGGAAGCGCATCACAAAAACACTTTGATGTTTAATGCTACTCTATCGCTCCTACCCTTGGGGTACAGGCTGGTAGTAGATCCTCACCAGCAAACATAATTGATGGGGCTCTGGCATACAATATGGCATGTACTTGGACGTATACAACATCATACGTGATATCAAAAATATTAGCCATATTGCCAGTAGAGTATTGCCAGTACAGAATGTGTCAGTGCCCAGCCCACCTTCACGTACACCTGGTGCACGACATAATAGGGACGCCGCAGAGCAGCCGCACGCACGCCCAGTCCTACAGTACCGGTGCCGACTGTATAGACGAAGTTAAATGTAAGTGGAGTTAACACTAGCTCCAGCGGGAGGTCAAACTCATTGAGCTTCGATGTTTCATTGTCGGCGGAAAGAACAAAAAACGAGCAGGGGTTTTCACGGGTCATAACGCGTCCCGCGGATCGAGTCAGGAGGTTTCCAAAATCTCGCGGGGCGAGTCGGGTCGGGTCAGGTGGTGTTCGAAGTCTCACGGACCGGATCGAGTTGGGTCAGGGGGGTTTCGAATCTCACGGGTCGGGTCGGGTCGGGTCGGGTCGGGTGGGATCACCCTGACCCCACCCGACCCGGCCCGACCCACCAGGCGTGACCATCCGTGAAACACCCTGAACACAAGCTGATGTCCGACGTCATGATGGCCAGAGTTGGCTCTCCCTGCATGCAGCATCGTTGGTGATCAATTTCAATCCTGCACGTCGGCCCAGACTCAGCGAACCTTAGACCTAACCTAAACCCTAACGCAAGCCCTTGGGGGGGCTAGAGGTAAACCCTAACGCAAGCCCTTTGGTGGCTAGAGGTAAACCCTAACGCAAGCCCTTTGGGGGGCTTGAGGTAAGCCCTAACGCAAGCCCTTTGTGGGGCTTGAGGTAGACAGGGTCCGTCGAGTGGTTTCACAGAGTGTATTAGTGACGTCCAAAAAGACAGGGAGTTTTACCGGTCGAGACAGTCCTCGCGGGTCGGGTCGGATCACGGTTGCCCCGGTGGCGTATCAGGTTATGCTCGAGCCTGGTATAGTTCAGTTTCGTGAGGTCGAGCCCCACCGAGTGCATACTCGTATAAATTCGTTGGGACTTTTTCTTGTGCACAAATTGACATGCGGAAAGCGCGAGAGCGTGAGTTAGCAACACTCGATGAAAAATCGACGTGAAGTGGGATTGCTGAACCCTATGCGCGATAAAAATTGAAGGCAAGAACCGGGGGAGACAAGGGACGACACCTGTGACCACGGCTTGTCCAGAAGCTGGAGTAAAAAAGCAAAAAAAAAAAAAAAAAAAAAAAAAGGGTGACCCACCCCAACCCGTGAAATTTGTAAACCTCCTGACCCGACCCGTTCGATTCTAAACACCAACTGACCCGGCCCGACTCGACCCGCGAGACTTTCTAAACCGCCGGACCAAACTCGCGGGTCGGGTCATGACCCACGAAAAGCGCAGACAAAATAAACGGGCGGTCGAAAGGCCAGCGTCGACGAATTATACGAACGACCTACAGGAACATTTATGCCGGAGCGTACTGCATTAGGTTGAATCGCCAGAGTCCTGTTTCCTTGTTTCATCTCGAACAGAGATAAAAAAAATGCGCTGTTGTGTTGTCTGATACTCAAAGCTTAAATAAAGGCTTACGCATTTCATCTCGACAACAGCAACGGGGACCATGAACCATGAACCACACGGCAACTTCGGTCCTCGATCCTGAACGGTCAGTTTTTAGTTTTGAACAATGGTGATCATCGGCAGCATGTTGCATCATACACTGCTTGCTGCTGCGAAAAGCCCTCTCTCAAATACTACAGTCTATACTCCATGTGAGCTCAAGGAACCACATGAACCGATCAAAAAAGACAGTAGTGAAAACACGTATGATGCATATGAAGTACAGCATCACGCCAGATATCAGACCAGAGACGGAACCAAAACTAACAGCAGCCAGTGCCGCGTGCACAAGCAAAAACTAATCAAAGTGAGCAAAACTGCGCGTGCAACATGGCTACGTACTGGTGGACGATAGCACACAGATGTTTCCCAGCTATTAGGGTCAGAGCAACGTAAGGTGACCGGTCGCCCCGGTGGCGTATCAGGTTATCCTCGAGCCTGGTATAGGTCAGTTTCGTGAGTTCGAGCCCCGCCGAGTGCATACTCGTATAAATTCGTTGGGACTTTTTCTTGGGGACAAATTGACTTGCGGAAAGCGCGAGAGCGTGAGTTAGCAACACTCGATGAACAATCGACGAGCAGTGGGATTGCTGAACCCTATGCGCGATAAAAATCGAAGGCAAGAACCGGGGAGGAGAAGGGATGACACCTGTGACCACGGCTTGTCCAGAAGCTGGAAAGTGAAAGTGTGCAAAAAGAAAGAAAAGAAAAAAGAAAGGTGGGGGGGAATATTGGAGATAAATGCACGTACTGCCAATATTTCAGGGTTCGATACTGCTCATGCTGCCACGTTCAGCACAGCACCATATTTCGAGGTTCGATACTGCTCATGCTGCCACGTGCAGCACAGCACCGTATGTCGAGGTTCGATACTGCTCATGCTGCCACTTGTAGCACAGCACCGTATTTCGAGGTTCAGTACTCCTGTAGATACTGCCTACGAGTATCTAAAATAAAAAAGTGTTTCGAGCTCTGACACTAGATGTACCGAGCGTGCTTGCGGTACTTGGGCCGTAAGTTGCTCGCACGGGGGGTACTAGCAGCCTTAAAAACTATAAATACTCCAGTGCTCCAGGCGGGAGGGGGGGGGGCAGCCGCACTGATATAGCTGTCCACGAATGCAGAAATGAAATCGTAGATCGTGTGGCAAGGTACCGGTTCGACTAGTAAGTGGAACGTGTGCTACCATAGCCCTGAACCCTACCGCGAGTGGTATTTTTTTTTTTCCTTTCGTTGAGTTCAATGGGGGAAGCGCGAAAGCGGCAGTGATGACATTTACTGTCTTTCTTGCTCGTTTTTTTCTGTATTTTGCCTTGTTTTTCTCGTTGTTCACTTATTTTCCCTCCCCACCGGCCTTATGCCGGTATCTTCTTCCTCTTCTTCGTGTTGCTTCGTCCGTGCAGCAGTTATCTGTTCCTCTTCAGCACGTATGGTGCCCTTCTTGCAACGTTTCTGATCTTCTTGCATCACATTCTTCGGAATTCCTGTCGGCTCCTTGTATTTCTACTCACAGTTATTATTTTTCTCTATTCTTGCAGTCTGGCTTGTTTTGTTATGTTCTCGTACCCGGTACGCTAGCATTTCACTTGCTTCATACCTTGATTAATTGCGATTGTTTGGTTTACTCTGTCTCGTAGTCGTGTGACCACATAATTTGCACCTGGGATCTCTCTAGGATGAAGAATCAGCACGCACACTGGGTGTACTGACGTCGTTGGGTAGAAAAACCGTTTTCTAGTAATATGAAAACAACACTCACACGCCCAGTATGCTCGGGGAGTATCAAGTATACCCGTAGCATGTGCGCGTCGTATTGATCAGATGCTCCCAGAAAGAGTAATACCTGGTAGGAGTCCATTGCTTCGGGGGAGAGGTACTAGGCGTACTGAGTACTGGCAGTATGCTGGGGTGTACTGCTGTTCATAGTGCGAGTACCCACGGAAAATCGAGGTACTGCGGATACTGCCTGTACCTCAAGCAAGTCGGAGTTTGATACTGCGGGCAACGCCGGTGCTCGCAGTAGTTTGGACGAACGCTGCAAGTGAGGCACTGCGAGTACTGGCAGTACATTGAGGCTCGACATCACGCTGCGAGTACTGGCAGTATTTCGGGGTTCTGTACCGTGGAAAATTGACTGTGCTTCAAGTATTTCGGGTTTCGTTGTGGATATTGCTGGTACTCGCAGTAGTTGGGGCGGACGGTGCCAACACTGGCAGCACTTGTGAGTTTTGCCCTGCGGATACTGTCATTGCTAGCAATGCCTCGGCCCTTCGTACTGCTCATAATTCGAGTACTCGCAGCATCTCGCAGCATCCAATACTGACAATACCTCACAGGTCGTCTGCATGCCACTTTGTAACACCAACCGTTTTGGAGAACCTAGTCCAGAGGGTACCAGGAATTGACATGACCGAGCCCTCGCCAGTCCCAAGGGTACCAAGAGCTGAAATGTTAGTCTTCGCCATTCCCAAGGTTGGGTAATACTGCTGCAGGAGTTGTAGTGACTGACTCTTCGCCAACCCCAAGGGTGGTGGGTACCAGGAGCTGGAAATATTTGAGTCCTCCCTAGACCCAAGGGTGCAATTACTGTGCATGGTACGAGGTGAAATGACTGAGCCCTCGCCAGTCCCAAGCGTACCAAGCGTACCAAAAGCTGACATGCCCGAGTTCTCGCCAGTCCGACGCGTACAGGGAGCTAACATCACTGGGTCCTGGCCAATCTCACGAGTGCAATGAGCTGAAATCACTGAGTTCTCACCAGTCCGACGGGTACCGGGAGCTGACATCACTGGGACCTGGCCAATCCCGTGAGCGCCATGAGCTGAAAAGACTGCGTCCCCGCCAGTCCCAAGGGTACCAAGAGCACAAACGACCACCAGTATTGCCAGGAGCTGAAATTACTGAGTCCTCGCCAGTCTCCAAGCATGCTGCCACAAGTTGGCGTGATGAGTCTTCGCCAGTCTCGATGGGAGCCGAAGTGGCTGAATCTTCGTCAGTCCCAAAGATACCACGAGCTGAAATGACTGAGTCAGGCACCAATAGCTGAAAATGACTTTAGTCCTTGCCAGTCCAATGGGTACCAAGAGCTTAAATGACTGTTACAACATTCCTATACTAGGAGGACTGGTGCTCCGACGATCTATGCAATACTCCCAGCATCCCGCAATATATTCGGAGTACGAAGTACTGCTTGCACAATATTGGAAGCATCTGTGCACGATCGCTCCTGCAGCAGGAATAAACGAGTACAGCATGCCACCTGCCTCAACAATGTCGCGACAGAGTGTGTAGTGCACGCGAGTACATGATGTGTGCTCCATGTATGCTAATACCAGGTATACGAATAGGATACTGTACACACCAGAAAGTCGAAACTTCGCCTCCAATGCCAGGCCATTCTATGGCAGCGCTCGTACCCGGCGTATTACCTGGTACCTGGTATGTGATATGTGTGCGGATGGGCGGCTGCTGCCAACCACTTATCGCAGCGGGCGCCAGCCAGTCGGCCAAGCCCCCTCCGCCCATCCTTCTGAACTTCGAGTTCGGGTGGTCGGATTGCTTCCGATTGCAGACAGTCTCAGAGCCGCACAGGAAAAACAATATACCAGGTACTAATATAATCATTTCGCACCTGTTGTGGCATAACTACTCGTGGTATTTATGTGCGTATTGTTTCCCCTTTGTTCCTTTTCCTTTCGTCTGATGCATTCTCCTCGTCTCCTCGTGAGTATGATAATACCTCTTGCGTTTTTTTTTTTACCTTATTTTTCTCGTCTCGGGTTGTTTTCGACGACCTATTTCGTACCCAGTACGGTCGACGGTTTGCATTCTCAGCTTGCGCTGCCGGGGTTGTAACGAAGACCACTGACAGGGACAGCTTGCGCTATACCTACAATGGGACCCGAAGGGTGCGCCAGCTAGCGTTGGGCTGCGAAAGCAACTGAGTTAAATCGACACACGACGCGTCATATGAAAATACGTGGGAGTGTGGTGAGCTAAAGCTTTTTTTTTCCCCATCCGCCGGAGGATATATAAAAAAAAAAAAGGTTGGCATTTCTCCCGCTAAAATATCCAATTAAAAATATACCATGGATGTTTTCGCTCTGTTTCGTTTGGTGACTTGGAACATGTACGAGTACTCGTACACCACGGGCATATCTCTCAGGGAAAACCACACGCATCCCGGTTGCGCTCAATCATTGTATTTTTGTAGTAAAACAGGAGGCAAAAGACATGACACACACAAACAAGAAACACAAACAAGAAACACAACAAGAGTAACACGAATAACAGCCCGAGTCAAAACGAAAATTGGCTTTGTTCGTTTTGTATGTACTGTACGTATGCTTCACATTTAGTGATATTTCCACCCATCTACATCCAGCACAACCAGTGTCCGTGCCGATGTCTCTATGAGAGATGAGGTTTATTTGTGGTCACGAAAACAGAGGTACACTCGTATAGCTAAAATACAGCAAGTTGATTCGGCCATGCAACGCCAACCGAGACGAGAGACGAAGGCTTAACACATTCAAGCCAGCACACCAGATTACTTCCAAAGAAAAAAGAAAAGAAGAATAAGAAACAAGACGAAAAGGGTAATAAATGAAGGCATAATAACCAATTTTATAACTAATTTTCAAGGACGTCAGCCGTGAGTTTGTCCATCGTTATCAAACCAGATGATGAGCAGGTAACGAGGCTAATCATTTAGGCGAGCAGCACGTACAGGTGCTCTTGCTGATTGCTTGCTGTGACAGGTGAAAATCAGACCAGGGAGAAACGCGAAGCAAGCACAAAGATAGGCAAAAGGCAAAGCACAAAGCAAGGCATGCAGCAAGGCATGCAGAAAGGCACGAAGCAGGACAGACAGGCTAGGCACACAGCAAGCGACGTACCAGGCAACGCAGCTACCGCCGTAAGCGACTATTCAATCGACCGGACTCACAGCTGACGCATTTGAAATAATTACATAAAAAACAAGGCCACGTTCAAGCCAACCGGGGTACTCGTGGTATGCTAGTGTAAGCTCACCAGCCCTGGCGGCCGACCTGATCTTGGAAAGGAATCCACGAGCCATTGTATACTCCCGCCATGCTCGCTCTCTGCGTCACTCGGAGAGGGAGCAAAAAGAAAGAGGGCGGGCATGCAAGTAAGGGGAATGGAAAGGGAGGGTGCGCAAGGGAGTGGAAAAAAAAACAATAAAGCATGCAGCCATTGAGGCCATTGCAGCAGCAGCATGCCGCAGCAACAGCAGCACGCTGCAGCAGCAGCAGCAGCAGCAGCAGCAGCAGCAGGCAGTGTTGGTATGCGTTGGTTGGGATCCTAACGAGAAGAAGCTCGCGAGGCTGGTTTCTGCATACCAAGCACGAACCCTATTATTACCTGCAAGCACTGCTTGCTGCCCAGTGCGAGTGTCCTGCTACTCCTCCCAGCGTAAGTCAAGTCACTACAACCATTCCTCGTGATACAACAAAACAAATTACGTCGCGGAAATAACCAAGCAAAACCAATTCATACTAAAAATGAGTCGGAAGAAATATGTCTCTTTCCGATGTCTCGTGTTGAACGAAAATGTAGCATATCGCACCAGAGTCAATATATTTCTCGGCATGCAATTGATAGCCTAGAAATCAGCAAAACCAATGCAGCACAGGGGAGGGGGGGGGCTTGGAGTCGAACAACGGGGGGCTTGGCCTCAAGACCACGCGCACCCGGTGCGATGTACGAAACAATATACCAAGGACCCTCGTTAACAGGTCGAAGCAACAACGACCATAGCCGGCGAATAACAACGCCGCCCTTCCACAAGGACACATTCCACCTTGTATTCTGCTATTTTGTATCACGTTGCAGTGGTGGTGCTCACCCTATAATGCCGTAATGTGCCAGCCGGAAATACCAGCACTATATAAGGAACCAGCACTAATCCACCTACCCGCATTGACCTACTTAGGGTTCGATTCCGTGACAACTGCCAAGCAATTGAACAAGCATTATATAGGATAATACGCACAAATTAATCAGCATTATATAGGGACATGATACCAATAGCTCGAGACAAAAAGCAGATGGGGCAACAGCAAAGCCGGAGAGCGCATTTCTGTGTTCCCGTTTACGCCTCCGGCTAGCAAGCACTCTTGCCGGCTCGAGCTGGCGGCGGCCTCGGCTAAACACGTTGCGTTGCTCAGCGGGCGCTAGACGTCTCTAGGCACACGCGAGACTTTTCGCCTTGCCTCGCCCCGCCCGCCCGACGGTGCAGCAGACACTGGTTAGTAACGAAGCAAGCCTACCTCTTTATCTCCTCCTTGTTGTGTTGGAAAAACAAGAACAGCGCAGCAGCTAGAACCAGTTCCGTTCGGGGCGGCGCCTCGGGTAAAACGGAGTGCCCTCCTTGGCAGCGCAGGCTCAGCAGAATGTTGGCTGGTCTAGTTTGGAAGGCGCACTTTTTTATCTTCGGTCCGCGCGGTGCGCAGGGCAGGGCAGGGGGATGGTGCTGGGGTGAGGTGGAATTTGGGAACCGCGAAAGACGGGCGGGGGCGGACGTAAAAGTTTACTAACAAAAGCATGGGCGCGGGCGATTGGGCGAGCAGGAAAAAAATATCGCGAAAAAAATGCGGCGTATGTCATTTCGTTTCGTTGGCCAATCATGGGATAGTATGGAACGACCGGTCGTTCACAGATAAAAGATGAAAGTTTGCCGCCAGGTTCTCGGCGAGGGTGGAGGCGTGGAGGCATGAAGCAGACGCCGGTACTGTAGGTGCTAGCTATACCGCTGCGGTGGCATAATTTTGCGTCGTTGCTTGCGTATCACATGCGGTCGGTATCGTGGAGTGGGTGTCGCGGTTATGCAGTTCTGGAATTCCCGTTCGACTATTTGTGCACGAAAGATACTACTTTTTGTTGATTTGTCGGCGTCAACATGCAGAGCAGAAATAGAAAGATAGTTGACGGATATCGATGAGGCTTGCTCTGGACCATACTCACTCGCCGTAGCTTTAGATGCAACACCAGCAGCTCCAGAGCAGCACCAGCGGTGCAGCAGCCGCTACTCGTGCCGTTGCAATATCTTTTACAGCAGCCGATATGCACGCACGCAACCGTAGAAGGGTATTGAATGCCCCAAACAACAAATAATTATCGGGATCAATCATCACAACAACTCGCTGGATTTTGTTCTTCATGGAGAGCATGCGCGCGTCCCGGGCTGCCACGCAGGTAGGAGTTGTGGCAGTGCTTACTTCACACAGGACTGAAGCCTATACGAGCTTTCGCTGACCACCATCCACGAATTAATGATAAAATGTCAAACTGCGAAGTTCGTTCAGCGGTTGCCAGCAGGAAAATTGGTGAAGCCCAAACAACAAAACGACGTGTACCTACTGGTGTACTACTACACTACAAAAAAAAGTATATTGAAAAATGTACCAGGCAGAGTGGTGCCACATGGCCATGCACGCACAGATGGTGCAGCAGCAGTAACAGCAGCAGCAACACCAGTTTCTTATAAGTTGCAGAAGGCAGAGTCTCATACCCCAAGAATAATGCGATTGGGATTGCGCTAAATCATATCGATGGTCGCGAACAACCTACCATACAGAGATAACGAGGGGTGGGCGGCGGAGCGGCGCGGGGGGGGGGGGGGGCGTTACTTTCTTATGGTGCATGGGGGAGGGGGGAAGAGTTAATCTTCTGACTGTATTGTCACGAAAGTACTATTTTACCCAGTACATATAGAAGACGTATTATGTTTAGTTTGCGTGGAAGACGGGGCCGACCTTGGCATATTCCAAGTTACCGGGTATTATGTGCTGTGGACTTGTAGGTCTACACCACTGCCTACTAGCAGCTTACCTTTATGGGCTGGAGGAACTAACCATAACCCATATATATATATATATATATGTGTCTTACGTTTGATACTAGTTTGCTCCGTTTCGGATATTTTCGTTGGGGCTACACACCAAGCCTGATACCCGTTGTACACGCGTACGCGAGGGTTGACCTTTAGTACCTGCGTGTAGAAAAATAAACGCCGGCATACAACGAAGCATCGCACCAGCACTAACCACCAGCAAGTACAACCAGCACCTGGTCCAGCAGATGTCACCACAAGCGCCATGCATACATACATGCCGAGTTTTGCTGCGGGGGGTGCGGGAAAAAAATGATTATCATATGATACCAGGGAATTAATACTAGAGGGCATTTCATGTAGTCTATACATACAGATGGCGAGTATCACCCGCCGGCCGAAATACCGGGTATGTTTCTTCGTTATTCAAGACTTTGTTGCTCGTTTCACCACCCGTACGCAACTGTCACAGTACTCCGAGTGGGGGATGCGTGGTTGGTCCGTGTTGGGAAGTGTGTCCCTCATGGGCTCCGGTGTCTTTATTAGTCTCTCCTCATGGCTTGCTGGTTCTAGGCCCAAAACTTATTATGCATTAATTTCCGTAATAGAATGCTAAAAGACAGCAGGGCTAGGCAGGGTAGGGCAGGGTAGTGCAGGGTAGTGAGATGAGGCGCGTCCTGCTTGTCCAATCATCGTCACCTACATTATCGTCCATCTATAATGGCCTTGACGTGAGTGTGACATCTACTATCACCTGGTTTCACCTCAACCATGATATGATTTCACGTCGAATCTACAACTATCCTTCTACGGAGAGCACTCCATTGCATTAGGTCACCCTGAACAGTCGTAGATGCAGATCACATGATGTTCAAAGGATGTCAACAAAACATCCAGAATGGGAAAGAGGGTCAAAGATACGGCTATTCAAAACAAACGAAAAAACGGCAACAGATTCCCCCACACCTCCTAATAATGAGGCCAAAATGCCCCATTGCAAGATGTACAACCCTATGATGGAGCTCAAACAAACCCTGAGAGCTCGATAAAGGGCATTTACCTACGGTATACCAGTAGCAATCGGCCTACGAAAGCACGAAGGGCGAGGCCGCTGAGCGCAAGTATGCGACCTCCACCAAAAATCTTACATACAAAAGGGTGAGACCACGCCAATCCGCCCGCTCGTGCTCGGGCGTCTCCTCTTACCCTCTCTACCCCACCTCAACCCTCCCCCGGCTCCCCCGTCCCACCCTGTCCGCCCCCAACGCCCCGCCTCCTCTCTCGATCCGTCACCCTATCTCACCCAGGTGCTCTCGTCTCGACCAAGGCTGTTTAGGCAGGGGCGGTGGGGTAACCCCATTTTCCATGCTAGATTTGAGCCACCCCGCACGAGCGACTCTGTAACACACGGACGGAAATACTGCAGGGGCGATGTGTTTTGGTGAGGCGACTATTAATAGCTCGCTATGTTCCCTTGCGGATTCACACCGGTCGAAAGCTTAAAAACATGTGTAACACACCGAAGATCAAGGCTGCGGCAAGGCTGGCTTGCATATATATACCATGGCATATCCCCCCCCCCCCCCCCCCCCCGCATTCATCGCGTTACGTAGGCTGCACTGTTGCGTTTTTTTACACGATCACCTGGATTTGCAATGATGGTTTTTGTGTTGTCGTCTTCACATTTTGTTTCATTTTTATTCTTATATCGTCACGTTTACATAGGGTACCCCCACTGTTCGCTACCGGAGGTGTCTGAGCTATGATACTATCATACTATCATACCGTACCACACTCGGGCTCGTGTGACCCTGCACCTCACCGACAAAAACGCTTTCCTCGGCGATTTTATTTTTAAAACGCGTTCCTCGGCGTTTTTCCTTCTTTGGGGGGGGGTGCAGCGTATAGCTAGCCATTCCCTTTTCGCATTGGTATCGAGGATGTTTTAAAAACAGCATAGCGAAACCCCGTGGCCGCAAGAAACAGGGGGGTGGGCCACTCGCGCGAGTGACATGACACCGAGCCACTGAGAAAAAAAAAGTGCCCTAAAGGGGGCACCCTCCCTACCGTAGCATTGTTGGTCGAAAGCTTAGTAAGCTTAAGAAGACCGGGCAAAGGAACAGGGGGGTCGCCGTGGCGCGACTGACCCTGAGCCACTGCAACAAAAGGCCCCCTTAACGCCTTTACAACTGGAAACCATTTTTTGGGGACAATTTTACTTGAATTTAGTATGGGGAGGGATTTGGGGGCTCTAAAAGGGTTTATGAACAGGGACCTCCGACCTCCCTACGGTAGCCTTGGTCTCCCATACCTCATACAATAGACTATAGACGCGTGCTACGATGGAAGAGGTGTACCGGTACCTGGTATCACTTTTCGTCTGAAACGGTTCTGAACGACGCGGGGGTCTTTGACCCGAAATGGTCGGAAGGTTTTTTTAGGCCATTTTTTTTTTTGGCATATGATTTCCTCGTTTTGTACCTAGGCTCCATATATATATGGGGATTTTTCACCCGGGTGTTGTGTAGCAGTTTTTTTTTTTTCTCCGAATCAGTTCTTGGGAGGGGGTCTTAAGCTTTGAAAATCGAGGAACCTCGCAGAAAAAAAAGGTGGTTCGCCTCTATCGAAGCACGCGTCATACAAAACACCTATTCGCACTAAGAAACAAGGGAATCATAACGGCAGACTGACCGTAGCAGGAAAAAAAAAAAATCCGGAAGCCGGTAGTATACTGAAAAGTTAGAGCAGAGTTAGTAGTGAACTCTCTCCTAAATTATAAGAAAGCACAGCTTGGGTCGGTAGTGAGTGGCGTGTGTGCGATTTCCTCCACCTCTGTTGAATTGGAAAAAAAAAAGTAAAAATAGTGTATTGCAACCGACGAGCAGATACCATAGCCCAAAGCTAAACAACCCACAAAAGCATTAGACTAGGCCTGTTCGAGGACCAACGCCCGAATGGGTAGGAGGGTGGGACCGTAACTGGACCAAGTACGGTGGGAGACTGCTTTCTCGTGGCCGTTTTTTTTTGCTGGTGAATGAGCTTGCACAAGTCTTACACTACCCCGAGGGACGGCATGTCGGGTGGCTACCTCCACCGCACCTGATCCGCAGGGACGACGTCGGGTCGACATACTCACGCATCCGGTACAACGGCAGCTTGCGCGACCGGAGTAGTAACCGTGACCGCCGGTAGGGACAGGACAGGGCAGCTCGCGCTGCCATTACCACCATTACGCCAGAAAACCAGCTGGATTGCGAATACAATGGAAAGTAGCACACGCGATTGATTAAAATTACGTGGAAGTGTGTTGATTCAAGCTTCTTTTTTCCCCATGCCCCGGAGGATAAAAAGCAAGAAAACAGCTTTAAAACAAAGGTATTGATAGAGAGAGGAAAAACATGTTTCGTTTCTGTCACCATTTTTTTTTTTTTTTGTCGATTTTTTGCGAGTTGGGCTGGCCTTGGATTGTGACTTTCGACGGGTCCAATGATATTTTAGTAGTATTGAATGTTTTCCTGACCCAACCCCTACCCAACCAAATCGACACACGACGTGTATGAAAATACGTGGAAGTGTGATGAGCTTGAGCTTTTTTTTGCCCCATCCGCTGGAGGGTAAAAAACAAAAATTATTCCCTGGTACATCGCAAACGCCCTAGTACTTCAGTTCTGTGCTTTATTGGGTATCCTGTACTACTGTACACGTAATTAATCTGGGCGAGTTCAGCCACTGAACCCCAGCATTCCATGTTTCCACTCACACCCGGAGAGGTCCCGGCTGAAGTAGGGCCGTCCTGTCTCGTAGTAGCGATTGGTTTGCATATTGACCACGAACGTGTTGAACTTCCAAGTCTGTTGCGGGTTGTTATTGGTGCAAGCGCCCGCTCGTCACTGTTCCTCCAACCTCGAATTACCAACTACCGCCGTCGGATAGCGTGGTGAGTACGCACGCGCATTCTCGCACGCGCATTATGGGAGCATTACACTGTGTTTTTGGACTGCCGCACACCATACCCCATACCAGGTACATATACTATACTTGAGTACTTTTACAGAGTATACTTGCTTGTTGCAGCGTGACACGCGTGAGCATTGCATTCACGAGAAGAACACGCCACGTAAAAACACCCCCTTCCTAGGCAACAGGGCGCGTTGGTCGTTGGGCACACCACACCCAGGGGAGTTACCGGCCTTGACTATATTCTTCGCACGGAACGAATATTGAAGCATGCTACGATAGAGAGGGGTAGCACTGTCTAGCAAAAATATTTTCAGAACGATGGGTCCTGTAGAGGCCCCCAAACCCCTCCCTATACTAAATCCAAGTATTTTTCCCGAAAAAATGGGTTTCTCCAGCTGTAGAGGCGTTGAGCCACAATCGTCGGAACTCGTGGTGGTCATTAATTATTTTCGCGCGTATTATCTGTTTGCATATCGCTAGACCATCTTGGGTTTTGCTCACCGTTTTTTTTCGCATTTTCGGGTTAAAAGTCAAGATTTTTCTTGTTTTGTGTTTTTAGGCATGTATTTCGAAGTATAGGTATCCTAACGCGAGCAGCAGCCCCCAGAACAAAAAATGCCGCACCTCTCTACCGGCGAGGTATGTGTCGAATGCGCCACTCAGTCGTTCTACGGTAGCCCCCCCCCCAACTTTTCTTCAACAAAATCGCCGGTTTCAAAACCAGCTCCCGGTCGTATCTCCTAAAATACGGTGTCCCTCGACACCGCGACGTCGTCGATCGTTAGTAAGGATACTTTTTTTTCGATAGTATCCTTCCTAGTGTCGAGCAACCATGAAACGTTCGTTAAAGAAAATCGCTGGTTTCTGGGGGGGCTATCGTAGTAAGAATCAGTCCACCCTATAATGTCGCGACAAGCTGAGTATCTAGAGAAGTATGTAAGTGTGGTGGAGCCCACGCCTCTGGGAGTGTATGCTCGCGGAAAAAAGAACGCAAAAAGAGAACACGCCAGAGCCACCAACACACGGCGTCACGCCGTCGCCTAAAAAAACACCATTTTGGATGTAAGTTTAAAGGACATTTTCTGTGTTCATACCTAAAGTAACGCCCCAATGACGGCCCTTACATTGCCGTCCAGAGCGTTAGAAGCAACGCTATCACCATGCAACATCCCGCACTCTCGCTTCTCGCACCTTGGTTTTCGAGGCTATGATATGCACAAGCCGCAAGAAGGCGGGGTGCGGGTGTTCGACCGGGAGGCAAAGTGTTGTCCCGCACCTCCCCAAACGGCTTCCTCCAGCAGCAGCCAATCCCGTGGTCACCCCCCAAAACCGTTTCACTTCGAATTCGCCGAAATACCAACCAAGGGCGGTAGGGGGGTAGGCCACTTGACGGGGGCTCGCGCGACTGGCGCTACCAATGACTACCAATGTGTTTGTAATCTTAACCTGTTGCGCGGTTGTCGGTTTCGCCATAGAGTGGATGCCTCGATTTAAGAGCACCCAGTATAAGAGCATTCGGGACTTAAAAGGCGGTCAAATCGGCATGTCCCGCCTATACTAAAGGCTGTATATATTACCCACTATGTGGTGGTACTCCGAGTGGGGGACACGTGGTTGGTCGGTGTTGGGAAGCGTGCTCCTCATGGGTTCCGGTGCCCTTGTTTGGTCTCTCCTCATGGCTCGCTGGATAGACTCAAAAGCTTGTACATTATTTCCTCTACATTAAACTCTAAAAGACAGACAAAACAGGCCTAGGCACGATAGGGCTGGGTAGAGCGGGTAGAGCAGGTAGTGAGATGTGGGGCGTCCTGCTTGTCCCATCATCGTCACCTACATTATGGCCCATGTATGATGGCGTTGACGTGAATGTGACATCTAATGTCACGTGGTTTCACCTCAACCATGACATGGTTTCACGTCGAATCTATAAACTATCCTTCTACGGAGGGCACTCCTACCTGGTAAAGATAAGAGCAATGCCTAGTTAAGAGCGCTTGTTTCGACTTGTTTGTCACGGGGCGCTCTTAAACCGGGGCATCCACTGTATGCCCCGTCGCCATAGATTGATTCGTTACGCGGCGCCAACCTTCACCCCTCCCACTAAGTTCGAGTTCGAGCGACGCACAGAGCCACCCGCGCTCGAGTGGTCAACAATCAGTACGTAGCAAAAATGAGAAAATGAGGGCACAATGCTAAAATACCGTAGCATTTCTTGTTCGTCTAAACGAGGTACCAGGGTATATGGGTCATTATGTGGCTCGCCCTAAATGCAGGACGGGCCTGCAACATTTCCTGCAGGTCGTCGGTGGTAAAATTTCATTTTTTTACGTCACGCCAGACTACCCCCGTCCCAAATCTATCCCTATGACGCTAATAACCCAATTCTTGGGGGGGTTGAAGTGGGCACGCGCAGCCGCGCGGTTCCCGTTACGTGTGTTGGTGGCGTTAAAGAAAAACAGCGGAGAAAGACGAACGCGCGGCAGGAAGTTACCTGCCTGCCCGTCCTGCATTTATCGGTCGAGCCAAGGTATGCCTCGATTTCTCTGAGTAAATTGTCATGCGTGGATCGATACAAATTCGCTCATCCATGCAACATGTCAAGGTGAGACAATGAGGCTGAGGGTCGTATTCAAAAACCCGTAAGTAGCAAACATACGGCTAAATAGCCATCATATCATCTGGAAGTTTCGTCTCTCGTAAAAAATCCCCATCTACTTTTTGGCCAAACTGCTGTGTTCTGCTATTTCCCTTTGAAAAGGCCTTGGTTGGTCAAATCATCGGGGGGGGGGGGAATACGCGTCCTACCTAGTTCCAGGTAGTTGCCAAAAAAAAAAATCTCTATTTGCACCGTGTGATTTAACCCTGCTACCACTGCAAAAATCGTCTCAAACCAATTTCAAGTACAAAGTGTGCACCGAGGAAAGTGCGCACATCGGTTCTAAGGGGGTAAACAACGCGACTATCCCATTTGAAGCCCAGGCGTAGCGACCAAAGACGACACGACAGACGCAACATTACCCAGTTCCTCCGCCAGTGCGCAGCAGTACGGACGGGATCACGTCGTGCATCTTGTTGTACTTGCTGCAGTTCGGACACGAAACGCATCACCAATATCCAAGCAGCCCGCGTTGCTTCGAATGTCATGCTGCACTGCAAAGGTCCCCTTTTTATCGGTTGCTATACTATAAGCAAGATAAATCACGTCCCAAGGGGGTTAAAACGACAGTCGGAAGCTCTTGGCCATTTCCCTGAATTTTTCCCCGCGACCTTTTATCGCCCATCTCTCCTCGGGCGCGAGCACGGTAACCGTGAACAGCGTCGATCCTCTGGCGGCGACCACCCCAATGTTGTGCATCGGCCGTCTGATGCCTTTTCCCTAGCGTGGGCAGGCAGGCGGGGATTGACAGGGGAGGGGGGGTTGGGTGGGGTCGGGGAGGGGGGGGGGGGGTACTCATGTCATGCTTGGCCGTAGTCGTATGACCATGGAACTTCAAATCCCTACGATGCCGGGGTGGTGCGTGCGTGGGGGGGGGGGGGGGTGAAGCTGTTTCCGTTGACGTGCTTCATTATCGTAGAGAGTTTGTCGGTGTGCAACGGCAGTCTGGTGCCTTTTCCCCTATCAGGGGAAGGCAGGCGGGTGGACGGACGGGCGGGCGGGGGGGGCGTGGGGGGAGGGTACTCATTTGTTGCTTGCCTTATTCATTAGACCTTTGACCTCGCATCCCTTTCGAGGCGGAGCACCGTTCCTACTCCTAATAGAGACACCTCCAACATTTGGGCGCTCATTACGCTTCTTCCATATATTACACAGAAAACTGTTCGCTTATCCTATCTCGGGCGGGGGGGGGGTAAGGAAGGGGCGCGGGCGGTCGGGAGCGTTGGGCACTTTCCGTCGATCTTACTATTGCTCGTAGAGTACGCCCGCGGCCCACTGTTTTGCGGCGTGAAAACGAGACGGAAAGCTAAACCGAAAGAAACAACCGAAAATAGAACGATGGCTTTCGTTCACGTACAGAATATAGAATTAGGTATGATACCTGGCACATGTTTTTGCTAAGAAACAGCGGTGGCAGCGTTACGGTCAAACCCACAGAAATTATTGTACCACCCGACCAAATGTCGTACAAATGCCATGAAACGCCCCCTCACCCCCCGGGGAGTTGCAATTGCGAGAAAATGTAAAAATCAACCCGGGGCGTTTACTGTATGGCGGTGCAACTTCGTAGGTCTCGGGCCTTTTCGACACCCGGGGCGGTGTAAAAAAATAAAAAAAGTAGAACCCCAATAAACGATAGGACGTATTGGTTGTACCGGTGTACCAGGTGCTGATTTGAGTGGCTGGGTGATTACTGTAAAAAAGCATAACGTTTTTAATGCTTTGGTTGACTGTTCTCGGCTGGTTATGTGCGTACAGCCATTGCGCAAAAAACGTGTATTTACGTATTGCCAGCATTCGCATGTAGAGCACCCCCTTGCATGCTTCGGTAACAGTTCCATTTTTCTCACCAAATGTCTTGACAGCTACACCCCGGGGCGTTTACTCCAAGAACTCGAAAGGGGAGGCGTTTACGACATGGGCGGGGCGTATTTCCCGTTTGTGTTCGAATAGGGGGCGTTCACCCCGGATTATTCTCGTTTTCGCCGAAACTAGCAACCCGGGGCGTTTCTTTTTGCCTTGGGCGATTGCGTTTGATCGCATTACTACTGTATCTCATACTAAATCCAAGTACCCTGTCCCCGAAGCGCGTGCCTGGGCGCATTTCCAATACGCCCCCAAAATTTGGGCGCTCATTGTGACCGTCGACCCCACGCACCCCCACAGTGCCGGGACGGAGCACGTAGGGTTTTTTTCACCGACCAGGCCGACACTGCGAGCACTAAGCTCGCAGCGTCGTGGGGTGTTCCGCGCGACGACTAGGTCCTATTTTGTTGTTGTTGCTGTTATAGCTTTCGACTTCGCGATATGCACCCTCGTGGGAAAGTTTGTTACGCTGCGCCGACACAAACAGTAGGTCTTGCACAACAACCCCATGCTGGCATACGTAAGCTCGAGTCAGCTCCCATCCCAATTGGTGATTTCGAAGCCTCGATGCCAGCCTTGTCCGTTTTCATGCGAGATACAGAGCGACTCGCGTGAGTGGAATACTTTTCGGTACTACAGCAGGGGTCCCCCGATAAGGCGGTCTGAGTAAGGCGGTATCCAGATAAAAGGCGGTCAAAATCGCTTGTCGCGACTGGGGAATTGCACTTATAAGCCAGAAAGAATAAGGCGGCTTCCCCCCGTAAGGCGGTCGTATTGCTCTGGCACATCAATCGCCTTACTGGGGGATAAGGCGTCCTCCCTCTATAGGGCGGTCCTATGGCTCTGGCACACCAACCGCCTTACTGGGGGATAAGGCGGCCTCCCCCTATAAAGCGGTCGTATTACTCTGGCACGCCAACCGCCTTACTGGAGGATAAGTCGGCCTCCCCCAATAAGGCGGTCGTATTGCTCTGGCACACCAACCGCCTTAGTGAGGGATAAGGCGGCCTCCCCCCATAAGGCGGTCGTATTGCTCTCGCACACCAACCGCCTTACTGAGGATTAAGGCGTCCTCCCCCTACAAGGCGGTCGTATTGCTCTGGCACACCACCCGCCATACCGGGGTACCCCTACTGTAGATAAATGGGGGCTATAATGTTATATATAGTACCGTAGACTCGGTAATCGGATCTAGTCGGATCTAGTCGGATCGCGTTGTCGACGAGAAAGAGTGGAGAGGCCACCGGTTATACTAGACGCATTCGAATGGGTCTCTCTACCACGATAAGACCAGGGGCACATGTGGTGGTTAAGAAAAAGCGCAAACGGTACCCGTTCGCACGAGCTTGGCAAAAAGTGTGAACGGTGCACGCGAACGGCAACTGAAAAAATCTCGAAAGGCGTCAACATAGGGGATGGACTACTAACATCCCCTTCCAGAGCAAGAATGCCAAAAAAATAAAAGGTTTCCAGTACATATAGAGGCCTTTCCCACCGGGTGATAATCTTAAAGTTCCACGAAAGGCAAGAAGTCTGCGAACGACGTGGACCTACGAACGTTAGTGTGTACGTGTAACGCGGTACGCGCATCCCCGAGAGTGACTGTTGTAACGCTCACGTGGTTATATATACCTTCGTAGGCGTTATTAATAACTCTTCGCACATTCTCCCGTGTTCTGTCCTGTAATACAACGAAATCTAAAGCATCCCATCTGATCGCTGGGTGGTTTGGTCATCCGGACGTAGGACTTCTGAGCACAGTACCCTGTGTATCACATGTCCCCTTTTTGCTTGCCTTGATGCGGTACTCGAACTGGTACACAAGCCCTCCTGGTGCCCTTGTCTCTCCGAAAGCTCCAATCAGCTCCCACTCCCTCCCTGCAACGAAATTAGACCAGGGAATAAGGTGTCACAGGCCATGGGGTGTTCGCGATCCAGTGCGCTGTTACTGACGTGTACTACCACAGCAGTAGCTGCAGATGTTCGACAACTTTATTCGTAGTTATTGGTTGTTACTGCCTTGTAAATGCAGTAGCCGCAGGATTAAACTAGGCGTTACTGCCTTGTAAATGTAAATGCAGTAGCTGCAGGATTAAACTAGTTAACTCGCGGTCTCGTCGATCAGATTCCACTCCTTCCCGGCGGCAAAAGAGACCGGTAACGTCTCACGGCCAACATGGTGCTCGTGAACTATAAATGATGTGTTGTTACGACTTGTAACACAGTAGCTGCAGGGCGAGAACAGACCGGTCAGGTGTCAAAAAGGTCGCATTGTGCTGACGAACTTCTGCGCTATTGCACTAGTTTGTTACACAGCAGCTGTGAAAGGTCAAACTACTTTACTCCTACTCTCGAAGAGTAAATATCACCTATTTGAAACAAATCTTCTAAACGCGTCAGCTGTGAGTTCGATAGATTTAGAGTCGACACCCATCTTCGCAAGCTGCGTGATACGTCTAATTACCTACGAAGTATTTGTTAGCCTTTTAGCTGTCGAAAAGAAAGCCTCACCCACACCATACCCAAATCGTTCGTCTCCAACAACATGGGTGGCGTTCTAAAGGGGTTACACGAGTACAGCAGCATTGTGTAAGACGAATAAATGTCGTGAGTCCACGGTCCGGCCCGACTGTTCCCGTTCATACGCCGAAGCAAGTATTCGCTAATCTCATATCCTGCCTGCCTGCCTGCCTGAGTGCCTGCCTCTCAGCCAAGCAGCGAACACATCTCCTTCAGGACAGACCTCATGTTATTAGGAATAGACAACTGAAAATTAGTGTGGGATGCTGTTTGCAGTCTGCACCCACATTCATGGGGAACAACTTCTTAGAATTAGTGTAGAGCACGTTTTCTAGTGGTTCAAGGGCTAACTGTGGTGAGACAGGAAGCACCGCCGGACCGGAGACGGGGGACCGGTCTTTCCAAAAAAAAAAGAAAAAAAAGGGTCAGGGTCTGGGTCAGGGTCAGGGTCAGGCTAATGCGAATGCCGACACAAAGCCGTCTCCGCCTAGGAACATGATAACCCAGATATCCGTGCGTTTTGTAGCGTAACCGATGCCTGTGCGGTGTAGCATGCCCTCCACTCTATGGGGTAAGGAATAAACCTGACACGAAGCCGTTTCACCTAGTCTGTGAGAGCCCAGATATTCGATTAACAAAAATTTTCAGCGCAACCGGTGACCACGCCGTACAGAATGCCCTACCCCCCCCCCCCGAAACCTCATGGGGTAAATAAAAAAGTACAGCAGTAACACATCGCCGTTTCGCCTAGGCTATTGAGACCCCAGATATTCGCGCAAGTTTCAGAGTAACCGATGACCGTGCCGTATTGTACGCCCCCCATCCCATTGGGTGCGAATTAAACTTGTCACAGAGCCGCTCAGTCTATCACGCTACGAGAGCCCAAATATTCGTAAAATATTGTGTTCATCGTAACCGGTGACCACGCCGTATAGAATGCTTTATCCATTATACACCCCCACACCGCATGGAGTATAGAGAAACACCAACTTAAAGCCGCTTCGCCTACGCTAGTGAGACCCCAAATATTCGTGCAATTTTCAGAGTAACCGACGACTGTGCCGTATCGTACACCCCCCATCCTAATGGGTACAGATTAAGCTTGTCACAGAGCCGTTGAGTCTATTGGGCTATGGGACCCCAGATATTGGTATAATACTGTGCTTCAGCGTAACCGGTGACCACGCCGTATATAATGCTTCATCCCCCCCCACACCCCATGGCGTACAGAAAAAAAACACTAGCAAACGCCGTTTAGTCCATAGGCTGCCAGGGCCCAGATCTTGGTAATTTTTTTTAGCGTAGCAACCGATGGCCGCGTCGTATAGGACACCCTCCATCCCTCGGGGTACATATTAAACCTACAAGTTTAGGCCCAAAAGAAGCAGAAAAATTCATGTTCTGCAACAGACAGAACTACGCTCCTCTGCCACCCAACAGCGTAGCCCAACGGCCTTTCGATCGAATCTTACGCTGACATGCCGCCCTCTAAATCTCACTACATCGGGTGTATTTCGTGTGCAAGACAGGATACAGTATTGGTGCTAGGGATTAAGGGTTAGGGTCAAGTATAATAGCCAAAATTAGGCTCCCATGGCACCCTCCAGCATGTAGCCCACGGGCTCCTCCAACGATTTCTCCGCTGAGACGGTATATTCTAAATGCACTGTTTTGGAGTTTTTGTTGCTATAGCATAGGATAAAGCACTAATGATCAGGGCTGGCTTCGCCATAAAACGCTGATACGGTAGATCATGGCACGGTTATTCGCGATTACGGTATTTGCAAGGCACGCTTCCGCGGTAAACGAAAACCACGGCAGTCGCGGTACAGCAACCAGAAACCACGGCATTCGCACGGCACGCTTCCGCAGTAAGCGAAAACCACGGTAGTCGCGGTACAGTTATCATAAATCAAGGCATTTGCACGGCACGCTTCCGCGGTAAACGAAAACCACGGTTTTCTTAGTGCAGCAACAAAAAACCACGGCATTTGCACGGCACGTTTCCGACGTAATTGGCCACTTCGGTACGCGCCTTCGTTTTAGTCGTGAGAATAATTCAGCACTTAATTCTTCTCTCGTCCACTTCTGTGTTCCCTACGCTGTTACGAAGCGCTCTCGGCAGTTAGTTAGTGTCTCTCTAGAAAGTTGCCTTGCGTGTCCAAATCGCCTTGCCGTATATGCAATGTGTATCTCTGTCTCGTACTTTGTGACCACAGAGAGAAGTCGTCTCTGTATGAGGCGTCAGCACGCACACTGGTTGTTGTGCTGGATGTGGATGGCATGGGTAAAAAGCTCACTTTAATGTGAAGAACACGCAGCACACGTTAATAGGCAAATTGACCCCCGCAGTCTTCAAAGCTTGGAGTCTCGAACCAAGCGTCCACTGACGATTACCAGATAGGAATAAGGTTGAGCATAATCTGCGCAGGTCTTCAAAGAAAAAAGGCAAGATCTTGTTATATGGGAAGGACACGACATATCACGCGTATCGTACAACATCGTGATGGGAGGAAGATGTATGTAAGCAGATAGATCTACAACGTCACGCGTTTGTAATAACCAGGGCTGCCTTCGGCATAAAGTGCTGATAAGGTAGATCACGGCACGGTTACTCGTGATCACGGCATTTGCAGGGCATGCTTCCGCGGTAAGCGAAAACCGCGGCAGTCGCGGTACAATCATAAATCACGGCGTTTGCACGACACGCTTCCGCAGTAAGCGAAAACACGGCAGTCGCGGTACTGTAATCAGAAATAACGGTACTTGCACGGCACGCTTCCGCGGTAACCGAAAACCACGGTAATTCACGGAATCGCGGCATTTACCACCAACCCTGGTTTATTCACGGTCATTTAATCGGCGTGAAATCGCCGAGGACAGCCCTGCTAATGATAGGGCAAAAATTGCGAGGTCATACAATACGATAAAACGTTAATTAGTATTAACGCGAGGGATTAGAGGCAGGGTCAAGGTTGAAACACCGATGAATACCGTATTAAAGAAAACATAGTAGCGACCCCTGGTTCGGTAAGCGGTTGAGCGCACACGTTTAGCCGCCTGCCACTGCTTTAGGAAGAAGGCGGATGGACACCACGGAAGGGCTTTTGCATGGCAACTTCCTTCCAGATACAACAGGAGACGTTTTGGCCCCGCCCGGAGCGTATAATCTGAGTCTAGCTCACTTGGAAGGACAGAGTAATACCCGCCAACTTTCACGCCATGGGGGCATTTACAAGTCAATTCCCAACATAACAGGATCGTTCTGGTCGGCGTGTATGTTCTGCAGGCAGACCTATCCCACTGCGAAGAACAAAGGTACGAATAGTACGGTGCGTATTATACCAGTTTCCACACCATGGGGAACATTCATGCATTTACACATTTATACGGCGCGGGTAGAAGGCAACAAGTGGCCGATTCACGCGACCCGCGGACTTTTTCAAACATTCCTGGACAGACCCGCGGGTCGGGTCATTACCCGTGAAAAGGTCTGAAAAAAATTAGCCCCCGCGCAAGCAACCGGGCCATTAACACCGACCGGCCCAATAGGACTTGATAGTTGAGTCTACAACGTCGGTTTCCCTTCGACGTCATGTTACAATAATAACGAGGGCGACGCAAAGAAATAAGGAGGCCTAAATCAACCCGGTTAAATAGCCTACTCGTGTATCTATTCGTTTTGTATTAGGTTCGTGTGAGACGCGGTATACATTACATTATAGAGCTGGGGACCTGTATTAATGATGGTGGTTGGACGGAAAACACAAACTGTGAGTAGGAAAACAGCTGGCGGAAGCAGTAAACAGACCAGACAGCGTAGCAAAGTACCCTTGGTTCCTGTTGCAGGAAGACCGCAGCAGCAGCAGCCGAAGAGCAGTGTCGAAAGAGTAAAAAGCTGCGACTAATAGACTCAAAAACGTCTTCGTCAATGGAATGGGAACGTCCTCGTATATGCACGGTTAAACATTGGCAAACAACATGTAACAATCATGCATATAAAATACCAGGTAATTTGCTAAATCCATATCGGGTCTTCCTGAGTACCTCTGCCCTCCCCCCCCTGCGTTCTTTTTTCTTTGTTTTCTTTCCGTTATTTTTATTTCTTTCCGTATTTCTATTCCCTGTTGCTTTTTCTTAGTTCTTCTCGACACGTAGTCTGGCTGGCTTGGTAATGTTCCGCACCCGCATTCATTGCGTTCGGCATTGCAGGGCCAAATCATCTGTGTTTGCAATGTGCATATTTGCTTTGTACTTTGTGACCACTAGAAGTGATACCCAACGAGTACCCGTCCTAAACGGGTACCCGCTAATTTCGGGGGGGAAATACCCGGGTACTCGCGAGTATTTACGGCTGTTTTGGGCGGGTACCCGGGTACCCGAATAACGTCCGGGTACCCGGGTACCTAGGACATTATTTCTCATCAAGTTTAGTTTGCTGCGAAATAGCTACATCTCTTTAGAGAGTTATTGTAATGCAAAGGGTACAGGATTCGGCATAACAACCCTGCCACAATTAACTAATGATATATATACACACCAGTGAAACAGACTACGCCGCGATACAAAACGATTGTGGATATGTATGTGTTTGTGGCTTCAAAGCACAGGCGGGTGAGGCGAGAGGCATGAGCATTTTCATTTTGAAAATGGTTTCCAGGACAATATCGGACGGAAGAGTACCCAGGGAACATGATTTAAGTGATGGTAAGGCCATTTCTTACACAGTCGGATTCCGCCAGTCGAAAACGGTCCTTTTCGACTGGAATCTTCTGGTCCTTCTCCTTATCGTCAGTCGAGTCGATTTTATAGCTTTTGTGCTCTTCCTGGAGGCGGCTGGTGTGAGGGAGTACTGCTGTATCAGATGGCAGTCGAAAATCGGTTGGAATCTTTGTTTTTCGCGCGTTCTCGGTGAAAAACGCGTGTTTTGCGCGCGACGAACTCTTGTACAAGCGGATTGGTGGCGCTGGACTTAGCCGAAATCTGCCAAAGCTAAGTCCGTGCCGTTGCACTCAGCCGAGAGCCGCCAAAGCTACAGCAGGCGTAGCCGTTCTTGGCAAAATGGCATCGATACCGCGCGCTGCTGTCGTCGTGTGATTCACGCTGCTGGCGAGCGTAGCTAGGAATGCGCCACGCTGACTTGCGGCGAGAAGCAGTAGCAGTGATAGCAGCCAAGCCAGCGTCGGCGCTGTGTTATGATACTGCTGTGTGGTACCTGGTATGGGTGTTGTTGTTGTTTCACATTAACTCTTGTAAAAAATCTAGAGTCCGTGGTCACACAAAAGTGCACGCCCTGTAAAAATACATTATTTGCTATTTGTCTGGCAGGCAAATACTCTCTGGAAAACCTGCGCAAATATTTGTCTGGAAGCAAATACTTTCTTGAGAAGCTGCGCAAATACTTGTCTGGAAGCAAATACTTTCTTGAGAAGCTGCGCAAATATTTGTCTGCAGGCAAATACTTTTTTGAGCACCTGTGCAAATATTTGTCTGGCAGGCAAATACTCTCTGGAAAACCTGCGCAAATATTTGTCTGGAAGCAAATACTTTTTTGAGAAGCTGCGCAAATATTTGTCTGCAGGCAAATACTTCTTTGAGAACCTGCGCAAATATTTGTCTGCAGGCAAATACTCGCTTGAGAAGCTGCGCAAATATTTGTCTGCAGGCAAATACTCTCTTGAGAACCTGCGCAAATATTTGTCTGGCAGGCAAATACTGCCCTGGAGAACCTGCGCAAATAGTATTGTATTTGTCCTGACAACTATTCTGAAAAAACAGCTGTTACTGCGGGGAGGTCGGAGGGAGAGATTAGCCGTATCATATGTCATGCGATGGGAGATTGGTGTCGGAAATACAAAAGCAAATCCCTGAAGCGTGCATCTGAAATATCTTTTGATCGGAATGGAAAAACACAGGATCAGCCAAACCGAGAAAAAATGAAAATCTATCGACTACCTATGAGTCATATTATATATTTTTTAATATGCAAATGACATCCCCGTTGACCATTGCCATTTACTTCTTCTGCCATCTACAACAGTCGAAGCCGCCTCACCCCGTACGGAACGCAAACAAACACAAACACGCCGACGCCACCAAACCCCTCCACCATCTTACTCATTCCGTATCATGAGATGAGTCAACTCCTGTGGCAAAGTACAACAAACACCAAGGATCCACAAACACCACAAAGACGTTGCTACTCGTTCTCGCTGCGGGCCTCGTTCTCGCTGCGGGCCTGATCGCCATCAAGCTACTTCTACTATTCCATGCTGTTTAAACGTCCACCTCCCCCGACTCCCCGGCGGTGAGGTCCTCCGGGGCAAATGCGCCGTCGAGCTCCTTCAGCCCTTCCACAGGGTCCACCAGTCGCCCGGGGATCTTGCTTCGCGCGCCAGCTTCGGTCAGCTTAGGGATGTCCTGAGGGATGAGGTCCAGGTTTCCGTGCAGGAACAGGATCATCTCCACGTACTTGCTGTCCGTGGTGCTCCTGGAGGACGTCATCATACGCCCAGCAGCGCTGAAGTCACGCTCAAGCACTGCCGCCGACGCAGGAGCCCCGAAAATCACTCCCGCCCAGCTGCGTTGACGTCGACAATAACTCGAGCTGCTGCCGACGCGCCAGCTCCGTCGCCAGGTGGCGTACCATCACCATTGCCATTTGCTTCTTCGGTACTGACAGCTGGCATGTTGACATGCACAGCCCGCGGTAGTTGCTCGTGCCGTGATGGGGAGCTGGTTTGGTTGTGTGCAGGACCACTGATATTCGCGGCGGCAAATACACGGGGCTCAACGGCCTTTTCGCGGCTGCAAATACACCGGGCTCAACGGCCGTATTTATGCATCACGTATGTACCCCATATAATGTACGTACTTGTGCGCCGAAGAGGTCAGTATCTCCGCATCCGCAATACATTGTTTGCAGGCAAATAGTTTATTGAGAACCTGCACAAATATTTGCCTGCAGACAAATACTTTCTTGAAAAGCTGCGCAAATATTTGTCTGGAAGCAAATACTTTCTTGAGAAGCTGCGCAAATATTTATCTGCAGGCAGATACTTTTGTGAGAACCTGTGCAAATATTTGTCTGGCAGGCAAACACTCTCTGGAAAACCTGCGCAAATACTTGTCTGGAAGCAAATACTTTTTTGAGAAGCTGCGCAAATATTTGTCTGCAGGCAAATACTCTCTTGAGAACCTGTGCAAATATTTGTCTGGCAGGCAAATACTCGCTTGAGAAGCTGCGCAAATATTTGTCCGGAGGCAAATACTGCCCTGGGACAAATACACGCAACTATTATTTGTATTTGTTATGGATATTCGTACAGGGTGTGCAAAAGTGCTGGAGCCCTAGGAAGATCTGAAACACCAAATTAAACCAAAATTCGTCCGGGAAATACTGCGCTTTCCCACCTTGGGTGTGTGGGCGTGTGGGTGTGTGTTTTATGGTGGGATTAGCGATGCGATGGGTTCAAAAACACGTGTGAAACTATCTCGACTGAGTTTTTCGACTGGTAGATCCAGTCGAAAAAGTCCAGTTTTTCGACTGGATCCCAGTCGAAAAAAGTTGAGTCGAAAAAGCTCTTTTTCGACTGCGTAAAAAAACCCGATTTGGGCTTCAGTCGAAAACGGCCGTTTTAGACTGACAAATCCGACTGTATCCGGGTACCCGTTTAAACCGGATACCCGGGCACCCGGAGCCTAATACTCGGCGAGTATGAAGTGGTACTCGTACAGGTCACAGTGAGGTGTGAGGAATGAGACAGCACTTTCATTTTGAACAGGGTTTCTTGGAGAATATCGTACGAAATAGTACCCAGGGGCCGCGATTTAGCGGATGATACGTTGACATACACGGGATTTCGAACGTAATCTAAGGAGTACCCGGGTCCCAAATACTCGGCGAGTATGAAGTGCTACTCGTGTACCCGTGACGGGTATTAACAAGCCGGGTGATACTGCGGTATTCTTTGACTCTGTTACCGATCATTTCATTCAAGTATGGGATTGGATGAGGCTTCCTGCTCCCGCCGGTGGTCCCACCCGTACTTCTCTTTTCTGACCACCAGCCTGGAGCCATGTTACCTCAACCCACCCAAACTTACATTACTTAAAATGGAACTTCGGCGAACATGCAGCAAAATCTTCCGCGAAGGCCGGTGACAGCGGTAAGTCGGAGGCATCGGCACAAGCCTGCTCCCGTTGCCGCTTAGCCCCTGCTACTCTCGTACTAGTGGTAGACCCAATATAGTATCGTGCCATGCTCTCCGTCTTCCAGCCGCCCATGTGCATGATCTCATTCATTGGGGTTCCTGCTAGCGACTTACTCAGGGAGCCGCCTGAGCGAAATGAATGCATTGTAAACTTGCTGGGCAGCCCAGCCGCTCGCAGGTGCCCCTGCAGCGCTGTAACCATGCGCGGCGCAGTCAGCGCGACGTCTCCCCGACCCCCACCTGGCAAAAGTACCGGAAACAAATGTCCTTTGGCGACGTAATCTAACGAGTACCCGGGTCCCAAATACTCGGCGAGTATGAAGTGCTACTCGTGTACCCGTGACGGGTATTAACAAGCCGGGTGATACTCGCGAGTACCCTGGTGAATGGTAAAAGGGTAACACGTCTAGTGACCACAAAGCTCGTCTCTCTCACAATAAATAGGAGGAGGCATGGGCATGGACACTGTCTGTGCTTGATGTACATTAAGCGGGCGCAAATATCAGTTTAATGCGAAGAACACACTGCTGATTAGAATGTCGGTAAAATCGCTTGACAGGCCTGGAATTCCTTCTAGAAACTATAAAATATCTGGTAATAATGAACACACACCACGATCATCAACAGCATCAACAAGGGCACCGCTCCGCGGTGGCTGACGCCGTTCGCGACCCTCGCGCAAGGAAATATACAACTAAATGTGAAGAGGGCGGAAAGAAGGGGCCCATGATTTGGTGCAACAAGCGGTTGATAACGCCAAGAGCTACTTGTGTCAAGCTGATTAGCCCGTGCTGTGCTGTGTGCTTGTTGGCGATGCCACGTTCTGATCGGCAGTGCGGATGTAATTTGCGAAAAAACAACATGAAGACGGCCGAGAGGGGACAATCAAATGAAGAAACCAAAAACACGAGCAGTCTATAAACGTACATACCGGTACCTGATACTACTTTGCGCGACATCTGGTACTTTAAGTTCGAAAGAAAGCACAGCACAAGCGCGGCGCAGCACGGCACAGCACCGCACAGCAGGGCAAAATGCATGGCACGGCACGGCACCGCACGGCACTGCACGGCGCCGCGCTGCTGAGCTATAGCTAGGACTCAGCAACGTCCTGCAGTGGTACCAACAAACTCGTTGGTGCATTGATAGTAGTACCGGTGCCTGGTATGGTATGATACTTCGAATGATATCTACCATGTACTACAGAGTAAGTACAGCAAAGCACAGCAAGCACGCAGCACGGCGCTGCATGGCAAAGCACAGCACAGTACCGCACCGCCGGGCACGGCACCGCACGGCAGGGCACAGTATTATACGGCGTTGCGCTGCTGAGCTAGCGCTGCGGCGCGCTCCCGAGCTGAGCAAAGCTGATGAGCCAAGCTGAGCTCAGCTGGGACCTACTGTGATGATACTTCGTGCAACTAACGAATAAATTGTTCGAATGAGTCTGGCATGGACGAAAGAGTAACTACAGCAGAGCAGCACGGCACAGCACGGCACAGCACGACACAGAACCGCTACGCACGGCACCGCACGGCGCTGCGCTGCCGAGCAAGCGCTGTGGTGCACTGCTGAGATGAGCTGAGCTGAGCTGATGAGCCAAGCTGAGCTTAGCTGGGACCTGGTATGATGATACTACACGCACGAAAGAGTAAGCACAGCAAAGCACGCAACATGGCGTAGCACGGCACAGCACCGCACAGTACCGCACCGCACGGCAGGGCACGGCAGGCACGACACCGCACGACACTGCATGGCGCTGCGCTGCTAAACTAACCCTACGGTGAGCTGCTGAGCGGCGCTGAGCTGATCATGAGCCGAGCTGAGCTCCGCTGGGACCTGGTAGAATGAAACTTCGCGCAATTAAAAAAAAGGGAGAAGGAAGAAATCAAAGAAACATTGGACCGTTCCGCAAGTATTGGGAGGAGGCGGTGTCCAAGTGGGAGGTCCTGAGAGGCCAGGAATGCACCAACGGAGCCTGTTCGAAAAAAAGACGAAAATAAGTAGTTCTATGGCAACCATATTCCAATAGTGCTGGTGTCCTGGATAGTGCCGGTATGTTGGGCTTAAACATACCGCCACTACTGGGAGCCCCATGTAAATAGAGTACGAGTATAAACGGGTAAACACAGAGCAAATACAAAAAACACACAGAGACCACATCGAAGCGGCAGTCAGTCACGGACACAATCGTACAACGACAAAACAGTAACGGCAGCAGCAGACAGGTAGAGTAGAGAAGGGCAGGACCTTTTCCCGTTTCCCCCGTGTTCTTGCCTCGCTGTGATGCTGTCTTGCGTTATACAATGTCGAGTTTTGCTTGAAGGTATGTATACGTTAGTTGATGTTGCTTCAAGAGTACCGACTGTATATAGTGCCGGTTGAATATTGCCACTGCGCTCTGCAATGCCCGTAACATTGGTTGGTACGACTGGAACTCTCAATGATAATTGTATGGCAACCCTATTCCAATAGTGCCGGTGTCCTACACAGTGCCGGTATATCGGGCTGGCGCACACCGGCACTATTGCGAGCCCCATGCAGATAAAACACGAGTAGATGCAGGTAATCACAAAACACAAAAGCACATAAACACATCTAAGCATCAGAAGGTTGCAGGCACATTCGCACAGAAGCAAAGTAGCAGTGGTAGCTGCAGCAGGCAGGCAGGCAGGCAGGCAGGCAGAGCAGAACAGGACTTTCCCCCGTCCCCCCGTGTTCTTGTCTTCCTGTAATCTTGTCTTTTGGTTGTGCCATTGTCGAATTTTGCTCAAAGCTATGTAAGCGTTTGCTGTCATTGCTGACAAAGTATGAGCTATCTACAGTGCCGGTTGGATAGTGCTTCTCTCTACAACGCCGGTGAAAGCGCTCAATGTGAAATTATATTCCAATAATTCCGGTGTCCCGACTAGCGCCGGTATATTAGGGTGACACGTATCGGCATTGGTGTGACCCGCCCCTATACAAGGAGTACGAGTCTGCCTGGTATACTGGTGAACACAAGAGCGCAAAAAAAGACACACGCGCGTACCACAGAGCAAAGCAGCCTCAGCTACAGACACAGTCGTACAGCAGCAGGGTAGCAGTAGCAGCAGCCGGCAGGCAGAGCAGAGCAGGACCTTTCCCCCTTCCCCGTGTTCTAGTCTTCCTGTGGTGCTGCCAACGTCGAGCTCTGCTTGAAGGTACACATACGTTAGCTGTCATCGCTGACAAAGTTCGGGCTATACAGTGTTGTTCGGACGTCGCCTCAGATGCTGACCCTAGAAGCCCGCCGGCAGCGGGCTAGTTGTGCTGTGCATCGTTCCCTGCTGTCAGCTGCTGCCACTAAATCCAGCCTGCTCGGGCTAGTCGTAGCGGCCGCTCACGACAAAATCATGTCTGTGTTTCATATATATGCCCACTCGTAGGCAATGAGATTATTCGTCGGGTCAAGCGTTCGCTGTTTCTCACAAGTCGGTTTTGGGGCGAGTAACCGTATACTTTGTATCACGCAAGACAGTACACCCCCCAGGGCCATTTTTCCAAGCTGGTTGTTTCGGCACCGGGACGCATCCTACGATAGAGGTAGCAGTTTTCGTCTGAAATGTGTTCTGGATGACGGGGCTCCTTAACCCAAAATCGTCGGGAAAAAAAATAAATAATAGGCCATTTTTTTTTTGCATGATTCTCCGTTGTGTACCTGGGCCATGGGATTTTTTCATCCGGTTTACCCAAGTCAGGTTTTGGGAGAGAGGCCGTAGGCTCCCAAAGTGAGGGGTAGTATTAGAAAAAAAGTGGTGCACCTCTATTGTAGCACGCGTGCCGGGGAGAGGGCAAACAAACGTCGAGCGACCCGTTCGTGGAACCAAGTCGAAAAAAAAAAAAAAAAAAAAAAAAGTCTCGACGAGGTTTCCCCAAAGCTGGCATCCAAAAAAAGTGAGGACACCGTTCGGTGTGAGCTGTGAGTCCTCGCGGAAGGTGGATACTCAACTTTGCAAGCTGTCCGTGATAGATCGTTCGCGCGTTTTCTAGATGCATCAAAGGAGGGGAGAAAGTAACGTTATCCTGGCCTACGACTTGGTATCCAGTACATCAACCGTTTTCGTTTTGGGTTGCCCCGTTGATCTGCTGGAGGAAATTGGCTTGGAAGTTCTGCCCAGGGGGTGTTGTGAAAGTACTTGTAAGTGTCGGGCAGCCTTTTCCTCGCGGTGCATGGTGTCTTCCACTCGTTCATCTCCGGAAAACTCACAGGATGGACACAAGGAAGCTAAGGTGCAAAATCTCGGGCCATACGGAACAAACCTAGTGACGATGGGGGGATGTGCTCTTCCTCGGAGCATCACACCGCATGCTTCCGAACAAACTACGTGTACGTATGAGAGTTTTGGCACGATTTCTTTTTTTTTTCAAATCCTCCGGCGGATGGGGAAAAATAAAGCTCAAGCTCACCACACTTCCACGTATTTTCATACACGTCGTGTGCTACAAATGATGACTGAACTAACCGTCATGTCATGGAGCATTTCTGTAGCTTACTCATCTAAGCAGAGCGTTCTACGACAGTGTGCTATCTTTGGTGTTGTACGGCATACGCCTGCGCTAGTAAGGAGGCCCAGAAAAATCGAGGTGCACCCCATCCCCTACCGTAGCATGCTTCTTCAGGTCCCGGTGGGATGAGGAGTGCCAAGCGGCCTGAAACGACTGTTACGGCAAGGAGTGCCACGCGGGACCTGTTTTGTTATCCCGCGTTCCCTACAGGGATTTTTTCCCAGAACATGATCATCTATCAAGTGAAGGGCTCTACTCGCCCGCTTGCAGTGGACTTGAATATTCAAGGTGAAGAAAAAGAAACCAGAAGGTAGACGGCGGGCGAACTGCTTCGGCGCGCAAAACTAACGAAAACGGTTCGCGTCGTTCGTTGTTCAATATCTGCAGGACCGTTTTCATCCCCCCATTCCCCCCCTGATAGTTGTCCACACACGGGACAGATCAGATCCCTATTGATGTTAATGATTTGTGTCTTTCAGGCACACAGGTCCCGGGTCAATATGATCTGCATGGCCCATAGACCGTGTTACCGGGGGAGAGACGGATGATCTGAAATATCTAGCATAGTTTCCTGGACTGGATCTGTACTACGCAGATCCCACACAACATATCACCACGACAGATCAAGGATCTATATGAGATAGATGGTCTAGATTATCTAGGTCGTAATCTACCCGATGAGTGTAAACTTGATCGTCCACCGGGTGGGTATCTTTGATACGGAGTCGGCCCGCAAGCCGCAAGCACTTACGACTACTCATTTGGAAAGTAAAAATAAAGCACTCACGATATATAAAAATGACAGATTGATTTGCACCCCCCCCCTTTTAAACTCCGCCCTCCCCTCACCGGTTGTACGAATTACAAGATATAGTTGATAAACTGATGCAATCCTTCCACAGCCGTCAGATTTTGCCCCCCTGAAAAACGGGTTTCATAGTTTCCGCGCACAGATTGACTAGCATCGCCCCGTTGACCCTGGTACAAGCTGCGCTGTAGTTCTAAGGGGAGACGCCGACCTATATCCTTAATGAAGACACACACCCAGTAATACGCGCGATTGGAGTATGACACTCAGCTTGAAAATATGAGCTTCGACGAAACCTTTGATCTCACAGCAAGAGTGTATTTTGTATTTTTATAAAGACATGAAGACAAAGACTTACTCGTATCATATAATTCAACACAATACAAATCGTAGAGAGCTTATTAATGAGACAGCACGGCACGTGGAAACAAATACCCGGTATCGTAAAATAAATTAATAGATATAAACTTGTCTGGCGCGGTCGGTCGCTAGCCGAGACTTTCTATGGATTTCTGCGCTTAAATAAGCATGATATTCGTACTTGGTACGATGAAAACATTATTTTAAGTCTGTTTTTTACTTGATTGCAGCATACCGGTTTCTCCCCGGGCTGTGTTGGTTCTTCCAAAAAACGCATGAGGATTGTTCACGGCTGCTTGCTCCTGCTGATGCTATCTTTACTGTTTTGTTTCGTCATTTTTCGCGTTTCTTCCCAACTTAAAGTGTATGGGCTACGGCCGTATGGTGGCTGTACAAAAAAAGTGATAGGTTGTTGTGCTTCTACAATAATTGTGAATAAATTCATCCATGCATCGTTTTAAAACAGGGTCGGGACGATAGAACAATCTTCTCGCTACGTAAACCAGCAAAGTGCATGTACAAAAAAAGTGGCAGTACGCGTTTTTTTAGTCTCTTCTTGCGTCACCCTCTTCCGCACCTAAATATTGATTTTAATACATTTCTTTGTGCGCAGTTGGACATAACGTATTTTTACCTGCACGTATTGTACGAGAGTTTTTTTTTAAGGCCTACCTATTCGCTACGTACCCCGCTCCGAAGGGAACAATTTTGTTGCGCTGTTCTATTGTTTTCCCTCATACTACTTGTGCTACTTCCACGACGTTTCTAGATTATTTTCGTCAGTCTTCAATAAGCCGTCTGCCCTCACCTCACCTTAACCTACTACATGTTCCTGTCTACTTTTTCTTATACAAATACAACTTACTTTGATTATTAACAGTTTTTGGGGGGGGTTGCCTCAATTGCAGCACATGTAACAACTCCAATAAAAAAAATGGAGTAGGAGCCCGAAATTACCTATTAATACGCACTAAAACTACTCGTGTTTGTACAACAATAATAATCGTCCACATACTACAGTAACTAACTGCTCCCTTCATTTTGATATCGATCTGTTGCTCCTACTTAGTCGCTGCTACTGCCTCTGTGTTGTTGTCGTTGTCGTTGTTGCTGCTGTTGAGCTACTACAAATGATACTATTAATAGCGCGTCGTATATATATATGATTTCGCTCTCTTTTCTTGCGACACCCTCTTTTGGTCTGCTCTCCTTTTTTATTTTCTCCTTACTTTCTACTTTGCCGTTTCCTGCTATTGCTGCGTTTGTTTATGTTTAGTAGTTCTTGGGTTCTGCGCTCACTTTTTATTCTTCATTCGTAGCATTTCTGCCTCCTTATATATTTTCACCTCCGAAAAGGGAGAACTTGTAGGGAAGTAAGAAATCGGGTGTACCAAGACGAACAATTTCACGTATAGCAGAAATAGCGACCGATACCAAACCGCATGTATGGTAGACAGTAGCAGGGAACAGTACCCACCAGACTCCGGCGGTGCGATGAACGTCGATAGAAGTTTCTCGGCAGCTTCCTTGGGCTTTCCAAGCGTCCCCGCTAGAGAAAAGCCTCCCATGAGCTCACTTTTGACCACAGAAATGTTCTCTCCGCCGTCGCCACCTTGTTCAGAACAGTTCGCGGGACAAAAGTCAACCCAGGCCCACAGCAAAGGCAAATAATCAAATCATGTCAAACTTTGAAGGAATTTCATCAAAAAGGAACATCATGTTGATTAGCCCTGATACAATAAAACAAAACACGAAAAATGTTCCTTCCTTCCTTCCTCCGCCCCCCCTCCCTCCCTCCCTCCCTCCCTCCCTCCCTCCCTCCCTCCCTCCCTCCCTCCCTCCCTCCCTCCCTCCCTCCCTCCCTCCCTCCCTCCCTCCCTCCCTCCCTCCCTCCCTCCCTCCCTCCCTCCCTCCCTTCCTCCCTCCCTCCCGACCCTCGTCCCGTCGTACTTATATATGGTGGCGGGTCTAAAAATATCTCAGACCCAGTTTTCTCTACTCGTCTCTTGCCGGGGTACCGAAGCTCCTCGAAACGAATGGTGACCCTAAACTATCCGAACCGTTTCAACCGCGACACCCCGTTACCCACCCCACCTCTTATTTCCCTCCCACCCACCCTCCCCCCCTTCCTTCCCTCCCTCCCTCCCCCCCTCCCTCCCTCCCTCCCTCCCTCTCCCCTCACCTGGGGGTCCGAAGGCCACCTGCGGGGACGTCGCGCTGGGCCTTCTCTGCCGCGCGCGCGACACGGCCGACGGCGCTGCCCGCATCTCCTCGAGGTCGCGCTGTTGCTTAAGCGCCAAGCCCTGGTTGCGGTCGGAGGCAGGAAACACAACAACCTCACCGATGGTACTGAGCTAATTTCTAATGCGGCGTCATATCCTACTGCACCTACTGGCTGTATAACGCATGGCAAGTAGGCGCGGAAAAGTATGTTGACCTTGGTCGCGCTGTTGCTTAAGCGCTGTTGCTTGAGGGTCACGCCCTCGGGGGGTTCCGAAGAAGACTATCAACCCCACCAATGGTGGCTATTACCAACCCTTGTCACACACTTAATGCTAGCCACAGGCGGGCAGGGCGATGACTCTCTGCCCGCTTGTGGCAATTTTTACATACCACAAAAAGGCTTTGTGATGGGGGGGAATGCCGATATCGCCCCCCTCTCCCCCAAATGGAGAGTTCCCGTATCCCGATACTGAACCAAAATACCGGTGTTTTCGGTCAGCTGTACGTTGGTATCCATCGCCACAAACAGTAGGCACAGTAGGTGCAAATTGTACTGTTCTTGTAGGGTGTGTATTGTACTGCTGTCCATACAGTAGGTCCACACAATAGTGGCAGTATGCTTGCTGTTGAAGTGGGTTGTCAAGGCAACCGGGGCTGGGTATCCGGTTGGCGTGTAACCTGTATCGGTTTTCATGCACCGCAGTGTAGCAGTAGCCGCAGAAGGACCTATTCCGGTATTTTACGTTAACCAGTTCACTAACAAGTACTGCCAAAATATTCCAATTCAATTCCCAATGATTTTGCCCCCTAAACGCTAAACTAATCTCCTGGGTTTTACATGTTATACCCCTTTCAATGTACGTGTTACTGAAAAATGATCACACCTGGTGCAGATCACGATCTAGATCATCTACAGTGGATAGTCTACAGTAAGTAGCCTATAGCTGCCACTATGAAATGTTGTGCAGGATCCGTGTATGTGGAGTACAGATCCAACCCAGGAAACATGTGGTGGACCATACAGATCGTACGACTCTCACCTGGTAACATGAGCTAGACCATACAGATCTTCCCTGAAGATCTAGACCATCAAGTTGAGATCGATTATCTGTCCGACGTGTGCAAAACGACCCAACTAAATCCAATTTGTCCCAAACACTTGGGGCGCAGTGTTCAAGAGGCGAACCCTCGTAGTACTCACTCAGAAGTAATCCCAATGACATCTGTACCAAAACCGTGTAAAACCCCCCTGTTGACCCTGGTATTAGCTATCACTAAGGGGAGCACCCGACCTATGCACCCCTCATGAGGACATACACCCGTAACACGCGCAGTCGGAGTATCCCACACAGCCTGCAAAGATGAGTTCGGCGAAAAGCTCGACCTCACAGCTGGAGCGTATTCTCTTGTTCAGTTCACAACAACAACAAAAACTTGGGGCGTAATATAGCGCCCCTTAGCACCCAACCCGCAACAAAAGCGATCAACCACGACCAAGTTAAAATGGTAAAGCATATTTGATTCTACCCATCGAACCGTGACTTTTGTGAAGGTAAAACATATTTGGCGTGGTAAACGTCAGCCGGCACCCACCGAATCTCCCACCCACTCCTGCGGGTAGACGAACTCGTATCCATCTTCCGCATTGTAGTATCTAAGGAACCGAAAAATCGGGAACAACAAAAAAGGGGAGGAGGAGGGGGTGAGGGAGTACTCATTTGTTGCTTGCCTTAGTCATTCGGCCATTGACCACGTACCCGTTTCGAGGCGGAGCAGGGGGGGAAGGGGAGGGCGGCGATACGAAGTGTCACCCCCCGTCCAACCCTGGGGGGGGAGGGGAGGGCGGGAATACAAATGTGTCGGACCCCGTCTAACCTGGGGGTGGGGGAGGGGTGGAGGGCGGGGATAAAAAAGTGACCCCCCCCCCGTTGAACCGCAAGGGGAAGCAACTGCTCCCTCCCCTCCCCGCCCCTCGCTACAACCGAGAGAACAGTGTGATTTCCTCCGATCCACCCCCCGCCCCCCCGAGTACACTCCCACCCCACCCCTAGTGTCCCTGGCGGAAAAATTGTTTGCCACGAGCATTTGCTAGAGCTGGGTGTGCCATTTGAAGGCGGCAATAAGTTCAGACCAGGTTATTCCTGGCCGGCTACTGGGACCCTTCTTTGTTTTTTCGCGAGCTACATACGAAACTTTAAGACTTTTCATCTGATATCATTGGTGACGTGGAACGGAGTTGGAGTGTGGCTACTATGAAGTAGCATGCAGTCTAGGTGGATCTCTCTGTCCCAGTGGGGGGCAGCCGCGCGCGTGGGTACCCTGTTGGTTACAGTTCCACCATGCTTGGCCTTTTCGTTTCTGCGTGGATGGAGAAATCAGCACACGGACACCTAGCACACCGCCCAGGGCAAGGCTTCAAGGGTGTGTCTGGTAGGGCGGTTCGAAGAAGGCATGGGAGTTACTGCGTTATGGGAAATTACGCATAACTGATTCCAGGGTAAGTGCATGGAAGCAGTGATGTAAACGATTGTTTCCCCTTTTTCCGGGCAAATAAATCCTTAATATATATGTGGAAACCCCTGGCTTTTCGTTTTTCGTGTTTAGCTTCATGGCCATGCAGCCAACGCCCATGGGGACGCACTCGAAAGTGCAACCGCACAGCAGATACTTCGGGAACCCGACGAGCCCCTTGACAATTTTTGATGCATGGAGAAGTCTTCGCCTTAACATTCCCCGCAGCGTATACGTATAAAGATGTACGCCGGTGTGGTGAACCAGGTGCGCAACATCTAGAACCCAAATTGAAGCAACGGGGAACGCTGGGAAAGTATTTATTTTGTGATGATAACATCACGAAGGCACGGTTCATATGCTTGACCCGGGGATGGCTCGGTTTCGTCCCCGATGCAAGACGCGATTTCGCGTATTTAATCAGAACAGGTGACTTCCCGAAATTACACGTGATTAATTGGTTCACAACCACGGAGTATACTCTGGGTTACACGGGTTCTATCAAACCTGGCAATGCCGTTTCTACACGGGTAGATACCGGGTATACCCGGCCACATGCAGAGCATAATACCGTGCCCGGGAAGATAACCGGGTACATCCAGAGTAAAAAACCGTACCGGGGTAAACACCCGGGTATTTTATTGTACTTTTTCATGTGTTATCATCACCTCTACTTTCCAGCTCAACACGTAGGAGCTTTTAACCTAAGTAACTTTCTGGACAAGCCGTGGGTGGTCACAGGTGTCTTCCTTTCTCTCCCGCGGTACGTGCCTTCATTTCTACCGCACATACCGGAGTTCAGCATTTCCACTGTTCAGTTTTTTCGCTCGTCCATTAAATATCGACTTTCGCCAACTCGAGATTTCGCACGTTCGATCTGCTAGCTAGAAAGAAATAGTCCCTTGCGGGGTTCGAACCGACGACATCGACCTCAATAGTTGCGCGGCTAACTATTGAACCACAGGGGGCGCTGGCATTATGGGGTATGATGCCTTGATAAACACACCCTTGCAAGGCGAGAAAACAAAGTTAAAAAAAAGAAAACGCAAACGCTTGTCACACTCGCTCAGAACGCACTGCAACGCACGCACGGGAGCCCGGTGTTGATCTGTGTACCAGGAGTAGAGGCGTTACCCTCTTACCAAGTACCCGTGTACTCGCGAGTATTACTCGGCTTGTTAATACCCGTCACGGGTACGAGTAGCACTCCATACTCGCCGAGTATTTGGGACCCGGGTACTCGTTAGATTACTTTCGAAATCCCGGGTATGGCAAAGCATCATCCGCTAAATCGCGTCCCCTGGGTATTATTTCGTACGATATTCTCCAGGAAACCCTTTTCAAAATATAAGTGCTGTCTCATGCCTCACACCTCACTGTGACCTATACGAGTAGGACTTCATACTCGCCGAGTATCAGGCTCCGGGTACCCGGGTACCCGGTTTGAACGGGTACCTTTCTTACGCGGGTACCCGGGTACCCAGGTACCCGGGCACTTTTTAAATTACGTTCGATTTCCCGGGCATGGCAACTTACCATCACCTAAATCCCATCCCCTGGGTGCCGTTCCGTCCGATGTTCTCCTGGAAACCATTTTCAAAATGAAAATGCTCATGCCTCTCGCCTCACCCGCCTGTGCTTTGAACCCGACAAACACATACATATCTACAGCGGATTTGCATCGCGGCGTAGTCTGTTTTACCGGCGTGTATGGATATCATCAATTAATTATGGCAGGATTGTTATGCCGAATCCTGTACCCTTTGCACTACAACTCTCTCAAGAGATGTAGCTATTTCGCAGCAAACTGAAATTGATGAGAAATAATGTCCTAGGTACCCGGGTACCCGGACGTTGTTCGGGTACCCGGGTACCCGCCCAAAACAGCCGTAAATACTCGCGCGTGCCCGGGTATTTCCCCCCAGAAATTAGCGGGTACCCGGGTACCCCGGGTACTCGTCGGGTAACACGTCTAACCAGGAGCACTCCTCCCGTACAGCTCCACATTTTCCCGCGCATTGACTTTGACGCCATGCCACGTCCTTTTCGCGGTGTGGGCGCCGAGAGCGCGATGCATAGCGATTTAGAGAATGCCAGAAGGTACCCACCAGAATAGATAGGTACAAAAAATACTCGGGGAGTATAAAAATGTCCTCGGTACTCCTGTACCACTGAGGACACAGACGTGAGGAGCGTTGGTGTATTGATAATAATACAGAGAGCGCGATACATACATATTTTTGAAAAATATATTTTAAGGACGTCAGCCGTGAGTTCGACGGATTTCAGGTCAATACTCATCTTTGCAAGCTGCGTTGTTGCTACTTGTAATATACTATATGGGTGAGTTTTTATTGGGATGTGTCCTATTTTTTGTCCACTATAATGGTAAGTGTTGGTATTGTTACTGTAGGTGGGGAATTTTGAGCTAGATCTAACATTTCATATCTATTTATATAAATTTATTACTGCTGTAGTTTCCACTGAAGTGCTCTATCATATGTATAGTAGGCGGTTTATTTTGTTTTTTCATATTTAGCCAAAATGTACACACCATGAAAGATAGGTACATAAAGTACTCCGGAGTACGAAAAAAAATACTCAGTGCTCTGGTACTATTCAGGAAAAATACGTAAAGAGTGTTGGTGTATTGATATGAACACTCGAACGGTCCATACATTTCAATCCAGTGTAACATTATATAGTCCCGCTGAGGGAAGAAAATAGCAACACCGGACGCGGTTCAAACATCGTCCGCACCACCACCAACAGTGTCATCGCATACATACCTTCAAAGCGCGCAACCCTATTGGTGTCACGCGAGCAGAGATCGTGCTTGCGCGCTACGAGTGGAAACGGAAAAGACCCGTTGTCATCATATACCATCAACACGCGCCACAAGCTCTCGACACACGAGCAGAGACGGCTGCTCTCTCTCGCGCGCTGATTGAAAATCGAAACGAAAGGCTCCAAAGAGCGCAAGCTCACACACACCGCCCACGCGCTTTCGAGCTCCCATCTTCGCCCACGCCCCTTCAGAACAGCGCCAAGTTTTTTGGGGACAGCAGCACTTGAATTATCGTGTGGGATGCTAGAGAGTTTGTCATGTACCGAACGACCAAGGCTAGGGTAGGGCTAGGGTAGGGAGAGCACCCCCTTTTTCGCCGCCGGATTTGAGCCACGCGCACGAGTGCCTCTGTACCTCATTGACAAAAATGAGTCTTACTACGGTAGCCCCCCCAACTTTTCTTTAACGAAACCGCCGGTTGCAAAACAAGCTCCCGATCGTATCTCCCGAATACGGTGTCCCTCGACACCCCGACGTCATTGATCCATAAGCTTTTGCACACTAGAAAACTTATTGATACTTTGTTTTCAATTGTATCCTTCTTTGTGTCGAGCAGCCGTGAAACCGTTCGTTAAAGAAAACCGCGGGTTGCGGGGGGGGGGGGCTATCGTGGTAAGAATCAGTCAAATGCTTTAGGCGGTTTGGTTGGCGCAGCGTGGCTAGCGAACCATTCCGCTGCAGATTCATATCTCAACGTCATAACAGCACGAAAGCTCAAGACCGCAAAAGGAACAGGGGAGTCACTCGCGCGAGTTCCCTTTTTATCAACCCAACAGAGGACGGAAATCGCAAACATCACAAAATATCGTACACGAGAACCGAGAAAAATCACCCACACCCGGCCCAGCAGCTGCTGGCCAGCTACTAGCAACAGCACAGTATCTGTTCGCGCGTTCTACCAGTCTGCCAGCACTGTCCCGTGTCCTGTATCCACGTGGTATTGCCACTGGCGCGATCAACCAAATTCTGCAATTCTGCTGCAATCAATGTCAATTCTTCAACCACAGAATAAGAACCGAAACGCCGACGACACACTATTCTTGGTTCGGTTCCCGAAGCCTAAACGTTTTCTCCTTGTTCGCAGTGGTCAAGGGGTTAAGTTAACGAACATCGTCCATAAAAAAACGCTTGAGAGGTGAAACCGTCACGCTTGAAACGACGTCTAACGACGGAGGCCCGTCACCAAAAATTGACCACCGCTCAACGGTGTACGGCCGAGGTAACCCACACGGCAATTCCTACCGGTGGCGGTTACGGTTGTGGCAAGCATTCGTCACGGCATCCCCCCCCCCCCCCGACAATTGCCGTTCGTCGCACACCGAAAATGCCGTCGTTAGATAAGCTTGCTTGAGAGTTGAAACCGTCACGCTCGCAGCCGTCAGCTCTGGGACAACGCTTCAAACACAAATCATCTACACATTTTTGCACATTCAGTTTTCGAGGACGTGCACAGAAACCACGTTCCGTCGAACATATCGTGAAGAACATAGGTTTTGAGAACGTCCATGAATGTTCGATGTTTGATGGCGTTCTACAGTAATACCCGAAACAAATTCTAAGAGCCGGCAACAATACAATAAGATTCGAGAACGTCTTAAAGAACAATCCAGGAACGTCGCGAGAAAATCCCACGAAAAAACCCTAGAAAATCCTGAGAATATTCCAAGAATATTCGAAAAGAGAGGGAGAGAACAACAACCCACCTCTTGAATCCCCGCACTGGATACAGCACGTTAAAACGGGCGCCCCTGGACACATCCGGAGCCAGGCTGCCCAGCAACCCCGAGGCTACCCCAAAAAAATCGACTACTTTCATCAAATCCGAGAATGTCCGGAGAACAATCCAAGAACACTCCGATATAAATACTAGAAAAATCCGCGGAATTTTTCGAAGTAATGTTTTCCAGCAATCCCAGCCAAATCTGAGAAAAAGGCATTTCTTGAAACCCCCCACGGGAAAATTCCCAGAAAAATCAAAAGAAATCTCTGAAAAATTCCAGAAAATTGACGTAATATATCGAAAAATCTGACAGAGGGGAGAAAAAGATCGAAAAAAAAGCTCACCTCTTGAAACCCCCCACGGGAAACAGCACGTCCAAACGGGCGTCTCTTGACGCCTCTGGAGCCAGGCTGCCGAGCACCCCGGATGTGACGCCGAACAGGTTGCCCCCGAAGGCTACCCCGGCGCCGAGCAGGGAGTAGAGGAACACCCTCCGTGGCGTGACCCCGTTGGCCTGCATGTCGTCCCAGAACTCGTTATCCTTGCCGTAAAAGTACCTGCACGAGTAAAAAAAAAAAAACACCGGCACAGCGTAGGTTTTCTTTTTATTCGTGCTCTTTTTTTCTTTTCTTGTTCTCTCTTTACTTTTTTCTTCAATCTGGGAACCTTGGTGAGCGATCCACGCAAAACAAAGCTCATGCTGACTTTGAAAAAAAAAATACATACATAAAAAAGGGCAACCCGATGAATAAGAATTCCATGTCCCCTGGGTTCTAAAACAACTCATGGCAGTGTAGCGCAACACACAAAGGGGTATTCCAGCAAAAAAGTGCCCGTCTGGAACACCTTTTACGGCAGAATGCGCCATTTTTTTTTTTCGCCCTGCAAAGTTCTTACATGAGCTCTCTACCTCACTAACACAAAAAAAAACTTTAAGCGATTTTTTGGGCGCAGCATACATTACCACTCCATTGCGGATACATGTCGCAAAAAAACAACAACACACACACGACACGAAAGCTTAAGATCGCAAAAGGAACAGCGGGGTCACTCGCGCCAGTGACATCGAGCCACCGAAAAAAAAGTCCCAAAAGTGACCCCCCCCCCCCCCTCCCCCCCCCCCTCCCCCCTCCTACCGTTAGCTTTGGGCCTGGGACAAAGGCTACGGGAGAGTGCGAAAAAAAAAGGTGCAAAAATAACAACAAAAAACGCTAAACAACTTTTTTTTTCTGTCTGAGGCTCCTAACCTCTCGAGGACTATTACTATCAATATTACTATTTTTTTTCTGAGAAAAAAGTTACCAAGTACTATCTTTGAGAAAACCGAAAGCGCAACCCGACGACCGAAACCCACATGGCCTACTGCTGTAGCTGTAGGTACACAAAAGCGTTCAGATTGCAAAACAAGAATTGACATATCCGGACGAATTTTGGGAAAAAAGAGCCCCGTCATCCAGAAAAAAAGCAAAAAAAAACAAAACAGACAAAAAGGGTTACAGCAGTAGCCCCCCCCCCCCCCCCCCCCCCAGGTAAGGCGGTGGTGTGCTATGGAGAGCAATATGACCGCCTTATCGGGGGAGGCCGCCTTATCCCCCAGTGCCAGAGCAATACGACTGCCTTATAGAGGGAAGGCGCTTTATTTATTCCACGTTATGAAATCAATTCTCCGGTCGCGCCATGCGATTTTGACCGCCTTATATCAGGATACCGCCTTACTCAGACCGCATTCATGGGGGATCCCTACCGTGTGTTTACCGCTCACGTTGACACTTGGAGAGTCTCCGTTTCCTCCCCCTCCTGGATAACGCCCTTGCCCTCGTTGATCACAGTGTCTAGTCCCGTGACCATCGCTGCCACCACGGAATCGAACACCACCTCGGTTGACTCCGCTGTCGCCTTCTCCAGCCTCTCCCTGGCCTTAGAGAGCTCCTGACGAGCACGCACGCACGCACGCGAACAGGGCAGAGATAGGGGGAGGGGGGAGTGACATGTACATATTGCTCGCACTCATAGCAAAGATTGGTGTTATCCCGGAAGGGTATGCAAGGATAGTCTCCTGGTGTCGCGATGCTTTCGAGTTCGTTGATTGAATCGGGCCGACTTCGTAACAGGAATACCCAGGGCTCTCTCCTCGCCACGTAATACATACAGTATAGTAGTATTCAGAAATGATCAGAAGAATCCTCGCTAGCGTACGTGGACAACTCGTGGGCGGGGGTACATACAAGAGGGACACCAGAAGCACATGACGGTGGAGTCCAGAGAAGAGTCAGGGGAGGTGCCACCGCCGCCACCGCCGTCGCAGCAGCAGCAGCAGCAGCAGCAGCAGCAGCATCGACAGGAGCTACACGCGCCGGTGGTAGATCAAGCAGAGGCAATAATGCAGGTGGCGGAGAAAAAAGAGACGACCAGCAGCAGCTACCACAGCAGCAGCTACCACAGCAGCAGCTACCACAGCAGCAGTTACCACAGCAGCAGCAGAAGCTCCAGCGTAGGAAATCGCCTCCACTGCTGCCATCGCCCCCCCCACTTCCGCCTGATAGTGGAGATGGTGACGGAGAGAGTGGAAAGGTACGCTGGGAGTTTGCATCGAGAGCGCGTGTGGTTGGTTGTTGGAGCTCAGATTATGAGGAGGAGCGTACTTACGGGGGAGAACGCGAGCGTTGTTGGTCTTGGGGATGATAGCAAGGAGTACGAGCGGACGAGAGCAGCAAGATTTGTAGCTGGAGGGGTGATCGGCATATTCGTGGTGCCTGTAGAGGGGGACAATTGTTGATTCGAAAGCAAACGCTGCAGCCCCTGGCAAAATAGAGGTTGCGGTAACCGGAAAAATTGCCAAGAGGCCAGTAAATGCCTGGAGAGCCCATCGAGACGCCAACGCCAGTCAACCAAGCGAGAATCCCGATATAACAGCGGACCAGCGCCAGCCCAGGACCAACATAGGAGCAGGCGTTGTACAAATCCTCCCAACAACACTCAATCAAGAAGCAGGGGTTGTACAAACAACCAGCAATGGCTACTAATGAGTGGGTTGCAGTAGCTTTTGCTCCTGGCATCACATGGCAAAGATAGCCCAGCGCTTCCATGGTCTCCCCGCCGGCCGGTGTTGGGACTGCGCAGCTCCTAGGTTTGTCCTGGGCTGGCGCTGGTCCTTCATCATCTAGGGATTCTCGCTTGGTTTGACTGGCATTAGCGACAGTAGTAATGACTTGCTGTCGTCCCCATTTTTTTTTCTTCTCCCTCATTTCCCTCCCCACCGGCCTTATGCCGGTATCTTCTTCCTCTTCTTCGTGGTGTTTTTTGTTTTTGTCCGTGAAACAGTAGGTATCTTCGCGTTGTTTTGTCCGTGCAACAGCAGTTATCTTTTTACGCGTTGTTTCCCGTGCAACAGGTATCTGTTCCTCTTCAGCACGTATGTTTTTCTTCTTGCAGCCTTTCCTTTCCGATCTTCTTGCATCACATTCTTCAGAACACCTGTCGTTTGTTTTGCTTTGTTTTGCTTTTTTTCTTTCTTCTTTTTTTTGCCTCTTCTTTCTTTTTCATGGTCTGGCTTGTCTTATTGTGTTCTCGCACCCGGTACGCTAGCATGTCACTTTCTTTAGCTTGATGATTGAGTGCGATTGTTTGGTTTACTCTGTCTCGCAGTCTGTGACCACACAATTTGTACCTGGTATCTCTCTAGGGCGAAGAAGTCAGCACGGACACTGGTTGTACTGATGCCGTTGGGTAGAAACAACGGTTTACCGTGAAGACAACACACACAGCGTCGCGATGGGCTCTCCAGGCATTTACTACCCTCTTGGCAATTTTCCGAATCCCGCAATCTCTATTCCGGCAGAGGCTGCAGCGTTCGCTTCCAGTAAGTAGCCTCGCTGCTGTTCCTCGGTAAGCCTCAGAAAAGAGGGAGCCATCCTCACAGTAACTTCCCGAAAACACGGATACCAAAGTACCGAACACTACACCAACGATGTGCGTATAATTCTTCACCGAAAAAACACTAAACACCAACGTACCAAACACTACACCCGTAAGGTGTGCCTCGTATCACATTTTCCACCAAAATATTACAAAACCGAAAAAATAGGAAAAACTGTGCCATAAGGATGGGTGACCAGATTGCCCAGACCAGCCCAGCTGGGCGCGGGGGGTGGGTGGGGTCTCTTATTACAGATACTATGCTGCTGCTACTACTGCAAGACTTGCACGTAGTCTATGCACGCTCAACACATTTTTTTTTTTTTTTGTTAAGAACTGTGTAGTCCGTACGTAGACTACGTGCAAGTCTTGCCGTAGTAGCAGTAGTATGTTAACTGGAAAAAGAGTCCCCACCTACCCCCCGAGCTTAGCTGGGCTGGTCTGGGCAATCTGGTCGCTCATCCTTGTGGCACAGTTTTTCCTCTTTTCCGGTCTTGCAATATTTTGGTGAGGAATGTGATACGAGGCACACTTAGGGGTCTAATGTTTAGTACGTTGATATTTGTTTTTGAAGAATGATTCCTATCGCCAATTGTTGCAAATAACTACTTGAACTGCAGTCAACGGATTGGTGAATATCGTATCGCTAACAAACAGTACGCTATTCACCAATCCGTTGATTGAACTTCGAGTAATTATTTGCAATAATTGGAGGTAGGCAAATGAGGAACCAGAAATTACATTATTCTCGCGATGTGATGGTGAAACATGGCGACCTTTGTTTAGCAGTTTCGCTAGCCAGCACCAGCAGCAGCACCACCACTGCCACAATCACCACCGCCACAACCACCACCACCTTCACCATCAAGCGGCCGAAAAAAACAACCCCAAGAACAAAAAAAAGCTACGGCGATAGTAAAAAAGTCGAGTCCTTCACCTACCTCGACCTCAAAATCAGCATAGTAAAAAAGTCGAGCCCTTCACCCACCTCGACCTCAATCAGCTCCGCTATCTCCTCCCGTACGTCCTCCAAATCGTCTAGTACTTTCTTGCGGAGTTCCTGGACCGTCGCCGGATCGCCTCTCAGCACACCCTGTCACCGGAAGAAAAACGACAAACCAAACGAGCAACGTAAGAAATGGGGCAGGCGTGATTGGAGCAGAGGCGAGAGGTCACCTCTCAGCGCCTCCAGTTCCCGACAAAAGCGCCAACCAATGAGCAACGCAAAAAATGGGGGAACCAAAAAAAACAAATGCCGACGCAAGCGCAATGCACATACATTGGGGGAAGCGTGATGGGGGCGGGGGCGAGGGGTTGCCGGGTCGCTTCTCAGCGTCCCCCCTGTCCCCGATTTTTTGTTTAACCAGCGAGCACTGTAATAAAATGTGCCACGGGGGATGAGGGCAGGGGGCGAGGAGAGCACGCCGGGGCAAGCGAGCACGCGGGTAATGTACGTCGTGCCATAGGCATGGCAGACACGATGGAGGGGATAAACGGTCCCGGGCTACGGTAGCGGGGTGACCTTGTTTTCGTCGTACCGGGTATAGGCCACTCGTAGCGCGAACGGGGCTGTACCTCGCTGACAAGACACGTGCGCTGCAATAGAGGTAGCATTTTTTGGCCGTTTTGGTTTTTGAACGACGGGGCTCCCTAACCCATCTTAACCCGAAAGTCGTCCGAATGTCACTGTTTGTTTGGAAAGATGAGCATTTTTGGTGCTTAGGTCCATGGGTTTAGCCATCGGGTTGCACGTTCAGTTTTCGTGAAAAAAATCAGTTTTTGCCGCAAAACGCAATAGAGCTCCCCTCAATAGGTCAGGAGCCTCGGGGAAGAAAACAACACAGTTTTTCTTTACCGTGGCATTTGTGAAAAAAACGCGAGCGCAATAATCAGTTTCGTTACGGTACACATTGCGAAAAAGAAAAAGAAAACACACACACAAACAAACTTAGCTGGTACGATTAAAAAAAAATTACAGCGCACGAAAACAAACCACCAAAACCTCACGGATTGGAAAAAAAATAATAAACAGCGCAGACGCCCACGCCAGAGACCCAGAGCCGCTGAATAACAGGTCCTAGAAGTGACTGCTAATACTACACTCCCCCATACCGTACGTATCACGTAGTGGTCAAGGTAAGGCGCCGACGAGGCCGTTACATAGTACTCCCATTGCTGTCTCTGGAAGTGGCCATACCGGAAAATAACTCAACTCATTGAAGCTGTCATCCATATGCAAGCCCGCCTCACAAGTGGTTATTGGTAGGATGCAGCTCACCCTTCATGCGACTCGCCGAATACCTCACGGCGCTTCGAGCTTAGTGCAAATAAGGCCTGCCTGGTCGGTGAAAACCCGACATGCTCCGTCCTGACATTGTGCGGATGCGAGGGTCTAATAGCTATGGCCATACGACTACGGCCATGCATGAATATCGAGTACACCCCCCCCATTCGGTACCCTTGATCTAAATGCACACAACGGATAGACCAGGTCCCCACGTCATGAGCTACACCTTTCGGGATGTCAGCTCCCTGCTTCATACGATCTGCACGACCTAGATATCGTTTTCCCGTGTGGGGTCTATGTGACAAGTCTCCTGCGCACGTGTTTTGCCGGGGCCGATGGATCTGTGTGATACGGCTCTTGCACAACGCTTCATCACGGCAAGCATATAATCTAGGTGGTCTACGAGGATCTGTAAGATGCGGCCCCTGCACAACAACTCATAACGGCAAACATAGAATCTGTATGATCTACGACGATCTGTATGATACGGCTCCTGCACAACAACTCATATCGGCAAACATAGCATCTAGATGATCCAGATCGTGATCTGTACGATACGGGTCTTGCACAACATCTCATATCGGCGCGTATAGGATCTACATGACCCACATGGTGATCCGTACGATACGACTCTGGCACAAAATCTCATGACGGCAAATGCAGGATCTAGATGACCTATGTTACTAGATCGTGATCTGCTGTCCGATGCGTGGAGCAAATGTTCTCCGGTCTGTTAAGCCACGGCGTTGTATGTAGGGATGCATGCCGCGACAGGGGTGCGTCATTTTTCCCGAGGCTCTAAACCTGATGGGGTGATCTACCTCACCTCAAAAAAGCTAACCTTGGGAACCAAAAAAGAAAGTGCAACAAGGGGATAAACAACCAATCCCACGGCTTAGGCACACAACAAATAATTTAGTAGAAACACAAACAATGGTCTTCCAAAAGATATTGGGTCGAGGAGCCCCCCTCGCTCAGAAAGAAAATCGACTGAAAAGTGCTACTCCCTACCGTAGCATGAACGCGTCGAGGAAGGGGGGGGGACCTCTTGCCTTGAACTTTTGAGTGAAGTCTTTGAGGTCGGCAAGCGATTTGGCCTCGTTCACCCCGACTTGCTCCATCAGCTCCTCCACCAGCTCCCGCACGTCCTTGACGAGGGCCGATAGGCTTTCGTCCCGGGAGGTCCCCCCGCTTGCTGCCTGAAAAACGAAAACGACGTCCGCGCGACGGGTTAGGGAAAGGTGAGGGAGCCATGAGTGTACAGTGAGGGCAAGTATAAGGGAATCATAACGGAAAGGAAGGGATGGAGGAATCATAAGGGGAAGGATGCTAGACGTGCTCCGTAAGTACTGGCCTAACAGTCGGCACGAATTGTTCGCTCAGTAGTTGTGGTGCACATCCAAAATAAAACGCAATCTACGGTCCGCCTGGCTTAAGCGAAGACAACCGCAAGGGTATGGGTAAGAGCAAGGGTAAGGGAAAGGATTAGAGCAAGAGTAAGGGTACGGGTACGAGTAAAGCAAGGGTAAGGGTAAGGGTATGGGTAAGGGTAAGGGTAAGGTTAAGGGTAAGGGTAACGGTATGAACACAATAAAGGGCACTGAAGGGTATGAGTACCGGTAACGATATGGGTAAGGTAAAGCGTAACGGTAAGGATACGGATGACAATAGGGGGAAAGGGTAAGGGGAATGCTTAGCCTAAGGGTAAGGGTAAGGGCAAAAGCAAGGGTAAGGATATGTGTACGTGTATGGGTAAGAAAAAGGGTAACGGCGAGGGTAAGGGCTGTGTAAGGGCAAGGGCAAGGGCAAGGGTGGCGCAAGGGGTAGGGAATGGGTCAGGGTAAGGTAAGGGTAGGAGTAACGGTGTCAGTATGGGTATCGGTAAGGACAAGGGTAAGGGAGAGGGTGAAGAGTGGAAAGGGTAAGGATACGTGCAAGCGTAAGGGAAAGAGGAAGGGGTAAGGCAAGGGAAGATAATGGGTAAAGGTATGGGTAAGAGTGTGGGTAAGGGTATGGGTAAGAGTTGGGGTGGTGAAGCTATGGTGGACGGGTACGGGTAAGGGTACGCGTGGAAGTTGTTGGTTGGTGTACCACTGCTGGCTGCGAGTAAAAGGAGGGGGCGATGAGGGTACCAAGGGTGAGAGGGTAAGGGCTGGGGTTAGAGTAGGGGCCAGGGAAGGGGTAAGGGAAAGGGGAGGGGGAGGATAAGGTCAAGAGTAAACGCAAGGGCAAGGGAAGGGATGAGGGCAAGGGCGAGGAAAGAAGGACAACGGTAAGGGTAAGGGTGAGGGTATGGGCAAAGGGTAAGATCAGTTTCGAGTACGAATCGCAATTCGGTTCTGAGTTACAACTGACAGAATCACACGTATGATGCGCACCCTACAGAAGTAGCACGATGCGTAAAATATCAGAGATACGAGGTATGACCACACGTATGAAGATCAAAGGGTAGAGTCGTCTACTCTATGTATGCGCCCGCCGCACCTTGGGCTCTCCCTTCGTCTCCGGGTTCAGGAGCGCCCGGATCTCTTTCTTGATCTCGTCCGCGGTCAGCAGCGGAAAGCTATCCGCCACCCTCCTGGACAACCTGCTGATCAGACTCCCCTCTAGGCCCTTGCCTGCCCCCCCCCGCCCAGGTTCACGCCCAGCTCCAGGCACCGCCGTGTCTCCCATTGCCTCGCTTGGCACACCTTCGACGCCATTTACTGCGCGCTCCGTGCCCGTGCCCGATGCGCTCCCTGAGTTTGTAGGAGCTTGGTTGCTGCGGCTGTCGGTACCGCTTCCCCCGGGTGCGTCTTCAGGAAGGGCGCCGAGTTGAGTTGTTGAGTATCTTTGTCGTTGGTGGTTGTTTGGGAGTTGGTGCACTGAAAGCAGGGTTGGGGTGGTGCGGAGTATCCTCGAGAGCGGTGGTTGATCATGATCATCATGACGTGTCGCGGAACATGTTGCAGTTTTAGCAGCAGCGGCGTTGCTATTGTGCCACCACCGTGCTAATGATGGCATCGACTTTCGAGCGATCCCACGTTGGGAGAGGGAGTGGCCTGCCGGGGTAGAGGAGGGGGGCGCGAGAAAGGCTTCCGCACTGAAGCTCCCGATGTTGCTGATACAGCACAAGCAGCAATAGTACGCCGACGCTGCCAAGAGACCTCCTGGCAGGAAGAAAGGCTTCATGCTACAATTTTTACTTGCCCCACAAGACTATTTTTTGCGGACGCTGCCGTCAGCAAAACGGTGAGAAAGCACCTCTATTTGTACGACAATCCGATGTAGAAGGTCACGTGGACTAAAGGTGCCTGTGGTAGCCGTCCGACAGCAGGACGGCTGCGTCAATACTCCGTCAAGTGTCAAAAAAAGGACGAAAAAAAGAGTTCCATCATGCAAGAGGCTTTATTGTATAGGGCTTTTTCTACAATTTAAATTTGTTGATTTTCGTCTTTTCGTCTTTTCTGCCTCTGTCGCTCTCTCACGCCACCACACATGACGCAGCAGCACTGAGGCGCGAAGCAGCACGACATGTCTGGAACGAACTACAGAAGTGCTGGAATTGGTGGTAGCATTGGCGATGGTAGCGGAGATACCGGTGGAGAAGCTGTCATTGGACACCCATCTATCCCCTTTCCGTTCGAGCCGTATGACGTCCAGAGGCAATTGATGGGCAAAATCTACGAGACTCTTGAGAAGGGAGGCATCGGCATCTTTGAGAGTCCTACCGGAACTGTGAGCACAGCAGTTGTAGCAGTAGTTAGTCCCGCCAGACGTAACGCGCTATATGGCATGGTGGGTGGTGCTGTTGAACTAGCTGCACTGAATTCGACTCGGCTTGGGGGTTTTCTGTCTCGAGAAGCGAGAAATATCGCTCTCCACCTATTGCCCACATCGAACAGATCAGAACACGACAGAGATCACACAGATCACATGCAGGGATCTGCACCATCAGTACAAGTATCGGCGGGGCTGATCTACAGGGCATGGATGATCTGTCCGTGTTTTCGCAGTATTGCAGTGATCTGCAGGGTGTGTTGGTGCTTTCATGTGTGTGCCCGAGTTTGTAAGCACATTGTATTCTGATCTGGCACGGTCTGTGTGATCTGCGCACGTTTTCTTGTGATGATCTGCAGGATATGCATGTTTTATATAAGTACTCGTGTCCCAGCCCACTGATCTGTACGATCTAGATGATCTATCCTTCGTGTGGACCATTGATGGGATCTAAATTTGCTCTCGAACCAACTCATGGCCCTTGGCTCCCATCTCCCAGGGTCCATGGTACTTGGGATCTGTCTCCCAGGGTCCATGGTACAGATCGGGTTCTACGAGTCGAGCAGTAGAGCCGCGTTGCCTGTATCTAACACATGAGCTGCCAAGGGTAAATTAGTGTCTAGATTACTTAGCCCAGCTGGTCCTTCCCCATGTGCCTCTCTGAACTACGGTAGTATGCCTGTCCTCTTCGAGTCTATCATATGCCCGCGCAGCTTGCCGATCCCCTCGGATAGGCTCGAAGCTCGAAGCGCTCGGCGGTGCTGCCCTTGCTGTGGGCGTCGGGCGGTGCTCAACTACTTACTGCTGTATACCCGAGTAGTACCAGGTGTGATAAGAGCAAGAGCTGTGTCGCAGCCAAAATACCGAGGTGTATAGGTCCACCATACGATATATGACCCCCTTGGACGAATTTCAATGCAGGCTTTCTCCTCGCCCGGTAAATAAAGTGCAAAAAACGCCGAGCGATGCGCCTGTGGACATACGCCGACGAGAGATATGTCTAAAACCGCCATTTTCTTTGTTTTGTGCCCTCCTAGTTCTGGAGGCAATCTGCTCTGAAATTCATCCCAGGGGGCGTGTTATACGCTGTCACATACAGTAAGCTCTAAGTTGATAATATGCTGAAAGCTTGAAACCGTACCAAGGTCTGCCGCTGTCCTCCATGATCAAGCACCCACAGGCCAGCAGGGGTTCACGGAGCAATCGCACCAAGTATTGAAGCATGTCGCATCATATTGTACCATGCTGGGGAGAGCTGCGTGTTTGGGTCCTGTGGATGGAACTCCTCTTTCAGTAGTTAGCCACATCAATCCGCACAGTTTACTCGCGTCTCTAGCAGGGAAATGCTATTATTCTCTGTCCGTCCGTCTTGACCTCAACCGTAGCTGCCGGGCATACCAATCTTTAAAGTTTTTTTATGCGCCAGGCATGGCTTTGATCAATTTTCATTTTAGATTTTTTCAAGTTTCATGCGCCTTGCAAACCCGGACGGTTGACCCCCACATGATACGACCATTTGTATCGATGATCAGCACGTGAACGCTTGGTCTGGGCCTAACCCAACTGCCTGGGATGCCGCTTATGCTGAGCTCTCAGATTTTACTGCCAGCATTCGTGGTCTTGTCGTGCCATCAAAATACACAGAGTACGGAGTGCCATACGTGCTGCATACCAAGGGTATTATATGTTGCGCTTGCGTCCTCCCTTGAATCGTTGCTTCGGTCGCACAAGACGTCCCTGATATCAGGTATCACTGCTGTTGCCCCATGCCGCGATTAGAGCTAATTTATGACTGCTGACTGACACCAGAAAGCTCTAACAATCGTTGCCCACAGCTGGTTCTTAAAGCGGCATTGCGGCCAGTGGCTTGTAGGCATTTGCATTTTTATTTCGTACTGCGGTAGAATCCACACGCAAGTAGGGCGCTCGTGCACGCTTCACCACTAACACCTAAGCTACTCTCTGGCGTGCTCCACGACTATAGCAAATACCCGTAATATAACGGCTTTCCTGCTCATATATATACTAGTCATGTATTTGTTGTCAACGAAACCCAAACATAGATACGAAAGCTTCGATACTAGTGTCATAGCTGGCCCAGTCCACAACAAAACGGAAAACACTCGTGATATACATACTACTGCCATAGCTGGCTCAGTCTACAAGTAAACCGAAAACACTCGTGGTGTATGTAACCTTTAAACGAGTTAGGATATTCTTGGCAGACATTCCCGGCCGTCCTGAGAGCCCAACCCACTGAACTTTCGAGTATTCGTACCACTCCTTACGCTGAAACCTCGGACGTTATCTACATATACGAGTGCTACCCTCGATCTTGCGAGCAGCGAGATGGTTTCTTGGGCAGCGTCGCACGCGCGCTCTCAGAGCGCTTGCTTCAAGCGACGGACACTACGGCAGCAGCACGCCATCCCTTGTTCACTTCCTCAAGCCCCCAAACAAGGCTCGCAGCCAAGATAATGAACGCCACAGCTCGCAGCGCACCGATATCACCGCTCGAGCCTACATTATATGTATCGGCGAAACTTTAGCCATGGGCGCCTACCAGGTATTTGGCCTTTTGGGACGTGTGTATCACGGCCTTAAAAACGACAAGTGACGCATTCCACGATAGACGTAGAACTTTTTTTTTCAGGGCTTTTCATGGGTCATGACCCGACCAGCGGGCCGGATCAATAGGTTTCTAGATTCTCGTGGGTCGGGTCGGGTCGGGTCAGGTCGGGTCAGGTCGGGTCAGGTCGGGAGGTCTCACGGGACTGTTCGGTTCGGGTCTGGAGGCTTTGAAGTTTCACGGGTTGGGTCAGGTCGGGTCGGATCACCCTTACCCGACCCGACCCGTCCCGACCCGCGAGAACTGACCTGACCCGCGAGAACTGACCTGACCCGTGAAAACCCTGATTTTGGTTTAGGCTCCTTTCTGCAGCAGCTCTACGCCTCACCAAAATCAACAACTGATTTTTCAGAAAAAAGGAAAGTGCACCCCGGTGGACAATGGCTATATCCAACGGGAACGCCTGCTGTAGAACGCAGTGGTAATTCGACGGGATGGGGTAACTTTGATAGGTTAAGGACCCCCGTACTTGAAAAGAAAAATCCGCCCTTTAGTGCAACCTCTCTCGTAGCCCATGTCGCCCATAGAATATGCACCGGCACAGCTGTAGCTGTAGTTGCCAATTGACTCGTGCTTGTTCATATCGTATCGGAAGTTCCGAGAAATCGGAAATCGTATCGGTAGTCAGATCGGGAAAATGAGTGTCCCTATATCCGATAAGATCGCCTCATTCGTGACGGGGAGGGGATGTTGCTCCACTGTCCGCTCCCCATCTGCTGGGAGGGTAAACATGTGATAATTTGACGTGAGGGGTCAATATAAAACAAACGCGGGCTCTTTCCGCAGCACCATGACCTGCATTTCCGTTTCTCCGCCTCGCATATTGCTTATCGTATCGGAATCGAACTTATTGCGATCCGATCCGATCCGATAAATATCCAGTCGTTTGTCGGATATTGTTTTTTCACGCTCGTATCGGATCGGAATCGATTTATATTTTCCGATATGCAACGCTACAATTAAAACCCTTTGGGACCTATGCATAACGGCCTAAAAAACGACCAAAAGTACGGTCTTTACAACCGTCTCGGAATACCGCGCAAGCACATCAAGTATCGATATGCTGCACGCATGTCGTATACGATAGAGTATTTTTTCATTTTTTTGACTAAAGGCCCATGAGAAGAGCGGGCGAAAAAGCGATCGCGAGGGCGCCGAACGGATTCCAAGCGGAACCCGGTCTGAAGCGAAGGCAACCTGAAGTACCTCCGCTCGCACGGGAAAGTCCGCTGATGATCATATCTATATCTATATCTATCTATATATCTCCCTACGGCGCGTTGCACCTCGGACAAACTCCCTGCCTCCGCAAGCAAACCCGGGCTGCTTCATGTGTTGCCCATGGCCATGGCACATGCAACGGTGCAGGTGCACCATTTATTTTTTCTACTACTACTACTCCTCACTAGAAGGGCTGTATACCTTTCTAAGGCAAAAACTCATTTTGAGCAAAAAACTGAAAGTTCAACCCGATTATGACCAAACCCATCGCCTAGGTATACAAAAATGTTCAGATTGCACAACCAGAATGACATCTCGACGAGTTTGGGTGAAGCCCGCGGGGGATCTTAAACCACCCCCCCCATCCCCGTTTTTTTTTCAAGTGCAGTAAAATTGCGCCGCCTTTTTAACACGGTGAATTTCGACCTTCCACCACCGGTTGCCTTAGCGGACACGGGTCTTCACGCAAAGTGTTTGCATCCACAGCAGCTCGTGATTCTATTCAGATTGGCCGTCCGCACCCTTTCGACATAAGTCTACACCTCGAATTTCGGATTTCGGGTGCTACGGCGGTCGAGAATCGTCGAAATTTACCAGACACACAATGAGACAAAAACGCAACCTCCAACTGAACGTTTGCACTTCGCTTGAGGACAGCTACATCTCCCAAGAAACAACACCCCGTCAAATTGAGACACACTCACTGTGAGGTGCGGGAGGGCGTCGGGCGCAACGGGCAGCTGTTGTAGCAACCAGAGACGACTCACTTTGGTGATTTTGTGAAGTCAAAGTTGCCAGCCAGCATCCCCAGAACATCGAGAATTTGCTCCAAAATCCCGGACTTTGATGCGTTTGCGGTCTACTCTGTACCGCGATGGCTACAACACGTACGAAGAAACGTCTTTCACCAAAAGTTAGCTGGGTTTTTCGCGAACCTTTTGAAACACTCTGCGTACGTACCCGAAAAAAATTGCGGACGGGGAAAATTCGTCACCGTTTGAGATGGTCATGTATTGGGCTAGAAAAAGGGCAAAAAAGGGCGAAAAATATCTCTGAGCTTCTTAACAGTAATTGCTCGATCCGAGAAGAGTGTTTTTTGCTTGTAAAACTCTGAACCCTATTTCCTAAGTCGTCTGTATTTTATTTTTATCGAAATGCCTATTATTCAATACTCGCGCCCGCTTGACGAAAATTTTCCTTAGGGACCCCCCCGCGGCCTCAAGGAGCCCCGTCATCCACTTTGTGCTTTTTTTTTGTGCCAAACAATGCGACTTCTATCGTAACTCGCCTGCGGCGCTGGAATCAATCGCCCCTTTTTTTCTTGTTCTACATGTGTTCCCCGTCTTAAGCCCCGACGGGGCCAATGCCGCGACAAGCTACCCTCTTCTCGTGCAGCAGCCAATGCAGCTGCTGCGTCGCAACTGTCAACTATTGAACACACGTGCGTTCCGTTTCCCCGTGCCGCGTGGATCGCGCACCGGGGGCGACACTTGGACACACGCTAAGGTAGATCTTTCGCCACCTGTGAATGTTGTACGATGTGCTACGCACCCCCCCCGTCTCGTGCAACAGTCGGTGCCGCTGCTGCATCGCAGCTAACAAAGTGCCTGTGTGTGTTCCATTTCTCCGTGCTGCGTGGATTGTGGACCCAGGGCAAGTCCTTGAGCGTCATTTGCAGCGCCCTCCAGTGGCTCAAGGACGCGGAGGCGAGAGATGTGGACTGCTCTTCGAAGGCCGTTGGCAAGCCCGCAGAGAACGGTACGTCATGTAGTACGAGTACGTACCGGAAAACAAAAAAGCGGTTAGTTTAGCCTGTTTTTTTTGTACCATTTTTGTTCGACCATACTGTTTATTTAGATCCACAGGTACCTTGAAGCGATCTGCCCGTACCAGGTCTACGACCTTCGATCTACGGAAGCGTCAGATTTCCTGCGGCAGAACTTGGACCTATCACGTGTCTTCCTTGATGCTGCTGTCGCCGCAGCTTTGTCCAGAGCTACGTTTCGTTTTTTTTTGCTTCATGTGTGCGTTTGTTTTGTTTATTTCCTGAGTTTGATCACTGGTTGATGTTAATAGAGCACTTTTGCCGTTTGTGTGGTGTTAATGTTAATTGCGTCGCTGCTGTCGATCGGATTGGGGCGCTGTAATGGGGAAGGCGTCGGAGGTGCCGAAGACGAGGAATCTGACTGGCTGGACGAGTACGTGGCGAAGAACGCCCAGAAAGAGGAAGACGCGAAGATGAAGTAAGTTCGACACGAACAAGTGTGGTTTCTTCGATAGTGGCGAGAAAACGACCGCTATGCTAGGAGCTAGATGGTGGCCGCAGGCGGCCGAACAGGAAGGAGGGAGATGAGACAGAGACGAGATAAAATAATCAAGTTTTAAATGCAGCAGAAGGAAGAACCCTATATACTGAGCGCTCGTATGTTGGAGGTGTCTCTATTTGAAGTAGGAAGGGTGGTCCGTCTCGAAAGGGATGCGTTGTCAGTGATCAAACCACTACGGCAAGCAACAATGAGTACGCCCCCCCCTACCCCACCAGAGTGGTCGTGGATAGGTAGTGACTCAGTCGAGACTGCTGTAGATTGGGGCTTCTGTGAAGCTGGCGGAGTGCCGACTACAAAATTTGCCAAGTGTAGAGGCTGTGTGCTGTAGTAGAGTGGATGAAGTGTTGTGAAAGGGCTACGTACCACACCGTAGACCGGAGCATTGGGATTTGTCTCCGTCCTGGAGTTCGCTCTTACAAAAAAGCTGTGAAAACCCAGGCGCGTGGTGTGTGCCGCCTTATTGTTGCCTTAAATGGATCCCTCGCTACCCTTTTTTTACTTTTGTGGTGTCGAAGATAGCAGTGGAACAGGGAATGAACTCCCCCTTGGCAGACATAAAAAATAAAGTAGTATTTAAACCGTCGAACGCCACATTCCAAGGCCAACCAAAACTCACGAAAAATCTGCGAAACAAGAATTGGTTGGAAATATGTTTTCCCTATCATTTTTCTTAACTTCGAATCTTTTTTTTTTTCGTGGTTTTGGTTGACCTCGGGTTATACATATTTGCTGTTCGTCGGTTTCAACGCTATTATTATATTTTTTCCAAACCCAAACGAATGTGGAAATCGCAAACACCCTAACGTAAGGGTTTGCAAATCGCAAAAACCCTAGCCCTAGTTTAGGGTTCGGAAATCGCAAACACCCTAACGTAAGGGTTTGGAAATCGCAAACACCCTAGTGTTAGGGTTCGAGAATCGCAAACACCCTAACGTAAGGGTTGTAAATCGCAAACACCGTAAGGTTAGGGTTCGGGAATCGCAAACACCCTAACGTAAGGGTTTGTAAATCGCAAACACCCTAGTGATAGGGTTCGGAAATCGCAAAACACCCTAACGTAAGGGTTTGGAAATCGCAAACACCGTAAGGTTAGGGTGAGGGATAGACCTACTCATGTGAGGAGGCTCATAACATTTTGGTGCACCACCCCATCCCTCGTACGCCTCTCAGCATGAATTCCACCAACCAGAACAAGCACCCCAAAACTAACGCCCCGGGGCATCCGCGCCCGCAACCTCACCCGCACCCGCACTCTCACTCGTCCGGACTTCACCGCCGCCCAGCCGCATCCGTGAACGCCGGGGAGACCTCGACAGGCGACTCGCGGCCGCGCGAGCGGAAAAAGCCGGCAAAGACGGTGGCCGCCGTCACGGAGTGATGGGGAAGCCCCGCTTCGCCGGCGTCGGAGGAGGGAAGGGCGGAGTCAGGGGACGGTGGACTCCGGGCCCAGCAGGAGCAGGAGGAGGAGGGGGGGGGACGGCGAAAGGAGGGGCTGGTCGAAAACGTCCCCGCCCTCCAAACGCCGCCGTCGATGAAAAGGCAGGAGCAGCGCGCGGCGCGGAGGGAGACGATGACTGGGAGTTTTTGGTCGCGGAGTACGACAGTGGTGCGGAAGGCGGTGCCGGGAGGGGGCGGGACCGGGAATCCTCGGATGAAGAGGAGGGAGACGGAGAGAAGGGTGGATGGCACGGGGGGAAGGGCTTGGGTGACGGAGGCGAAGAGGAAGATTGGGGGGATTTGGGGCTTCGGCAGGTGTGCTCTCGCTTTCACGTGCTTTCGCGTTGCCGGGAGGCTTCTCTGTGCGTTTGTTTGGCGCTTTGTTATCGGTGCTTCTGCTGATCTGTTCTTCGTTTTCGTCGTCTTCCCCGTCAGTGTTTCCATCGATTTTTCCGAGTGCTCCTCTTTCGTTTTTTTTCTTCGTTCATGTTCCAAACGTCTTTTCGTCAGCATCTCTCGCTCCTTTGCTAACGTGCCACCCCGACGCACCACCCCGACCCCTGGAGCGCTTGAATAACATGTTTTTATCTGTCTGTCTGTCTGTCTGTCTGTCTGTCTGTCTGTCTGTCTGTCTGTCTGTCTGTCTGTCTGTCTGTCTGTCTGTCTGTCTGTCTGTCTGTCTGTCTGTCTGTCTGTCTGTCTGTCTGTCTGTCTGTCTGTCTGTCTGTCTGTCTGTTTGTCTGTCTGTCTGTCTGTCGGTCTGTCTGTCTGTCTGTCTGTCTGTTTGTTTGTCTGTCTGTCTGTCTGTCTGTCTGTCTGTCTGTCTGTCTGTCTGTCTGTCTGTCTGTCTGTCTGTCTGTCTGTCTGTCTGTCTGTCTGTCTGTCTGCCTGTCTGTCTGTCTGTCTGTTCTTTTCTCTGTCTGTCTATCTCTGTCCCTCTGTCTGTGTCTGTTTTTTTTTTCTTCTGTTTTTACGCGGGCAGATTCTCTACTGCTCCCGGACACACTCGCAGACCAGCCAGTTCGTCAACGAGGTATGCTCGTGACAGAGAGAGAGCAAGAGAGAGAGAGAAAGGGAGGGAGGGAGGGAGGGAGGGAGAAGGAAGGAGAAAGAGAGAGTCGAAAAAAATCCGTTCTTGTTGCCTCCGTGCTCCCTATACTATGCTACCGTTATGCTGTACGCCTGCGAGTGCGCGTGAGCAAAACACATTACCCGGGCAGATTCTCTACTGCTCCTGGACACACTCGCAGACCAGCCAGTTCGTCAACGAGGTATGCTCGTGACAGAGAGAGAGCAAGAAGAGAGGAATGGAGGGAGGGAGGGAGGGAGGGAGAAGGAAGGAGAAAGAGAGAGTAAAAAAAAAATCCGTTGTTGTTGCCTCCGTGCTCCCTATACTATGCTACCGTTATGGTGTACGCCTGCGAGTGCTCGTGAGCAAAGCACTAAAAATACCTAAGTTGCGGTCTGTGCGTGCTCGAGGGAAAAGGGCAGGCTGAGGCAAGAGGAAGGGAGAGCCACATACATACACCCATCAAAATTCGATCAAAACAGACGCGCAGTGGGAACGCCGAACCCTCCGCGTGAAATGATGGCACGTGCAGGGGGGGAGAAGAAACGACACCTGTAAACCCAGGTTTGTCCAGAAGATGGGAGTAGCCGTGACGTTAACAAAATAAGAAAGAGGGCCGGTGTTGTTGTGCCGTGTTTCTGCGATTCGCTCGCGTACAGGCATTATTGAGCGTAGCCCCGGTTGAACGAGAGTCCGACACCGCTACCGCGTACCCGTGTCTCCAAAGTTAATGTTCACGATTATTTTCATGTCAGGCATATCGTGATCTGCAGGACCTAGATCGCACAGATCCTTGGTAAATCTTCTTGTAACTTGCAACGCTCTCACACTCGTACATGGCTAAAACAAAACCAACGCGAGAGACATCAATGTTTACACCAAGCGCGTAGGGGAAGGGAAAACCGGACGATGGAAGTGTTAGCGGGGTACGCTAGCGCCATAGTTCATCGTTATGCTACGTTGCCGAGTGTGGCGCTCCTCCGAGGTCCACCGTGGCGGGCGCATGCACAACAGACGGGGAACGGAAAACGGGGCAGGGAAGTTTTTCGACATCCTCCGCGTTTTTTTGTTGCTGTGTATTTACTGCGAAAGTGGCACTGCTTCGGCCTCGGGTTGCGAACGTCGAGCAGGCTTGTCAGTGTGGTCATGTCGTTTGAAGCAGGCCCTGCGTCGGTGTCAGCTGAAACCGCGTCGGAACGCTGTTGTTTCGTGGTTCTATAATCTCGCAGCATTTATTTTGCGATATTTTTTCGGGATTCGCCCGCGACGTAATCTCGCTGCATTTATATTTCGAGCGCTTTCAAGCTTTGTCCGCCACGTGGAAAGAGACGTCGTTCCGCGTGAAACCGTGAATTTTTTTTTCCAGGTGAAGAAGACGTATTTTGCGAGAGGGGTGCGTTGCGCGTCTCTAGGCAGTCGGAGGACGCTGTGCGGCAACGAAAGGGTGTATTCCTTGAAGAGCGACGCGAGGATGACGGACGCTTGCCTGGATCTGCAGAAAAACAAGAAAAAAAGGAAGAGGGATAAGAAGAACAAGAAGAAGGACGGAAAAGGCGGTGAGTTGCGTGGTGGTTGTGGTGGTGGTGGTGGTGGTGGTGGTGATATTAGCAGTGATCGGTGCTCGCTTCTCAATTCGTTTTGCTTTCTTCAGCGCGAACGACCTTCTCTGATTACTATGTCTTCTCGGCATATTTGGAACGGCCGGATCTTCTTTTGACATTAGAAGCGTTCACAAGATGTACATGGAATCCGGCTCCAACTGTCCACATTGAGCGACGGCGAACGTACATACCCCCCCCCCCCCCCTCCCTCCCTCCGTGTGCCCCTCCCCCACCTGGCTATCTTTGACGCCATCATGAAACCTCTCGCTACCTCCGGCTGCTGCGGGAACGAAAGGACGCTCCTCCGCCGGGCTGAAAGGCGGTAGTGCCCGCCTTGGGAGGAGGTACGATAGCGAGGACGACGATGATAAAGAGGAAGCCAAGAGCGAAGACGAGGCACGTTGCGGTTTCAAGTTCCGGTTTGGCGTTGTCTTTTGGCGTGGTATGTTACCATATTACACGATAGATAACACACCCCACTCGACCAAACACCCGAGCTGGTTTCCCTCGACAATGGGAAGAGTGCGAAATGCCGAGCGTTGCGCCTAGGCTATGGAATTATACCGTCGAGATAATTCTCAATCCATCATTTTCGCGTCGAGGACCACCTTGTGTTGACGAAGCTTAGGTCCGAAATTCACCCACCTGGGGGTGTGTTGTCTTGCGTCCTATACGGTAGTTCATGTGCGTGGCTTTGTTGTCTGCGTTTGGTTAGGATTGTGGACACTTGAGCTCTTTGTGGCGATTTCGTTAAGGTAGGCAAGGAGCGGACCTCGGGCCGACGCGCGCGTGGGTTCTACGCTTAAGCAGCACGTGCCGCGTTCGTTGTGATGACTTGTGTTATGGCGTTGTCATTTCCGGGGGAACATAGTTAATAGGTAGAACCCATTATGGTTAGCATAAAAAGGGGAATATATAGGTTTTTATGTCTATCGTGCGCTCCGATTACTGTGGTCACCCGTAACTTGCGGTGTTGCTGCCTTTGCTACTGCTGTCTTTTTGGCTTCTTGCTTTTACCCCCTTTTTACCACTGAAAAAATAACCACACGAAGTCCAAGTAGTTTGTTCCCCGAAAAACGCGACTGCAGTTCTCAATCCGTTATGGCACCGTTATAGTCTGTGCGTCCCGCGTGCCGGCCACCGGTCTAAGTGTTACACTCGTGGGCGTGCGAAGGCACCCTATGACTCACTTGGTATGCGAACGGAGACAAAACTTCAGCGAGCGAAAGACACTCGGGCATGAGTACTTCCTGCGTGCACGCGCCCCCCATTTTTGACACACCCCTACACTTGACAGTCATCGCAAACGATCGACCTCGATACGTATTTAGTAACCGTTCGCCTGTGCACTCGCCGACCTGACAGTAGTTCCTTGCCTACATAGCGTGAACAAGGAAAAAATAAACATGAGCTCACTATCTTAAGCCCAACCGGGCCATGCGTCTAATCCACGCCCACGGACTAACATTAGACGCCCACGGACTAACATGAGCCCCCCCTCCGCGTCTTAAACACCGCTCCCTGCTTCTCGGGCGCTGGCCTGACGACCCTCACGTAGTATATGGCAAGCACGGAGTGAGCGCCCAAACGTTGGAGGCGTCTCTAATAGGATTAGAAACGGTGCTCCGTCTCCAAAGGGGTGTGTGGTCATTGGGCAAATGACTCGGGCAAGCAACAAATGAGTATCCTCCGCGTCCCCCCCTTCCTGCACCCGAAACGCCTCTTCAGGCGACAACCACAGATGGGTGCCCCTTGCTCAACGCGGACGGGCAGAGGGAGTTCCCCTACCGTGCGTTGGCGTCCGTCCAGGACATCGAGGAGCTGGCAGAGCTGGGCAAGAGGGAGGGGACGTGCGCTTACTACGGGGCCCGCAAGGCTGCAGCGCTGGCCCAGGTACGATAGAAGCGCTCAGATAATGTCAGATAATACAGTTTATCAGATTATCTACATGTGTTGAATCTCATTGGCTCAGGTTTCACCGCATTCTAGGTTGCGCCGCATTTTACTCAATTTGCACCGCATGGCTCAAGCTGCGCTGCAGTTGGCTCAGGTCGCGCCGAGTTTATTTGTGTACCATATCGACAGTATATTCACGAGTACAGTTCTTGGTACTGCATATCATGACAAACCCCCTTCCGGCCACGCGGTGGCCTTCAGATGCCGGCACGGTTTCCCTACCAGATACTGTTCCGTCCCCGCGCACGCGCGCTTAGCCGCTTAAGCAGCGCGCTTTCGAAGGGTCGTTTTTTTTCAGGGCTTTTCACGGGTCATGATCCGACCCGAGGGTCGGGCCAGACGGCTTTAAAAACTCGCGGGTTGAGTCGGGTCGGGTCAACAAATAATCGAAATATCATGGGTCGGATCGGGTCGGACCGCGAGGTTATCAAATCTCACGGGTCGGGTCAGGGAATCCTGTCCTGATCCGACCAGCGAGAAGTGATGATAGTGATCCGCTCCGCGAAAAATCCTGTTTTTTTTCCTTCTTTTTTTCTGCCCGAGAGGTGCACCGGAATCAATCGGGCATAGGAAGCCCCTTCTTTCTGCCCCCTAAACATGGGTCGCGGGGGAAGTACGCTTGCCTCGATTTTCCCCGCGATCCTCCTCCCACTCACTCACACCTCGACGCCCCCCAACGCTTCCCGTGTGTGCTGCGTTCCTCTGTGTGCTCTTCACCGCGCGGTTTCTCGCTTTCTCTCTTACTCGCTCCCTCCCTCTTTTCTCTCAAGGTGGAACGGGATGTGTTAGAGGAGATGAGGAAATTGGACGGATGTGACATGGAAGAGTTTGGTAGACTACAAGTAGCGAGAAAACGATCGCTCTCCTAGGAGATAGATGGTGGCCTCAGACGGCGAAACAGGACCGGGATAGGATAAGCAAACAGTTTTGTGTAATATATGGAAGAAGTGTGATGAGCGCCCAAACGTTGGAGGTGTCTCTACTAGGAGTAGGAACGGTGTTTTGTCTCGAAAGCGGTGCATGGTCAATGGTCAAATTACTAAGGCAAGAAACAAATGAGTACACCCCCCGCCCCCGCCTTAAAATATATGTATAATAGTTGGCCTCGGTTGGCACAGACGCCGTGAAACAGTTTATGTATATTGGGGTTGGTGTTGGTTGGCGACGACGCTGTAAAGCATGCCAACCACTGCGTGAGCTAGACAACCAGGGTACCGTTTTTTTTTTTGGGGCGGTCACCATGATGGCTGTCGAGTTAGATCATATTGTGCGGGGTGGAGAAGCCTACTCCGCACAAGGGGAGCGATCGCATCACGTAGTGTTAATATGGTAAGGAACCCACGAGGCAGTTGCATAGTAATACCGATTGCTATCTCTGGAGTGGCCGAAAACCAAGAAACTCATTGGCGCTGTCATCCATAAGCAAGGAAGTAGGCACAAGGTGCCGAAGTCCGTCTTACGAGCGGTTCTCGGAAGGATGCAGTTGACCCTTCATGCGAATCGCCGAACACCTCATGGCGCTTCGCGCTTGGTGCAAGCAATGTCTGCCTGGTTGGTGAAAACCGGACGTGCTCCGTCCCTGCATAGTAGGGATGCGAGGGTCTATGGTCATACATACGACTACGGCCATGCACAAATTGAGTACACCCCCCCCCCGCCCCTCTTTCTCTGTCTTTCTCTGTCTTTCTCTGTCTTGCTCTGTCTTTCTCCCTCGCCCCCTCCTTATTTATCTCCCCCCCCCCACTCTTTCTCTATGTCTTTCTCTGTCTTTCTCCCTCTCCCCGCCCTATCTATCTCCCCCCCCCCCTCTTTCTTTCTCTCGCCAGCTGGTTGTGATGCCCTACGCCGCCCTTCTATCGCAAGAGACTCGCGCTGCCATGGGCGTCAGGCTGGAAGGAGCCGTGGTCGTGGTAGACGAAGCCCACAACATTGTCGAGGCCATCAACCAGGTTCATAGCAAGAAGCTTGTTCTCTCTGAGGTGAGCCGGCGGCCACGTCACCTATTGTCTAAAGGCTAAAGGCGTGGACGGCAGCACCAGCAGTCCGTTATACCCACCGCAAGGTCCTTGTCCATCCACCTAGCATATGAAACCCGGGGGTGGAGCGAGGACCTTCCCTGATGACCACGTCACCGCAGAATAAATATCGGCAACTTTGATCGAACTCGCTTCCCTCATAGCTTCCGCATGTGCAAAATACTACGTTAAATCACACGAGCTGGGGGCGCTTGCAAAAATGGGGTGATATGGCTACCGCAGAATGGCATATTTTTTCTCGTCGTGACGGTTCCACAACCGCGTTAATTATCATCGCGTTCAATTTTCATCGTCGGGACACACAGTACTGGGACACCTGGCAAGAAAATAATACCGACCGAGGCCGAGTTTCTTACATTTGGTAGAGGGTGCGTTTTACACTCAACGCCAGTCCACAGGCTCCCAGATTTTCTCTTGTTCCTGCGAATATCAGCCTGCCTTTCTTGTTACACTTTTTCTATTGGGTGTCCTGTCCTGAACGCGAATGTGATCGTTTTATTTTTACGCAGGTGGCGCGGGCCCACTCACAGCTTTCACAGTACGAGGCGAGGTACGGAGCTCGCCTTAAGGGGTCGAACGCGTTTTACATCGGGAACATTCTCCGAATCCTCAGGGCGATCCTCAAGTTCTTGAGCAAGTGAGCACGCACGCGCTTTCTTTTGGTGATCACTGCCGGGAAAATATGTTCGGGGGACAGCAAATTAAACTTGAACTAAACCTCTTGACGGACAGCAAGTTTGCCTTAGGGTAAAATGCCAAGAGGCGGCACGTGCAATCCTAAACAGACAAAAAAAAAATCCCTTAATTCGCCGTGACGGGAGCCAAAGTACTACAGTAGGTGCTAGTGTTGATAGCAATTATCCCTTATTTTTCCCTGAGCGCCAAAAGTATAGGGTGCTCGTACCAAATCTCCCGTGATTACCCTGGCGGATGCCAGATTACTACCTAGTAGTTTTTTTTTTGTTTTTTTTCTTCATCCCATTTATCATCTCCGCAGTACTCTCGCGCTCCCTCCCAGTAGTAACTCAGACCCGGGGTCACGTAGCGGACCCTCCTCCCCCCTCCCCACTACGGTACGTGCCTTCATTTTTATCGCGAGAAAAATTTAGCATTTTCTTCCCTCGTTGACTCGCGTCGAATTGTGCCTACCCACGCTGCTAGGCGTTCTCAGCACTTGGTCCTTTTTTTTTGCATTTTTGCAAGTAAGTTCAGAAGCTTACCACGGTGGGAATCGAACTCAAGGACCAACGCTAGTAGTATTCGAGGGTAACCACTAGACCACCGGTGCGACCGGCTAGTACGAAGGTGTTACTAGGTAAGTCCCCGTAATTTTCCGTGACGGACGCCGAAATGTCTATTAGTAGATGTTTTCATAGCAGCAAACTCCCTTTTATTTCCTCTGACCGGACGCCAAAATTACGGGTGTTACTATTACGGAGATTCATTGTTAACAGGGGTAAATGCCTATGGGGTCATCACTCTGTTAATTCTTCGTCGATAACGGTAAACGATAGCTTGGATTGTTTGCACAAGCCTTACGGTCACGGCGCAAAAACAAGAAATAAAAAATATGATGTTCTGGCCGAGATATTGCGAAAATTATGAGAAACTTCCGGTGATTTGTTTTGCAACATGATAAGGCATTTACCCCTGTTAACAATGGATCTCCGTAAAAGCAAACTCCCCTTAATTTGCCTTGGTGGGTGCCAAATTACCACCGGTAGGTTATTGCGTGGAACGCTAAGCCCCCACAGCATTGACCGGGGTACTTTTTTCCCTAGCCGAGGGTGTCCCCTGACATATATTTCTGACGGGTGAAAGGTTTTTGAGTTGAACCGAAGATTTGTTTTTGGAACTGCGCACTCGTCCTTATCCCAATCGCGGGTATCTTTCTGTTTGTCTGTCTATCTGTCTGTCTGTCTGTATGTATGTCTGTCTGTCTGTCTGTCTATCTGTATGTCTGTCTGTCTGTCTATCTGTCTGTCTGTCTGTCTGTCTGTCTGTCTGTCTGTCTGTCTGTCTGTCTGTCTGTCCGTCTGTTTGTCTGTATGTCTCTGTTGCATCTCTGTCTATTACCTCTCTGCCTCGCTGTCTCGCTGTCTGTCTCTGTTGCATCTCTGTCTCACGGCCCCTCTGCCTGCCCGTCCCTCTGCCTTGCTGCCTCTGTTGCTATGTATTCTGCTTACCGTTCCCTGCTGTTCACTTCGTCGTGCTCTCGTCGCCTCTCTCGGCGCACCTCTATTAGCCTACATACACCAATGTCTGCTTAATCCGCTTTTCGCCCGTCTTCAAGGTGTTTTTTTTCCATTCCAACGCTTCAGTAGTGTACAGCCGAGTTCGTATTCCTGCTCGACTCTCTACATACCCTCCTCATGTGATGCCTCCCTACCGTCCTGTTTCCTTCCTGTCGTCTCACCGTTCACCACCAGGGGCAAAGACGCGTTAAAGGCCCTCCGAGAAAATAAGACCGACACCGCCTCCACCTCTGCTGCAAACCCGGCCTGGAACAGTAAGAGCCCGACAGCCCAACCTCTTCCCGCGGGTGGCGCCGCAAAAAACACACTCGCCAGGCAACCTGCGCCCGCGGCGGCGGGGGGGGCGGGGGGGAAAGGGACTGCGGCGGGGGGAGGTGGTGTCCAGCGGGAGGGTGTCAGGTCTCAGATGTTTGAGATCAACGACTTTTTGTTCCGCGCGGGACTAGATAACGTGAACATGTTCAAGCTGCAGCGGTACATGCGAAGGAGCGAGATTTCTAAAAAGGTGGGGTTTCGTATTTATTTTTTAGTAATTGCTTTTGCTTCTGGTTTAGTTGGTTTCCTGTAGAGCCCCGTGGGACCTTAGAATGTGGGGAGAGGGGATGAAGAATGTGCTTTTTCTGTGCTCTACTGCGGACTTGGTCATTATTGTTTCGGGCCATGCCAGCCCAGGAGAAGGGTTCGGAATGTTTTTCTCACTTTTTACGCATCAGATCCCTCTTTTTAAGGATCTGTCCTCCAGGGCAGATATATCCCTGGTCTGTATAGTCAGCGTGGCCCATAGATCATGTTTCCGGGGGGAGATCCAGATGCTCGGCACTATCTAGTGCACGCTTTCCTGGATTTTGGATATGTACCACACACATCCTTCACAACGTATCACAACAGCAAATATAGGATCTAGAGGATCTAGATGTTCTAGATCGTGATCTGTCCGATGTATGAACTAGATGACTAGATCGTGATCTGTCCCATGTGTGAACTAGATGATCTAGATCGTGATTTGTCCCATGTGTGAGCTAGATGATCTAAATCGTTATCTGTCCGGTTTGGGTCGATTCCAAGCCTCGGCCTCACGTAGAAACTAAGCAGAAAAAGAGTTGAAAAAAACAAACTTAAACAGGCTTCAATGACATGTCAAGTTGCCTTTCCGTCATCGCAGAGACCTTTTTGGGTTGGCTTCGTGCTCGCCCTGAGACCTACCGGTATTCTACGATGGGGTTTGACCTAAAGTTTTGCTAAGCCTCGCCACTCGAGCAGCTCCATATAACCAACCCGAAATACGGCTGACTGTGAAAAAAGCCGAATGGAAACCCGATAAGCTATCCCGTAGCCTAGGTATTCACTAAGCTATGAACTCGTCTGCGCTGGTCAGTTCTACGTGCCTAGGTTGCCAGCCATAGGTGATAGGGCTGCATGGGAGAAAATGACAACAGGGCGAGGTGGAATAAGATGGGATAACGTCGTCGAGAAAACATGGAAGGATTTAGGGGGAGACCAAGAAGACGTACTGTCCATAGAGAAGTTTGGCGGGTACTAGACAGGAGTGAAAGCAAGGAAGAAAGGGAAGGCTAGCGCTAAGAAATAAGGTGAAATATAAGAAACACTTAAAGAGATATACGGGGGGTTGAGGGAAGGTATTGGAATGAAGTCGTATTTGCACGGCCCAATGGACTACGCGAAAAGGCTGAAACTGCGATTTCGTGTAAATAGGGGACCTGGACCTAACAGAAAGAAGAAAGAGATATACCAGCAGTTGGATGGATGCACATGTGTGCCCGTGTGACACAACAAGAGAGAGTGGAACTCACATTGTAGGATAATGTGAAATATACAAGGAGGAACGGGATGTGTTAGAGGAGACGAAGAAATTAGACGCACGTGACATAGAAGAGCTTGGTAGACTAGAGAGTAGCGAGAAAACGATCGTTATCGTAGGAGATAGATGGTGGCCACAGACGGCGAAACAGGAAGGGGATAGGATGAGCAAACATTTTCTTTGTAATATATGGAAGAAGCGTAATGAGCGCCCAAATGTTGGAGGTATCTCTATTAGGAGCAGGAACGGTGCTTCCTCTCGAAAGGGATGCGTGGTCGTTGGCCAAAGGACGAAGGCAAGCAACAAATGAGTACCCCCCCCCCCCCCCCCGCTTTTCTACACCCACGAGGCAGTCACATAGTAACGCCCATTGCTGTCTCTGGAGCGGCCACACCAGACAACAAAGTGTAACTCATTTGCGCTGTCATCCATAAGCAAGGAAGTAGGCACAAGGTGCCTAAGTCCGTCTTACGAGCGGTTGTTGGAAAGATGCAGCTCACCCTTCATGCGACTCGCCGAACACCTCACGGCGCTTCGCGCTTGGTGCAAGCAATGTCTGCCTGGTTGGTGAAACCCCGACGTGCTCCGTCCCTGCATGGTAGGGATGCGAGGGTCTATGGTCATACGACTACGGCCATGCACAAACTGAGTACCCCCCCCCCCCTCCCCGTTTTGTACTTGCGACACCCCCGGGATTTTAACTCAACCGCATGCCGAAGGGGAAAGCTTGTACATGCCAAAATATTGTACAACTCCGACCCTGGGGGGTGATTCTTAGGTTGAGGACCCTCGAGTCATCTCTCTACAGTGCGGTTGAGCCTCTCAAGCCTGGAACCATCGGCTAGTATACCCTCGAGCCATCCCTCTATAGTGCGGTTGAACCTCTCAAGTGTGGAACCATCGGCTAGTATACCCTCGATTCATCCCTCTACAGTGCGGTTGAGCCTCTCAAGCGTGAAGCTATCGGGTAGTATACCCTCGAATCATCCCTCTATAGTGCGGTTGAGCTCCCCAAGTGTGGAACTATCGGCCAGCGTGATGACTTTACGAATACAATGGTTGTTTTTAGGACTAGCGCATAGAAACATTGGTCGGGTTGCGCGAACGAATGTCTTCGAAGTCATGTTTCGGGTGATGTTGATGTTGGCCCAGCTCCTCATGGTAGGAGCTCAGAAATTTCTTAGAATCTGCTTCACCCCTAGCCTAGCGTGGGATGACTCCCTCGTCCGTCGGAAGTGGTTTGGCCGCAAGGGGACACCTCCATCGTGACACGCGTCCTTAGGACATGGGTAACGTAGACGCTTCAGTCAGTTTCGATTTTATGCCTCGAAGTTGCTTCACGAAAAAAAACAAAACAGTTAATTTTTTTCTGTGCTCCCACCCCAACTACCGATAACGCACCTTCCGACTGCCCTCTTCATGACCCTGTCATCGACCCCTGCACGGAGCGGGATCTCAACAGTCTAAAATAATTATCCCCTGCTTAAAGCTGACCCCCCCCCGGCTTCCGCACAAGGGGAATGATCGCAGCACGCAGTGTGAATATGATAAGGCACCCACGAGGCAGTTACATAGTAGTACCCATTGCTGTCTCTGGAGTGGCCACACCAGAAAACAAAGTAACTCATTGGCGCTGTCATCCATAAGCAAGGAAGTAGGCACAAGGTGCCGAAGTCCTACTTACGAGCGGTTCTTGGAAGGATGCAGTTCGCCCTTCATGTGAATCGTCGAACACCCCTCGGCGCTTCGCGCTTGGTTCAAGCAATGTCTGCCTGGTTGGTGAAAACCGACGTGCTCCGTCCCTGCATAGTAGGGATGCGAGGGTCTATGGCCACACGACTACGGCCATGCACAAACTGAGTACCCCCCCCCCCCCCCGGCCTCCCCTTTTCTATTAGGTGATGGGTTTCATGGATCTCTCGATGGCTAGCTCTCCTGAGGTCACTCTTCAAACGAGCTCGACGCTGTCTGCGAATGGAGACAAAAAATGCGGGTGTTCCGCGGCGGCGTCGGCGGTAGGGGATGCTGCATCCAGAGTCCCCGGTGCCAACGACCCCTCGGTGTTGGGGGGAGGGGGGAAGGGTGGAGACGCCGCGGCAGCGTCGTTCGTGAGCAAGCACGTCTCAGCGCTTCAGACCGTCGAAAGTTTCCTGCATGCTCTCACCAACGCTAGCAGGTATGGTATATTAGGCGGAGCGAAGCCGAAACGAAGCGAAGCGGAAACGAAGCGAAACCAAGCGGAAACGAAGCGAAACCAAACGAAGCGAAACCAAAACAAAGTGAAGCCAAACGAAGCGGAGCCAAACGAAACGAAGCCAAACACGAAGCGAAGCCAAACAAGAAACGAAGCCAAACGAAGCGAAGCCAAACGAATAGAAGCCACTCGAAACGAAGCCGACACGAAGCGAAGCCACTCGAAGCGAAGCCACGCGAAGCGAGGCCAAAACGAAGTAATATCAAACAACGAAGCGAAGCAAAACGAAGCGGGACGCCAAACGAAACTCGGCGGGGTACACATTTTTCATCTTTGAACAATGGCCGCCATTGGGCTGTAGCACTTTTAGCACCAAACTATTTCAGACTGTTCAATGCCCCTCAATTGGAACAACTAGAACTATCCTGATATCGCCGGAATCCCTTTCGTGTTTCTGTTATCTTTCTCGTTGTATACCCTAGGACACGGGGGTTATTCATTGGGTTAGCTAACGCCTTATACCACTGGAAACCCTTTTTTGGGGGAAAAGTTACTTGGAATTAGTACAGGGAGATATTTTGGGGACTCCAATAGGGTAACGTTTTTTTTTCGAGTGAGGAAGGGAGCCTGAAAAACAAAATGGTGTACGCCGTACCGTGGCCTGCGTCCTTTCGAGGGATTGTTTGAGCATGGAACACGCCGTGCGGGTGCGTTATGGAAGAGGAGGCGTGGGCTCGGAAACACACGGCAAGATAACCCAGGTATGGCCTCTCACCAACGCGCCCGTGTCGACGTTGTTTTTACGCTGGGGCGTTCTTGTTTTTCCCATAATTTTCTCGGTGCATTAACAAGGCGTGGTCGTCGTCGTCTTGTCGATGACGTCATATCCCGTATGGGCGAAAGCAGAAAACTGGTTCAGGCGGGTGGAACGGCTGCGATCGCCGTTGCCGTAATCCCGTTTGAAACTGCAAGAAGTATCGCACACTACTTCCACGCTATTTACAAGTAGTCTGTTCCCAAAACCGTGAGTGTACTTCTTAAAGGGTTAAATAAATACCCGGTTTTATTTTTTCTGACTTTGCAATTGCCGATATATTATTATATTTGTATTGTACTCATACCTACATCCATTTTTTCTTGGCGTAGGTTTGCTACGCTGGTTTTTTGTCTCCGCGCCGGAGATCGTGGTGAGGACACGCACACTAATATGTACCAGTACGTGGTACCTGGTATGTGCTTATATGTGCCATTATTTACCTGGATCTAGTTATACTTGTCTATATTCAGTGCTATACTATTTCGAAGTACCCCCTAAAAATGTGGGTGCAGCTCTAATAGAGTTAAGAAGTGGCGGTGGACATGCTCTGCACATATCATGGCCGTCGAGCCGCAAAAACAAGAAAAAAGAGACGTTGGCATCGGTCTTGGCACGAATGGCCGGCGCGAGTCTGATGGGACCGAGTAGCGTCTGTCCCGAGTACGCGGGCGGCGGAATCGGGCTTAAGTGGGACTCTTCGAGACTTCAGAGGAGAAAATTGACGATGAAAATTGGCGACTACGGCGTCGGCCATCGCTGATTGGCGATGATGTAATATGGTGTCCGAACGACGGCGCCAACAACGCAAAGACTCGCACGGGACCGGCACGGCATGATCCCCACGCTCGTACCGCTGCGCGCTCATGCTAGTCCTTGTAAACGCTTTGAAAAATATCGCAATCGCCGTTTTTCTATTAGCCGCTGAACTTTGAATCAGTTGCCAAAAGGGTTGAAACCTTCGGGTCTTGGAGAGAGGGATAATAGGACGATTACAGGCGTCAGCCACCGATAATGGCCGGGGCTACTGAAATTTGTTGGTTGTGGCAGGACTATAAATATAAACCCAGGGATATCTATCTCCAACACGCGCGCAGCATGATACTAGCCGTACTGCTGCGCGAGATCCCACTAGATAGGTTTGTCGTACCGCGTCTGTCGTGGTTTCTCGCCGCTACTTCTGGGCCCCCTAAGGGTTTAGTTGGCCTCCGCGCATAGGAGACGAATGCTACGCACGGTAGGGAAACCCCTTGTGCTTTTTGTGAGGCTCGCATCGCTTGAGGACCTCTTTGCGTGACGGTCCCAAAACAACGATTTTAGGTCAATAAGCCGTAAGAAAAGGGTAGTTTTGTCTGCACGCAAGAAACGAAGTAACAGACACAGCGATGTTTATTGTGTTTGATATAGAGACTGAAGCGTGTCTGTCGGGAATCGGGGTCCCAGGAGATTGTAGGGAAACAAGTAGACGAGCCCCCCAAGACCAGTCTTGGCTGCAGCTCGACGCGTGCAGGCTAGCAAGGGCACGCCGAACGCAAGCGTTGGGGCTCTTGCCAATGACGTGGGCAGATGTGAGGTAGTCCCTGGATTGGCCGCCAAGCCGGGCATTTGGGTATTTTATTTAGAGCAGCAAACTGAAAATGAAAAAAAAAACGGACAAAAACAAAACTCATGGCTTGCTTAGTCTTGTTGGGGGGTTGAGGCGACCCGTCATTCACAACAAAAACATTTTTTTTACCCCCCCAAAGATTGCAGGGCTTTTCACGGGTCACGATCCGGTACACGGGTCGGGGATCAGGAGTCTGTAAAAAACGCGAAGGTCGAGTCGCGCCGACTCGGGTCAGGCAGGAGGTGTTCGGAATCTCACGGACCGGGTTGGATCGTGTGAGGAGGTCATCAAACATCACGAGTCGGGTCGGGTGACTATGCCCCGGCCCGACCCGACCCAACTCGCGAGAAGTAGTCCGACTCGTGAGAATCCCTGAAAAGTTGCCAGCTCTTTTCGTGGTATACGTCAGGAACGAGCGGTAAGCCACAATAAATCGAGACGAAAAATAAGGCGTCCCGCCGGGAAGGAGCGACAGGGAAGCGCCTTGTGATCACAGACTGAGTGAGGGTAGGTGCGTTTGGTCTTCGCATGAAAGTTTTTTTTTCGCTACCCATCGACATCCGCTACATCCGTCGAGTGTCCACCCTGATTGTTCATCCTAGAAAAATGCAAAAATTCTGTGTGGTCACAGACTCGCGAGAAAGAGCCAAAAAAACACACACACACAAGCAAAAAAATCGCACACTAATGGAGGAAAAACAAAGTTAGATGCCACCGTCACAGGTACGAAAAGACACAAAAAAAGGCAAGCCAAAACGCGAAAATACATGTAATCAATAAAAAACAAAAATCGCGCTAATGACTACCAGTATGCGAGTAGAATTAACCAATGGAAGAACCTTCTGCAAGACAAGAGTACGAATATGCTATGGTTTTGTTATTTTCCGCGCTTTTTCGTCACACCCCCAGGGACGGTCGAATTCTCGTGACGTACGGGGGAAAGGGAGAGGCCGAAGCCGGCGGGTCGGGGGGCAAGGCGACCAGTGCCGCGGGGCAGAAGCAAAAGCTAAAGCAGCAACGCGAGGAGGAAGAAGAACCTTCCGTGAAATTTCTGATGCTGAACCCCGCCGTCCACTTCGACGAGATCGTCCAAAAGGTGTGGCTTTACAGAAGATGGGGGAGGGGGGTGGGGGTAGGGAGGTGGGGGGGGATAAGGCTACTGTTCGTAACTGACGACAACGCACGCAGTTGAAGGTTTGGGCTCTAGCGTTGAAGAGCCCCCCTTTCTGATGTGCCTATCTATTGAACCTTGTTGGAACGCGAGGGATCGTTTGTGAGGCGTTGGTTGGTTCTCATTCACCACGCTCTTTTTTTTTAGTTTTCGATTTAAAAGCTCCACTATCACCCCCCCCCGGAGTTGTTGTGTCCTGTTATCAAAATCGTAAGTCCCTCTGCTGTGGTGTTGCGTGTTTGGATTTGTTGAACGTTTCCAACCCTTCTGTTGTCGTGCTGTCGTGTTTCCGTTATGGGGAACATCTTGATCTCTCTGTATGGTCGCGTTTTCGTCTTTCGATTTCGGGGAACATCCTAATCCCCCCGTCGTCGCGTTTCGTTTTTCGATGCCGCGTTTCAATTTTGGGTTCGGGAACGCCTAACACGTATCTTGTTCTCCACGACTGGTTCGTCCGAGCCTCGAGCGTCCTCCACACTCAAATGCCGGAGTTGTTGTGTTCAACTATCGAATCCTGCACCCCGCTGTTGTCGTGTCGTCGTGTTACCATTCGGAGACCATCTTAACCCCTCCGATGTCATGTTTCATGGTTCGATTCGGGGAACGTCGTGCACCTGTGTAGTCCCCCTGCGACTGGTGTGACCAAGCTCGAGCGCTGGTCCTTGTGGTCGGCATGCCATTCTTTTCTCTCTCCAGCAAATGCCATATTATTTAGTAAACTTGCATGGTCTCTCACAGGTCGTGTTGTCATGTGGGGGAACACCTCAATCCCTCTGTTGTCGTATTTCGTGTCTCGAGTAAGGTAATACCTCTATGCCTATGTTGCCGTTTTTAATGCCTCGATTCGGGTAACATCTTCATGCCTCTGTTGTAGTGTTTGTGGTTGGGGAACGTCTTGCACCTTCCTACCTGTGTGCAAAAAACGTCAGCAGACGGTGGTTCATGCCTGAGTCGGACTGCCGTCTAGGCCGTCTAGACGTATTATACTAGTCTTGAGAAGTCCTACAGGTACAAGTATGACTGACGGCGTCCAAAATTGACGTCTCCTGACATATTTGCCGTAATATTCTGGGCTGAGTGTGGGAGCTCCCAAAGGTGTGACTGACCGCGTCAACAACTGCCGTCTCCTGGCATAGTTGGCGTAATGTACTAGTCTTAGTGTGGGAAATCCTACGGGTGTGACTGACACGTCCAAAGCTGCCGTCTCCTGAGATATTTACCTGTGAGCTCGGTTCTCCACGACTGGTTTCTCCAAGGCTCGAGCGCTGGCCCTTGTCCGCGGCATGCCACCCTCCCTCTCCAACAAACCTCATAATTATATCGTAAACTTGCAGAGACTCTCCAACAAGCCCCATATTTTATCGTAATATTACATAGCCTCTCCAACAACGCCCATATTATATCGTAAACGTACATAGAATTTCACTTGTCGTGTTGTCGTGTTTCGACTCGGAGAACATCTTAAAATCCCTCTGTTGTCGTTTCTCGTGTCTCGATTCGTTGAACATCCTGTTGCCTCTGCCGCAGTGTTTCGAAATTGGGGAGCATCTTGCACACGGGTGTTCATTAATCTCTGGGGACGGCATTTCAGGCCTGCGGCGGACTGCCTGTGACGGACAGCCGTCTAGACGTAATGCACTATGTCTTAGTGTAGGAATGCACTATGTCTTAGTATCGGAGCTCCGATAGATTTGACTGACACCGTCCAAAACTGCCGCCTCCTGACGTGTTTGACTGTTTTTTTAAAGGCTCGAGCGCTGGTCCTTGTCGGAGGCACCATGCAGCCAACAGGAGACCTGGTCCGCCAGCTGTTTTCGTCCGTCAAGCCAGAGAGGGTGGAGGTGTTCAGCTGCGGGCACGTCATCCCGAAGGAGAATTTGCTCCCGCTCTGCGTGTCCAGGTGACAAAAAACAAACAAAAAACCATCCACATCGCATAGTAGTAATAGTGGTAGTAGAGTAGCAATAGTAGTAGCAGTAGTGGTAGTAGTAGCAGCAGTAGCAGTAGCAGTAGTAGTAGTAGCAGTAGTAGTAGTAGTAGTAGCAGAAGCAGCAGTAGTAGTAGTAGTGTTAGTAGTAGTAGTAGTAGTAGTAATAGCAGCAGTGGTTGCGTTATCCCTCGTTGGGGACCATTAGCGACATTAGCGACGATAAAAAAATCGTTTTTAGAGGGCGATACTTATCGATTGAACATCACGGAGGACCAAAGCAGCAGTAACCAGGACCCGTGATATGCACCAAAACCTACGTATTCCAGGCTTTTCACGGGTCGCGATCCAACCATCCAACCCGCGGGCCGGGCCAAGGGGTTTCTAAGCTCTCGCGGGTCGAGTCGGTTCGGGTTAGGAGGTATCACGGGTAGGGTTGGGTCAGGAAGTTTGTCAGAATATCACGGGCCAGGTCGGGTCACGTCGGACCGGGGCGCCCTGACCCGATCCGGCCCGCGACAAGTGACACCTGACCCGTGAAACGCCCCGGCATATTCCGCCGTTTTTCTCAACCATACTTGTTTTTGATTGCTATGTTCCAGGGGTGCAGCAGATTCTAAGAAAGTTCTGAGCCCCTATCATGGAGGAGCGGCTCAACATCTCACCATCATCATTACCCGAAACATGGCTTCGAAGGCATTCGTTCGCGCGGACACAACCAACTTTTCTACGCGCTAGGCCTAAACAAAGCGTCTAGTGTCGTAAAGTTATCCTGCGGATCGATAGTTCCATGCCTTAGAGGAGGAGATGAACCGGCCAGAAAAACGTTTCGCCCCCCGAAAGTGTATACGCCCCTACCGCAGGATAATTCCCCCCACGTAAAACAGGAAGCATGCGCAGCAGTACAGGCAAAACAAGCATCACCGTGGTTTCGCGCGTGCGGTACAGCGCCTTGCATTGCTCTGCTTCGGACACGCCTCCTCACCGCAGAAGACTTTCCGTGCTGCTGTTGCTTCCATCTTCGTTTTTTCGCCGGTGTGCTGCAGCCGCCACGATACTAGAGGTATTTTTTATTCGGGTGAACGTAGTAGCAGTTACCAAAAAAATGTGGTTGGTGAAGAAACAGGCGTACGCAGCGTTGTCCACAGGACGATCTAGCCGGAGCCTAATAGAGGTCAAGGTACGGTAGAAGTTTGGATGTCGCAAGAACGACACGAAACCCGAAGGAAGGATGCTAACAAGAGGCAAAACAAACTGCGACTTGAGAGAGGGGCAAAGGGGCAACAAGTGTGTGTGATCTCATGCCGCAGCAGAGAGTCATCGATCCCAAACTTAATACGAGTTAAAGCGCCGGCGACATGTTGCAGCAGTAATGTTGGATCAAAACCCCGTGGACGGACGGAGGCCGTCCCCGGGGTGGGAGAAAATCCCGATAGCTGTACAGAAAAAGCAAGACGATCCCACTTGCATCGTCGGCTCCCGTGCAGCAGGTAGAGAGAAGTAGGGAGTGGTTAGGGAAAACAGACCATCCCGCCCGCCCATCATTGTGCGCGAGACACGTCGACAGCGACATCAGTTTTGTTTTGCAGTGTTTGTTTCACCGGGGTAGCTACCCTCTGCGACGAGGTGCCGCGTTGATTATCATCGATTCAACACGGGGGTAGTAGTCCTGGGTGAGAATCTCCGGCTAATCGCATCAGCGAGGCCTTATTGATCCTAAACTATACACGAGTTAAAGTAGAAGCAGTGAAAACAGGGGGAAAGTATTGGTCTTTGTCTAATATCGTGGGTCCTAAAATGTTCTATGGTCCTCCGTAATAACACGTTTGTTTTTTTGGCTTAAACGTTTTTTCTGAATGATGGGGTTCCTTAAGCCGCAAAATCGTTGAAATTAACCCAAAATCGTCGGAATTCGATTGTTATATCAAAACATTTTTTTTTTGCTGAATGATAGGGCTCCTTAAGCCGCAAAATTGTCAAAATTAACCCAAAATCGTCGGAATTCGATTGTAATGTCAAATTTTTTTTTGCTGAATGATAGGGGTCCTTAAGCCGCAAAATCGTCAAAATTAACCCAAAATCGTCGGAATTCGATTGTCATATCAAAACATTTTTTTTTTTCTGAATGATGGGGTTCCTTAAGCCGCAAAATTGTCAAAATTAACCCAAAATCGTCGGAATTCGATTGTCATGTCAATTTTTTTTTTGCTGAATGATAGGGGTCCTCAAGCCGCAAAATCGTCAAAATTAACCCAAAATCGTCGGATTTCGATTGTCATGTCATTTGTTTTGTCTAAATGATGGGGGTCCTTAAGCCGCAAAATCGCCGAAATTAACCCAATATTGTCGGAATTCGATTGTTGTATCAAAAGTTTTTTCTGAATGATAGGACTCCTTCAGCCGCAAAATCGTCGAAATTAACCCAAATTCGTCGGAATTCGATCGTTGTATCAAACGTAACTTCCGCTGTATATCTAGACCGAGGGGTAGTTGATCGGGCGGCGCCGTTGTTTCTGTTACGGAATCCCCTCTCGCGGACGGCAAGCACCTAAATACCAGAGAGGTACCGCCCAAGCAACCCTCGTGTGAGTGAAGTGACCACCGCAGAGCCGAAGGCATTCCCTGCGTACGAAGCAGTAATCGGTCCCTAGGTCAGTATCTCCTGTTGTACTGCTGAAGAGCGCTGTGCCCTAGGTCCATGTTTCCTCTCAGTTTTTGAGGAGAGGTGTAGCTTTCTTTCCTCAAGTTACAGGACATTTTCTAGGAAAAAGTGGGTCACCGCTACCGTGGCAGGCCTTTTTTTTTTTTTCTTTTTCTTTCTAATCCTCTGGAGCCCCCAAAGCGGGTTGCACGTGCTCGATATCGCCTAGGCTTTTCCACGGGCCATGGCCCGGCCCGCGGGTCGGATCAGGAGGTATATATGAAACCCCGCTGGAGTTTATTTTGGCTTTTATAATATGAAACCCCCGCGGGTCGAGTCGGATCGGGTCAGGAGGTGTTGGAAACCTCACGGGTCGAGTCGGGTCGGGTCAGGAGGCTTTTAAATATCACGGGGTCGAGCCGGGTCGCCCTGATCCGATCTGATCCCCGAGAAGAGATCCGATCCGTGAAAAGCCCTGGATATCACCCGACTCCGGCAGTGTACTTTTGACGGCCTTTTTCGGATTACACGGGTACACGTGATCAGGGTTTTTTGGTTTTCTGTCATTGTACATTTTTTTTTGTTCTCTGTCTCATCTGTTATCTTGGCACTTTTTGTCCGACGGCTATACCTCCCGTTTCGTTAACTTAGATCCGCGGTCATAAAGGCAGGCGCCCCCCCCCCCCCCCCCCCCCCCCCCCCCCTAACCAATGCGGCGCCTGGCCTCCGTTTTTAATCCCCAGAGGGGACCAGCTTTTTTTTTCTTTCCTTGTCGTCTCGAGGCGAAATATGTTTCATGTTCATCATGGTTGCAGGCTTAATGTCCGTTGTTCTTATTGATTATTAGGTTTTAGCTCATGACAACGTACTAAAAACGGGCGACCGGTGCATTACACAGCTTGCAAAGATGAGTATGGGCATTGAATTTGTCCAACTCACAACTGACGTTGTTGGAATACTTTCATGAATATGCGCACACACGTACTGTGCGGAGAAAAGCCGCTGGGTGTGGGCTTCCGTCGATTAGCTCGAGCCTCAAATCGTACGGATCCGCTCCCACTGTCGGCAATCCCCGTCTCCGTTCGTTTTGCCACTTTTGGGACCCAGGGACAGCGACCGAACAAACAAGAAGGGCGGTAATATCATTCTCCCTTCCTCCCTCCCTCCTCCCTCCCTCCCTCCTCCCCCCCACCCCCTGCGGTCGTATTATCGTCCCGCCGTCCCCCCCTCCCTCCCTCTCTCCCTCTCTCCCTCTCTCCCTTTCTCCCTCCCTCCCCCCTCCGCTCTCCCCTCCCCTCCCCTCCCCTCCCCTCCCCTCCCCTCCCCTCCCCTCCCCTCCCCTCCCTCCCCTCCCCTCCCCTCCCCTCCCCTCCCCTCCCCTCCCCTCCCCTCCCCTCCCCTCCCCTCCCCTCCCCTCCCCTCCCCTCCCCTCCCCTCCCCTCCCCTCCCCTCCCCTCCCCTCCCCTCCCCTCCCCTCCCCTCCCCTCCCCTCCCCTCCCCTCCCCTCCCCTCCCCTCCCCTCCCCTCCCCTCCCCTCCCCTCCCCTCCCCCCCCCTCTCCTCCCCCCCCCTCTCCTCCCCCCCCCTCCCCTCCCCCCCTCCCATGTCGCTAAACGGGCCCCGCGCCGGGCTGCGCGCAACCCCAGGGGCCCGTCAGGGAAAACGTTCAATTTCACCTTCCACCGGAGGGGGGCAGACGAGCAGATTGATGAGCTGGGGCGCCTCATGACCAACGTGTGCAAGCTCGTGCCGGGCGGGGTGGTATGCTTCCTCGCTTCCTACGGGTACCTAGACCAGGCAAGGAAAGAGACTCCGGCGCAATTTACGGGATGCACCTGCTGTTGTTTGGGGGCTTCGGTTGTTCTGGTGTGCTGGCTGGCATGTGCTTTGCCCTCGTTCGTCGCGGTTGGCATTTTGCGTGGCCAAATCACCTTGTCTGTGATTTTCAATGTGTATCTCTTGTCTTGTAGTTCGTGATGACAGAAGTCGTCTTCCCAGGAGGCCGGTGACCACAGACCTCGTCTCTCCTGAAGGGGCATCGAAACGGACACTGGTAGAGTGCTGGCTGTAAACGGGTGGAAGCATCCGTTTACCAGTGAAGATCACAGAGAATCGCGCGCGGTGGGCGTGCACGTACAGTCTTTTTTTCAAGGTCTCCGCTTTGTGGAGCTGTATGTGCATGCTGCAGAGTACGGGTGCACCTCGTTTTCCTGAGGGTCGGGTCGGGTCCGGGCGGGTCGGGAGGTGTTGGAAATCTTAAGGGTCCAGTCGCGTCGGGTCGGATCAGGAGGTATTTCGAAAACGCGTGGGTGGAGTCGGGTCGGGTCGGGTCATTGGTGTTGGAAATCTCACGGGTCTAGTCGGGACGGGTCGGGTCATTGGTGTTGGAAATCTCACGGGTCGAGTTGGGTCGGGTCGGGTCGGGTCGGGTCGGGTCGGGTCAGGGGTTGGAAATCTCATGGGTCGAGTCGGGTCGGGTCGGGTCGGGTCAGGGGTTGGAAATCTCATGGGTCGAGTCGGGTCGGGTCAGGAGGTGTTGGGAATCTCATGGGTCGGGTCGGGTCAGGACTTTTTTTCAAATCTCACGGGGTCGGGTCGGGCCGGGTTACCCTGACCCGATCCGACCCGCGAGGAGAGATCCGACCCCGTGAAAAGCGCTGGGAAATAATGCGCTGACCAATAGAATGCTACACGTGACGTAGCACTCGTCAAGAGATCCTCGTGGCCTGCGTGCCATGCAGCCTTTTGGTAGACAGATAGCATCGTAACAACCACTGAGCTGGTAGTCAGCGCTGGCGTTTTGGCTCCGTCGGTTATGGCGTGTCGTGTCTCCAACAAACGCATGTTTTGAGTGGGATGTGTCCGCGGGGAAGCTTTTTTTCGTGCCGAGTTTTCGTCCCTCTTGCTTTGGTGATGAATGGGCGCGGTTCCAAACGTATCCTACTGTAGCTTGTATTATTTTATTGTACCTTGTAGTACCACGCCCCCCCCCCGCCTCAGAAACTGGGGGCTCTGTCGTCCCGGAAACGTGGTTTGACGACGGCGCGCGCCATCGATTTGTTTGCGGTTTTGAAGTATTTTTTTGTTTCCTGTTTTTCTAATATTTGCTTGTTGCTATGGTTTTCCCCCAACTCCAAGAATCATGCCTATACTACGGTTAAAATTCTCGTTTGCACGTGTTTCCTTTTTTTTCTTTTTTCGTTTTTGACAGGTTCTACAGCGGTGGAAGGCTTCCGGCGCGCTTCGACAACTAGTCAAGTAAGTCACTTGCCGTAGTGTATCCGCCATGGTCATACTTCACGCTGTCTGTAATATGTATGCAGGTGGCACGGTTGCCTGTTGTTGGGGGGGACTTGTAGATTTTGCTCTGCCTCCATGCATTTCGCTTAACGGGCAAGCGCTTACCGCCAATAGGCACAGTTCGATACACAAGTTGACCAGCCATTGGTAGCGCTGTGCCCGCTGTACTGTGAGTTCGTAAGGCAGGCAAGCACAGGGACAGTTTGAGGGGGACGAGGATAGTCGGAAGAAATGCGAGACATGTGTGGAAACCCCCGAAAGGCGTTTATGAAACGGGTGTGCTCTTCGTACCACCGATGTGCCTATCCGGTGACCTTTGGTCGACGCATACCTAGCGCTGGACGAAAGCGCACACAAAGCCAGACTGGACGGCGACTATGGTCAATAACCGCGACAACGGCCGCAAACACAAACCTAGTCGTGACAAGGGAGTTGGCATGGGCAGTTGAACGATATCGCCGCCTTTCCTCCGCCGCCATTTCCCACGCCCATGATCCCTACCTAGCTCCTCCCGGAGGAACGAACGCACTGCGTTTTGTTTTGTGCTGTTTACTATTTCGTCGCTGATGCGCTTGTGCTGTTTATTTTTGTTTCGGCGCTGATGCGTTTGGTGCTGTTTATTATCTCGGCGCTGATTGATGCTGGCGTTTGCTCTTTGTTGCGCATTGCCAATGTGTGGACAGTAGACAGGGGCCATCATAGTAGTAATTTCTGGCGTTTTTTATTTCGGGCGGTCCGAAAAATAACCCCTCAGTTAGTTGACTGCGTCGACGGCTGCCTTTTTATGGTATACCTTCTTGACAATGATTTAACAGCAAAAAAAGTAGTGTAAATGCGACCACCCTCCTGATGAATTTTCCAATGGGATTTCCCGTCGTGTTACTGCAATGGGATATACCGTGGTGAATCGGGTGGTGCAGTGGACCTAGATGCATGGACACCAAGAGCAACAGACTGTAAAACAAAGAAAAAAGCAATGCGGAAGTGCTTACAAGTACCATCGCAGTGTGGGACGAGTGAAATACTTTCTAGATTCAAGACGTTAGATAGTATCCATCGTTGAAGAAGGCTATGTACAACTTGAAGACACCGATTAGTTTCCATGTTACAGGGAGTGCTTGCATACATTTAGAGGGTTTTATAGGGCAGGGGGGGCGAAATTTAGTTCATTCAAACTATTTCAAGCCTTTGGTTTGTTCTTTGCTCATCCCATCTATTAGCTTCGCACTTTTTCTTTCTCTTTCTCTCTACCTAGACGGAACATCGGACCGCTTCCCTGCCCCCTCCCCACTACGGAACGTGCCTTCATTTCTATCGCATGAAGAGTTCAGCCATTTCTTCCCTCGTCGACCCGCATCGAGTTGCTTTAATTATTTTTGACGGTTGAGGCAGACGATATTGATCGCTGGCCGCTCGCGATTTGCGACATACACATATCTCGTGGAGTGCCAGAGCTCCGCACTCAGGCCAATTGCCCGAGCACAGAGTTTACGAGGTTTTTGTTTTACCGAAACCGCTATGGTGGGTCTTTGAAACGTCGAGGTATCACAGCGGCTTGCAAACAGGCTCGAGCGCAGACTTGTCAGGATTCAACGAAAGCGTCATGTTGGAGCTTACACGCTTACAAACGTGGTAACAGAAGTATCACATGCAGCTTGAAAATGTTAGTTTGGCGAAATTTTGGAGCTCACAGCTCAAGTGTCTATTACGAAAGACGTAGCACCCCCCCCCCCCCCAAGCAGACGCTCATACAATTCACCGTGCCGCCTCCACCCTGCCTCTTGTCATAATTGTTTTTTGAACGGAAAAATGGCAGGATTAAGTCCCTCTTTTCTGAGCCGAGGTCAGCCAAAGATGTGGATGGCGTTCTCAAAGACTTCTCTATTGCCGCTAGAGCGGGAGCATGGAAACCTACCACCGGTGGCGGCGGCGGTGGCATCAGCGGCGGTAGCAGCAGCGGCGGGGCGATACTGCTATCGGTCGTCGGGGCGAAGATGAGCGAGGGTATCAATTTCTCGGACGACCTCGCAAGGTGGGGACGCGTGCCCAGGACAGGAGGGGTATGTATTAACACGGTTTGGTAACAACAAAAAATATGTGTGCTACGATAGATTAGGTTTTTGTTCTTCAGTTTTCAAGAGATTTCCCCCTCCTTTTCAACTTCGCGACACCCCCGAGGTTTCAAGCTATCCATGTGCCATATTTTTTCGCAATTGTGCTAGCAACGTCAGCTGTGAGTTCGACAGAATTTAGGGTCGATGCTCGTCTGTACACAAGCTGCGTTAACACACCGGTCGCCCTTTCGTGGTGAGTTGTCGTGAACCAAATATTGTTTTGTTCACTTTTTACACGTATGGTGCACTCTGAGGCTGCCTCGCTACGACGTGATGCCCGCGTTTACCGACTATCCATGCGTCTGGGCTGATCGGTGTCGCTTGCGTGGTTATTCTTGCGGGGTAGCTAATCACCTTTGCTTTTTTTTTGAAGAGCTTTTTTGTTAGGTTATACCACCTCCTGGTATGTAGCTCACAAGAACCCCTGCGTCTCCCCCCCTTTTCGGCTTTCGCCCCCCCCCCCCTTCCCGGGATTCCAAGCCGACCACATCCCGAACGGGAACCTTGTATCTCCTGTTAACCCCGTGTGCCTGTCTCGTTGCCACCGCCCCCATTTCACCAATTTTTCTGGGTCTTGTCGATGTCATGTCCATGTCAGATGTGTGGTGATGGTAGGGCTTCCCTACCCGGACAAGCGAGACCCAGAACTGAAGCAGAAGATGGCCTACCTCGACGAGGCATCTCCGGGAAGGTAAGCTTGCGCGTGACCCGCTGCGATTCATTCGTATACAGTCACAACCAATTCTCCGATCGACCCCCCGCCGAAGCGGAAGCTCTCTCGCTAAGGGGTCGACGAGGCATCTTATGCCAGGTAAGCTGCGCGCGGGCGGGACTATCAGCCCCTTTCGGTGGAGCTGTGAGTCAGCGCGACTTAAGTCACCAACTAGTTGGTATTCGGACTAATAGTTGGTCGTTTTCCGGACGAGCCGACTGTCCGACTCGTATGCGTGTAGGAAGGTTGTTTTATGCGGGATGTTTTTTTTTTTTTTTTGGCCGGGGCCTCCGCTGACGGAGGAGCTGGTTTGGCTCGCTTCGCTCGCCCGACTTACTGTAAGTCAAGCCGGCCAGTCGGCTGGCCGTCAGCTGGCTTCGCCAGATACCGGCTTACCGACTAAAGCCAGCTAGTTGGCGAACGGCACCTCTACCAGCTAGTTAGTAGTCGTGAACCCTGCCGACTCGCTCTACCCTTGGGACTTGAGAGGCGAAAACACGAAAAAAACAATGACAAATATAGCATGGGCCACACGAAGTGGCCCGGGCAGTACAGCAGTAGGTTTTTCGACCGAAAGGCAACACAAGGGTATGCACAGAGTACGACAACGTTTTGTTTTTGTGACCGATACAGAGCTGGCCACGCCAAGCAGAGCTCAAGCTGTAGCGGGGGGGGGTTTGCAACACACGGGCACGTACTAGAGCTGTGAGTCGCTACGACTCAAGTAGCCAACTAGTTAGTTGTTAGTCGGAAAAATAATTAGTCGCTCCCCGGAGGTGCCGACTACGAAGTATCTGGTGGATTTCCATGCTTGAGGGAAGGAAGCACAATGCGGGATTCATTTTTTGTTTTGAGGGCGGGCTTCCCTCTGCGGGGCGGGGAGGGAGGCGCCAGTTTGGCTCGCTTCGCTCCGCCTGACTTCAGTGAGTAAATCGGTTAATTATCAGCTGGTTTCGCCAGCCGACTTGCCAACTATAGTCAGTTAGTTGGTTCACGGCACTTAACCCCTTTAGTGCCCCCAAATCCATCCCTATACTAACTTCAAGTAGATTTGTCCCCCAAAAGGGTTTAGTGCCCCCAAATCCCTCCCTATCCTAACTTCAAGTAGATTTGTCCCCAAAAAGGGTTTCCAGTTGTAAAGGCGGTAAGATGGATATTGTGGAGACACGGCCCTAGTATGTACAGTGCGACGTATTGTTTTTGACGATTACAGAATTGGCAGCACGAAGCAGAGCCCGAACTGCAACGAAATAATACTTACGGTACGACAAGCGCTCCAGCATGATGGGTACTCGTGTTTTAATACTCGTCCTTACTGCTGCACGCTCTTCGTAGATGGTTTTTGATGAACCCCCCCCGCTTCTCTCTAGCTCTTTGGCGTCGCTGCCTGCACCCGGGTCTCAAAAAGAAGTTGTTATCAAAAACGAAAAACACATTTCACCTGTGAGATCGAGAATTACCGCCGAAACTCATCTCGCAGTCACACGACCAAATTTGTGTTAATATGAATATCCCCCCCCCCCAAAAAAAAAAACGCTATTAATAATACTAGCTCGCTAAGGGTATAAAGTAGCGGTTGAGGAAACCGGGCTCGTGCGCTGAGGTGCATCCTCAGACTTCATCGACGACATTTTTTATTTTCTTATTTTTGTTTTTGCTCGGGTGCGGTTGCTTCCGTACGTAGTGTTGTCACAGCAACGACATCCACGTACGTTTGCTTAATCAATTTGGTCAAAAATAGCGATTTTCTTACGTTCTTATTTTCTCTGAGCTTCGTCCCCTTGCAGCGGAACGCTCGAAACGATCTCGGTATTTAGAGTATGTCGGGCCGCTTTTTGGCGACGGGTTAGTCCTCATTTGCCCGCGCATTGTCGGAACTTGGAGTTAAACTTTCCTCAACGAAGCTGCAAGCAACTTGCGTCCCATAGCCTTTTTTGTGCACGCCGCCTGAGGAAGATGGACGTTCGGGTCAGCTGCAAGCAAGCTTCGCCCATAGCCTTTTTATGCCACACGAGGAAGCAACCCGCAGCAGCAGCAGCAGCAGCAGCAGCAGCAGCAGCAGCAGCAGCAGCAGTAGCAGCAGCAGCAGCGGGGCGCAAACCTTACAGCAAAAATGAGACCCCAAACCCAACCGTTCTCTGTTGAAATACGGAACAACCGCTCGGATATTAATGACGTCGTCCCTTCCAATCGCCATTCTTCTTCCTTTCCACGACGGAACGAAAAAAAATTGGAAAATCGATTTTTGTGATGCGGTTCGTTACGGCGTGTTTTGTTCTTCCGTGTTCTCGTTTCCTATACCCCCTTGCCCCCCCACCCCCCGGCCCCATGGCCCTGCGGACCATGATCATGCGTGATATGCTGATTACACCCCCCGGCCCGCCCGCCCCGGCATTGTACGAATGCGAAGGTCTATAGCCATGCATGATGTGAGTATCCCCCCCCCCCATCCTCCCCCCCCCCCCCATGAACTCAGCCGCGGGCGAGCGGGGCGCGAGTACTACAGCAGCATCTGCATGAGAGCGGTGAACCAGTCCATTGGGCGGTCTATTCGGCACGCGGGGGACTACGCGAGCATCCTCCTGGTAGACGAGCGCTATCAAGACGAGCAGGTAAAGAGAGATAACGTGTTGAAACAATTAGTGGGATGGTGGGTTTCGGATTTCCCTGTAATAGAAAAATCTCCCCTGTTAATTTAGATGGCAAAGATGTGTGGCTGCGTTTTTTTTTGTGCATGCGACAGGTTTCGGTTCCTCTGGTTCGGTGCTGGTTCCGTGGTTCCATTGCCAGTTTTTGCTGCGCTTTTCATGTGATGGGTTACCGTAGGGTACCCGAATCAAAAGCCCCTCTGAACAGGCTTATTTGACCGCTCTCATCCCCATTCCGCTCTTCTCTCGGGTTGGGCACCATGTACTTTATTTGTGTGGGCGTCACAAGGTGTGGCAAGGCGATTTACGCGCTCTTTTTATTGCCCGTTTTCTATTGTTGTGGACGCTGTACCTCACTGTATTGGATTCCGTTGATTCAGTGTTTCGGTTCCGTTGCCCCTTTTCGCTCTGGACCAATAACTCCACGACGCAGGTCCAAAATGAAACTCTTCAGGAAACGGTTGAGCTACTTTAGTCGTCAGATTTCGTCTTTCCTCGAACACTCGTTCACTGGCCAAGGGGTTGAGGCCTACAGAGCGCGAGCAACGCTCCGAGGAAAACCACTCTCTCGTTCGTGTAACCTATATATTCCATGATACTTTCATAATTTTTCCCTGATCATGACCTCACCGGTCAAGCTCGAATGCGCCCCTCCCTCCTTCCCTCCCTCCCTCCCTCCGTGCATCCCTTTCACGCCTCATCATTGGCGCGTTCAGGTGGTACGGCTTCTGCCAGGCTGGATTGCGGAAAGAGTAGTCCGAACCGCAAAGTTCGGGGAGTGTTTCATGTCCCTCCGAAAGTTTTTCGCCAAGATGCACGCGAAATAGCTCGCTCTTCTTCTTAGGTGGTAGCGCGGACTTGCGCTGGTGATGGATAAGCTACCTGGCTGGTGCTTGAAAATGAACATGATTGGTTTATAACATGTTGCGGTGTCGTGTTGGTACTCCCTTGACAGGTGGTGTGTTGCACATGCTTGGGGTGGTTCTTGTTATACTTCCGGGCTGGTGCTTGAATACACATGTTTAAGATACCCGCTTTCTCAACACGACACTAACACCCTATGTCTTCAGTCTCGAAAACTCGGAGCAACGCTTATTTTCAGGCGTGCCACGTTTCTCAGCTTGGCACCGCCTTCAAAGGGCCCTATTTTCTCTCGCGTTTTGTGCTTTGGCACGAGTTAATCCCGCTATATATATCTGTTTATTTTGTCGCGAGCAATCGACGGCCGATGGTGAGCGAAAACGACGGTGCTACACTACTATGCTACCGCTGCCCGCGCGGATGTTGCACCCAACGTCGCGGCGCTGGAGGCTCAAGTGTGTGTGGCAGAATTTTTGGAGGGATCCCTTTCGAATCGTCCCACGGGAAAGGTTGCAGTTTTTTGGGCAAACATTTGTTATACCTTTCTCGATTTGTGGATATTGAATAGTATGAAGCACATTACGAGTATGCTTGTTTTAGGACTAGCGCGCAGAACACATAGGTCGGGTTGCGCGCGGACGGATGTCTTCCGACGCAGAGGTATACCTTTTTTTGGCGAAAATGATTTTCTGAACGGCGGGAATCCTTAGCCCAAGAATCGTCGGAGAAAAAAACGATATTTTTTTTTCACGTGATTCTCGTTGTGTACCTACCGTAGCACAGTAGGGCATGCGATTGTTCGTTCGGTATAGCACATTTTCTTTTTTGGTCCAAATCAGTTTTTGGGCAGAGGGTCTAAAAAGCTCCCAAATCGATGGAAGGAACCTCAGAAAAAAATAACTGGCGCACCTCTGTCGTAAGCACGCGCCTTCCGAGAGGCATGCTCCGGCGGGTGAGATACGTGGCTCCTCATGTTAAAGGAGCTCGGAAACTTGTGCTGCGCCTCCAGCGTGGGAGGGCTCTGGTCGTGGTACCGGGCAAATGGTAAGGGCTTGTCAAGCGAGGAGCCTTAACGCGTTCACTGCTGGCAACCGTTTTTTGGGGACATATTTACTTGAAGTTGGTATAGGGAGGGGTGTTTTGATCAAGGCTACGTTAGGGTGGTGGGTGTACTCAGTTTGTGCATGGCCGTAGTCGTATGACCGTAGATCCTCGCATCCCTACTACACGCCGGGACGGAGCACGTCGGGTTTTCACCAACCACAGGCAGGCATTGCTTGCGCCAGGCGCGAAGCGCCGTGAAGTATTCGGCGAGTCTCATCAAGGGTGGACTGCATCCTTCCAAGAACCGCTCGAAGGACGGACTTCGGCACCTTGTGGTTGACGTTCTTGCTGATGGACGCAGGGGGGGGGAGGGGGGGGTCACTTTTGGGTGCCTCGTTTCGCAATGGCCAGGGGCCACTCGCGCGAGTGACCCCCCTGTTTAATTGCAGCCTCGAAATTTCGTGCCGTTGTTTTTGGCGGTATGAAACCGCCATGAAATGGTCGGCCACGCTGCGCTAAGCAAGTAGCCTAGAAAGGTTTTCCAGTGTAGTACCGGGTCACTCGGGCTATCGGCCCAAACCCTACGTGCCAAAGGGGGCGCCTCCCCCCCCCCCCCCTCCCCCCCCCCGCACCTTAGCGTGTGCTGCGATTTAGGTGCACCCCTTTTTTTCTGAGGTTTTCTCGATTTGGGCGCTTAAGAACTCTCCTGCAAGAACTGAGTTTTGGAGGGGACAAGAAAACTGCCACGTAACGGATGAAAAAATCCAACGACCTACAAGGTACACGACGAGAATCATACAAAACAACTGGCCTGAATTTTTCTGACGTTTTTGGGTCAAGGAACGCTGTCGTTCAGAAAAAAAAATCGCCAACACAAAAGGTAAGCCTCTATCGTAGCACGAGTCAGAGGCATTAGTTGCGTCAGCTATATGATATGCCCCCCCCCCCCCCCACCCCCCCCCCCTTTCCCCCCACCCCACCCCCGCCCTCTTTTTGATCAAAACCACGCCCCCACGTCCTTCACAACTCCGCCCTCCCCTCACCGGTTATTCGACTTACAGGATTCATTTGATAAACGGATGCATTTCTTTCCACAGCTGTCAGATTTTGTCCCCCTCAGAAACGGGTTTTCTAACATCACCCTGTTGACCCTGATAGCTACACTGCTGTAGTTGCAAGGGGAGTCGCCGACCTATATCCTTAATGAGGACACACAACCCGTAATACGCGCGATCGGAGTATCACACACAGCTTGCAAAGCTGAGTTTCGACAAAATCTTCGATCTCACAGCTAGCTGGAGTGCGTTTCCATTTTTTATAATATAGCCTATGCGTGTAGCACTTTTGGTTTTGTTTGTGTTTTTCCCTGGGGTATTCCTCCATTCCAGAGTGACAGGAGCCTGTCCTGTGACCACGGACTTGATTCTGCGAGTTCATGTGAGAACAACAACAACAACAGCAAAAGCAACAACAACAGCAACAACTACAACTACAACTACAACAACAGCAACAACTACAACAACAACAACAACAACAAGAACAAAAAAACAACAACAACAACAACCACGACAACAACAACAACATCAACAACAACTACAACAACATCAACAACAACAACAACAACAGCAACAACAGCAACAACAACAGCAACAACAACAACAACAACAACAACAACAACAACAACAACAACAACAACAACAACAACAACAACAACAACAACAACAACAACAACAACAACAACAACAACAACAACAACAACAACAACCACAACAACAACGACAACCCCTGCCGTAGTAGGCATGAATGCCCTGGTGTAGCGTTGGGCTTTGATCTCGCCTTCCATCCTCTGGTATATTGCAGTTAGCTAACAACGGAACAGCGAAAAAACAAAAAAAGGAATTATTTATTTTCGACGGCGGAGGGTTTGGACGGAATAACCTATTCGGGCTTTTGAGGGCTCCGAATAGCGGTTAGCGGTTAGCGGGCCCTATAGGGCTCTTTGCCCCGTTCATGCTTTATTAGCGCTCGAGAAACGCTGTCTCTCCAATGCTTCGCTCATGATAGCACGCGGCCGAAAAACGTTTCGTCTACAACTGCAGATTTGATGATGAGACGCGCTGGATAATAAACCCTGTTTTCTGTTGCCACGTCCATTTGACGACACATGGTCGAGACGCGCTGTCCTTATAAACGCAGTCTCTTTCAAGTTTTGCGGGAGAGAGGCGGGCTTCTTTTTTTTCGTGTTTCTCCGCGCTGCCCGCTATATATATGTGAATGCCGTCGCTTCGCACACCGCTAGAAAAACGGCCAGACACTTTTCAGATCTCCCTTGTGCTAGTTCTGAATCGTTGTATAGTCTAAGCACAGCACTTAGGGATCATCGCACTCCGTAGATAGATACACATGCTTGTTGCAAAGATGCCAGGAGACGGTCAGTCAAGGCCAAACGTCCAGCGGTCGGTCAAGGGGTGTCAAACCGATAGTTCGAAACCAAAACTAGTAGTTCGACGTCAGTCAAGGAAAATTATTGAGAAAGTGCCGTCGGTCAAGGGGCCAAAGTGCCGTCTCGTGACATCCTTGCATGCTTCTGGGTTAGGTGTGTGTGTACCTCCATTTCTTTTGTGCGCGCGGAGGTTCAACCGGCCTCTCATTTCAGCAGCTCTTTTCACCTAACGGGGGGGGGGGAAATAAAACGGGCTTCTTCTGATGAAAAAAAACTCAAAGTTCACACGACAATCCGATCAACGACCTTCTGGCGCAGTAGGCATACCTCGTACATACGACGAAAAGGCACATACATACATGCTACTATTAATACTGGAATTGTCCACCTTTTTTTTTGCCTTGCAAAGGGTGGTGGCTCGAGGAGCTCCACACCTCACCCTCAAGGGGGCTAGTTTTGGCTTTCTGAAATGATGAGGCTCCTTACTAACCCAAAATCGTCGGGAAAAATAAAAATAATAGGCCATTTTTTTTCTTTTTTGCATGATTATCGTTGTGTACCCCTAGGCCACATGGGATTTTTTTCATCTCCGGCAAACGAAGCAGTTTTTTTTTTTCTGTTTTATTTTCCTTTGTTTTCTCCGAAAATCAGTTTTTCTTGGGAGAGGTCTCTTAAGCTCCCAAATCAAGGAATCTTTGCTGGACAAAAAAAAAAAGTGGTGCACCTTTATCGTAGCACGCGTCAACACGATGGTTGACCAAACCCCGTGGCCAAGGAATAAATAAATACGTTCGTGATGACGTTGCCACGAGTTTGGGTTAAGAAGCGTGAGCTACGATAGAGTGTCACGGCACAATGCCCACGCTCCGGTAGTTCCGGTTCCGGTGGTTCCAGGCAATGCTGGTCCGTGAATGAAGTGGATGGCATCCCAGTATGTCGGTGGGGATTTTAATCACCCGGTTTTCCTACTCCGAGATCCGAGACGGGTCTCTTTCGCTGCTGGAAGCTATCTACTCGTATGTAGATAGAGGTGCACCACTTTTTTTTTTCTGCGGTGTTCCTCGCATTTTTGGAGCTTACTACCTCATCTCCCGAAATTTGGGGAGAAAAATAAAAACTGTTTTACTCGGAGTAATATATACCATGGTATCGGATAAAAGATCCCAAATCCCATGTGGCCTAGGTATACAACGATAACCAATGAAAAAAAGTAAAATATGGCCCATTATTATTTTTTTTTTTTCCGACGATTGTTGTGTTAAGGAGCCCCGTCATTCGGAAAAAAAAATCGCCAAAAAACGGTATACCTCTATCGTAGCCCGGGTCTTAGGGAGGCCCGTCATTTCACAAACACAAAGTGGCCAAAAAGTGATGCCTCGCTATCGTAGAACGCGTCAGAACTTAATCGTGAAAACGCCCTTTCTTTCTTTATGAATTCCAACTCGTCGAGAGAGGACGGTTCGCTCCTATCTCAGTTAGGGAACCAGCCCAAGAGTGCCAGCAGTATTAATATACCGGACCCGGTACAGCACCGATGCTGGCTCTATTGTATCGGGGTTCCGGTCGCGCCACCCGATTTCACCAGCACTATGCCCGGCAATAGGCGCCATTCAACCGGCGAGCCGTGCAACACGGCAGAGGGAACACTGGCTCTTTTTCACCTTCTGGGGGTGGCTGATTCTACGATAGATAGCCCCCCCCCCCCCCCCCCCCCCCCCCCCCCCGAAAAAAAAAACAAGCGATTTTCTTTCACGAACGTTTCGTGGCGCTGCTCGACACGAGGAAGGATGCTGCTGCGAAAAACATCTCAAATATTCCCAGTTTTTCTTCTTTGCAAAGGACTATCAAACGATGACGTCGGGGGGGGACAAGGGGCCTCATATTGCAGGTGATACGCCCGGCAGCCGGTTTCAAAACCGGCGAATCCGTTAGAGAAAAGTTGGCGGGGGGGGGGGGGGGGGGGGGGGGGGGGCTACCGTAGAACGACTCGGCGCGGTGGCTGGAAGGGCTCTACGATACCAGGGTATATCTCACCCAAACTACCGACTTTTGATCAAACTGAAAGAGTAACTCGCACTCCATAAACAGACTCACTCGTGGCCTACGGTAGGTTTGACACATTCATGCTGCAACAAAAAAACAACAACTCAAATTCGTCTATTATTTTGGGTCAAGGGTCCCCCTTCATTCAGAAAATGCTTTTAACCCAAAAGCTCGGTACCTTTGCCTTAATTTAATGCCTCCATCGTAGCAGGGTTTTGGACACTTTAATGCCAATATTGCAGCAAGCACTTGGACTCCATAACGCCTCCATCGTAGCAGGGTTCTGGACACTTTAATGCCAACATCGCAGCAAGCGTTTGGACATCATAACGCCTCCATCGTAGCAAGCGTTTGGACACCATAACGTCTCCATCGTAGCAAGCGTTGACTGCCTCCATCGCAGCAAGCGTGTACACACCATGACGCCTCCATCGTAGCAAGCGTTTGGACACCATAACGCCTCCATCGTAGCAAGCGTCTGGACACCATAACGCCTCCATCGTGGCAAGCGTTTGGACGCCTTAGAGTCGTTCTACGGTAGCCCCCCCCAACTTTTCTTGAACGAAATCGCGTGTTTCAAAACCAGCCCCCGGTCATATCTCCTGCAATACGGTTGTCCCTCGACACCCCGACGTCATCTATCGATAGACCTTTAGCACACAAGGAAATATATGGATACTTTTCTTTCCGTAGTATCCTTCCTTGTGTCGAGCAGCCATGGAACGGTCGTTGAAGAATATCGCTGGTTTTTTTTCGGGGGGGGGGGGCTATCGTGGTAAGAATGAGTCCTCAGTGCCTTTATCATAGCAAGCGTTTGAACGCCATAACGCCTCCATCGTAGCAGGAGGGGTCAAACAGAAGTTTTTCCGAGCGCCAAACGTGAGGGGCTCAAACGGTCTCAATCACCCCCCGAAGCATGGCTTCGAAGGTGTTCGTGCTCGGACCACTGCTACGGCAGGGGGGGGTTATTATGTTGTTTTACCACCTTTTCGCCTCATTTTTTTTCCAATGGCTTGGGGGTCGCTCGCGCGAGTGATCCCCCCCCCTCCCCCCGCTGTTCCTTGCGGTCACAGGGGCGTTCGTCCCGTTTTTAACATTCTCGATGTTAACACGGAGAAGGGGTGGTTAGCTAAGCCCTGCACCTCAAAGAAAAATCGCCGAGGAACGTGCTTTTGCCAGGTGAGGTACGGCGTCACTCGCGCGAGTGGCTCAAGGTCCGGTAGTGAAAACTGGGGGGGTATGATCTTGCAATACCGTAGCCCTGGCCCTCGCGCAACCCTACCACCAGCAGCAGCAGCAGCAGCAACAGCAGCAGCAGCAGCAGCAGCAGCAGTAGTCGAAAAGCAAATGTGTACGGCTCGTATAAAAACTTACTTGGTAACACCGGTTGTTCCTTCACGTGAGGAGCTCAATCGGTCCAAAAACGACGCCATTCACGATAGAGGTGTACACATACACATTTTTTTTTTTGTCTTGTGAGGTTCCTCAAATATTTTCGGGAGCTTTAGACCACTCACTCTCCCCAAAAAAACTGATTTGGAGAAGAAGAAAAAAAAAAAAACTGCTCATGATCTACCGGATAAATAATCCCATGTATGTGCGGACTCGAGGTAGGTGCACAACGAGAATATCATGCGAAAAAAAAAAAAATGGCCTCCTTCCGACGATTTGGGGTTAAAGGGTCGTAAAAACGCCAGAAAAGGGTATACCTCCATCGTAGCACGCGTTAAACGTTTGACCCGAAATGCACAACCCCTACCGTGGGACGCGTGCTACGGTAACAGAGGTATACCCTTTTTTCGGCGTTAAGGTGCCTCAATGTTTTGGGAGCTTACGACCACTCTCCCCAAAAAACTGATTTGGAGAAAACAAAAAAGAAAAACTGCTATCATCGTGCCAGATGAAAAAAAAAATCCCAAGGCTTAGGTAACCGACGAGAATACCATGCCAATTTTTTTTTCTGCCATTTTTTCCCGACGATTTTGGGTTAAGAAGCTCCGCCATTCAGAAAACATTTTCGCCAAAAAAAGGTACACCTCCATCGTAGCGCATGCGTCAAACGTCTGACGTGTGCTACGTACGGTAGAGGTGCACCACCTTGTTGCTGAGGTTTTTGAGACATTCTACGGTAGGTAGCCCCCCCCCCCCCGACTTTTCTCTCTTTTTTACGAAATCGTCGGTTTTGAAACCAGCCCACGGCCGTATCTCCTGAAATACGGTGCAATTTTTCCACCCCGACGTGATCGGTCGACAGCCCTTCGCGAACAAGAACATATGTGAAGAATGTACTTTTCATAGCATCTCTCCTCGTCGTATCATCGAGCAGCCACGAAACGTTCGTTAAAGAAAATCGCTGTTTTTTTTTGGGGGGGGGGGCTATCGTAGAATCAGTCTTTTCCTCAATTTGGGAGCTTCAAGACCTCTCTCCCAAAAAAGAGATTTTTGAGAAAAAAAAAAAAAAAAAAAAAAAAAACTGCTACGTACACTGGGTGAGAGAAGTCCCATATGGCCTCGAGGTACACAACGAGAACCAATGCAAAAAGAAAGAAATGGCCTATTATTTATTTATTTTCCGACGATTTTGGGTTAAGGAAGCCCCGTCATTCATGAACCACTTTAGCCAAAAAAGGGTATACCTCTAGCGTAGCATGCGTCAAACGTATATGGGAGACTTCACCGTATCGACGGTTGTAGCCGGCCGTCTCAGCGGTCTAACGGTTACCCTCAAACACACTACTCGCTCTAAGGGTGGGGTCAAGGGTTCAAATGTCGATGTTGAGGTGTTGTTTTCTAGAGGAAGTCGGCAGCCGATCAAGCGCTCTAGAGAGCCTGTGGGTATACCAAGTTAGACGCGAGTCGACGAGAGAAAGCGTGGGAGTGCTGAAAAGTATTTTCGCGGTAGAAATAAAGGCGTCTACCGTGGTGGGGAGAGGGCCGAAGATAAGAAGAGCCTGCTTCGGGACCCTGGGTCTGAAGTTACGCCTATAGGGAGGGAGAAGGGAGGAGACGTGCTACGATAAAGGTATACCTTTTTTTGGCAATTTTGTTTTTTTCTGAATGACGGGGCTCCTTAACCCCTTGAGAGCCCGAAAATCCCTCCATATACTAAAATCAAGTAAATTCGTCCCTAAAAAGGGTTTTCAGTTGTAAAGGGGTTAACCCCAAATTCGTCGGAAATTGGCCATTTACTTTTTTTGCTTGATTTTTCGTTGTATACCTGCTACAGAGAATACGGGATTTTTCATTTTTCACTCGGCAGCAGTTTAATTTTTCTCCTAAATCCATTTTTTTTTTTTTTTGAGCTCCTAAAAAGCGAGAAACCTGTGAAAAAAAAAAAAAAAAAATGTTGGCGTACCTCGATCGTAACACGTGTCGGAGAAAAAAAAAAGTGCGAAGATAATACGTAGAAGGTCCTCGTGGACACGATAGCCCTGGTAGAACTACGCTTCCTCGCGTGTTTTGCCACGAGTAAACGAATGGAATTTCGGAAAAGGGCGCATGATAAAGAAACATGATACGCTGGATCAGACTGGGGGTTTCAATTGAGAAAGGGTTCGCACGTTAGTCGTGCACTAGAGCTTCGGCACAACAACATCTCTCGAACTCCTTAGTTTCCTGTGAATATGGGCTCGACCTTCACATTGCCCTGTTTCTTGTTCGGCGTCCGGTACTACTGCATTGTGAGATCATTTTGCCGCTGCGAAAGGGTTAACTAACTAGAAGGAGTGCTCTCAGCGTTATTCTTCCAAGGTTTTCCTTTCAACCAACGCACCGAGGATTCTGCACTGTGATCATATGGCCGTTTCCAGGAACATGGTCGTGCACGCTGGTAATTATTTGATTGCGTAGTATTATATACCGCGCTAATGCGTGCTGTTTTTTTCGTTCACTTTGTTGTTCCGAAAATTCGGGATATAGCGCTTCTCGCGAAAGCAAAAGCGGTCACCACCACCACCACCACCACCACCACTGAACTTCTCTACACCACCATCACAACCACCGCCGCCGCCAACGTCGTCGCACAGCATTCAATGAATAAACACATAATATTTTTCAACGATATACAACCCGTGAAAGCCTACCACTGTCGTATAGAGTCCAAGGTCACAGCCTATGCCCTGCTTCGTTTTCACTATTTAGATCCCCCTCCCTGTCTCTCTCTCCCCTCTCTCTTCCCCCCCCCCCACCCCTCTCTCTCCCTCTCCTCCCTCCCTCTCCGCCATTCTGCGAATACGTATCTTCATTTTTTACCGAGGTTGACTTCGGGAAAATCCAAAGAACGGAGAGCCTGACCTTCGCAACTTGAAAGTTCTGCCCTATGTAAGAGATTGAAAGGAAACACATTCTGCCATCCTCGCGGGGGCAACATTTTCAACAAAAATCTAAAATCTCATGCAACCAGGTGCCAGGTATATATTATATACTATTATATCCCCCCCCCAAAAAATCACTAGTTTTTTACGTACAATGCCATAGACAGTTAAACCTTCACGCTAAGGAATGCCGAATAAAACGCGCTAGAGAAAGATACGGCACTGGGATGAATTTCGGTTTTTTTTTTTTTCTTCTCCAGTAATAGGAGAGGGCGCAAACAAAAGCGAAATGTGTGGCGGCCCTTGGAACACCGCAACAATCGCTTTTCCATATAGACACCCGCATCTCTCAGCGTTTCCATCCCTCAGCGTGTACGCTTCAACACGTTGTCTTTCCATATAGACAGATACATCGCTCAGCGTTTGCGGTTGTATCCTCCTCCCGATGATGATGGAGAACATCACCTCAGAAATTTCGACGAAGAGGTGTGTGTGCTATTTGTGCGCGCTATAAATACGGTGTACTCAAAGTGAAACAAAAATCACAACTCCTACAACAGAGCGTGATCTAGATATATCTTATATAGATCATGTAGAGTAGATCATCTACAGTTCGTTCCGTATCTGATGCCATGAAATACTGTGCTGAATCTGTATCTATGTAGTACAGATCCAACCCTGAATCATGTGCTAGATCACACAGATCGTACGGCTCCCACCGGGAAACATGAGCTAGACCGTACAGATCTTCCCTTCAAGACCAACATCACCAAGTAAGGATCGGTGATCTGTCCGAGATGTGATTCCTTTTACTTGCTGGTGGGCATTGAGCCAAAACTAAAAAAAAAAAAAGCTGCACTAAGAACGTCGTGCTGATTTGGCCCCCAGCGACGCGCTCGCTTTCGCTAAAAGCGTCACGATGCAGCTTTTCCGTGGGTTGCAGAAATAGTCTCCGTGTCTCTTCTCGCTGGCGCATGCGTTTGATAGAGCGGAAATCCGCAATTAAACACCGGCATCGCAGCCGAAAAAAACTTTCCTGCACATCGCTACTAGGGGCGCTGAGCTACACTGCAAGAAACAAAAATGCTGCTGGGGCATGGTGCAGACCCCCCCCCCCCCCAGCGACACACTTTTGCATGCCCAATGGTGCAGCTTTCGGTGGGACGCAGAAATCACTGTTGCCCCGCTCATTAAGGCACGAAAGAGAAGGAAGCTCACCATCAACATCGCCTTTCAAAGTTATTCGTTTTTAAATAAAACCAGTTGCTCCGGGGTTAAACCGCGCTGGGGAAAAAAACAGAGAAGTAAACGCCGAAAAACGCGCTTCCTTTTCTGTCTCCAGCGACGACGCGCTTTCCTTTGGAAATATGCGTCATGATGACGCTTTCGGTGGGACACAGAAAACTCTGTTGCCCCGCTCGTTAACGTAGAAAGGAAATCCGCGATCAACATGGGCAGCGGCTGCGGTGCCGGTGTCGTCGGGTACGACAATCGAAGGCTGTTGACCAGCAAAGCTTCCGGCAGCGCCCGGTGTTGTCTCCGATTTGTCGACGACCCCCGTCGATTCCGCTGATGGTGTGAGAATGCCGATATCTCCTCCCAGAGTGACCTCCGCGAGCGCTTTTTCTGGGGCAGAACGGGGGGAGTCCCAAGATGATTCCTGCGTGAGCTCGTTGATGTAGTAGTACGCCTGACAAAAAACAACGCGACAAGAGCAAGATGAATTGACATTTATGGCATCGATTTGGATGTCAGATTGATTCGACAACAACAGTCCCCGTGGAATACCCTGGTGTAGTATTATTTTGTTGTGTGAACTCTTTGGTGTACTAGTACGACTGACGCTGATGCCAGGTTTGTTAGACGACACACGCCCCTCTAGTCTTGCGTGATTTCGCGTGGTTTTGTGTGATTTCGTTGGGTGTGCTGTTTAATTAGTGCGACTGGCGACATTGGTGACCGGATGATTTTGACGACGCCTCTATTGGTCTTGCGCGGTTTCGATCGTGTAGTAGTTGGTACGCTTGGCGCAAAAGTGTGGAAACAAAATAGTGTGGCGTGGGGTGACAAGACGCATGCTACGATAGAGGTATACCTTTTTTTGGCGGTAGTGTGTTCTGAATGACGGGGCTCCCTAACCCAAAATCGTCGGGAAAAAAAAAATAACAAGGCCATTTTTTCGCACGATTCTCGCCGTGTACCTGATGCCAAGGGAGTTTTCATCCGGTAGCAGTTTTATCTTTCTCCGAAAATCAGTTTTTTGGGAGAGGTCTTAAGCTCCCAAATTGAGGAGTAGAATTAGAAAAAAAGTGGTGCACCTCTATCGTAGCACGTGTCAGAAGTCGTTTTTTTGACGATGCCCCTAGTTCTTCGTAAAAAAAGCGCTTCAGCTGTGAGATCGAGGGATGCGTCGAGACTTTTCTTCGCAAGCCGTGTGTGATGCTTCGATCGCGAGTGCCACGGAGTGTACACAAGTGCCATTAACTCGTTGGTGTAGCAGTAGTAGTACTAAGTTTGCCCAAGGCGAGGGCAACAAAAACTCCGGGGCTTTTAACGGGTCACATTCACTTCTCGCGGGTCGGATCAGGGTCACAGGGTAACCCGACCCGACCCGTCCCGTGAGATTTTAAAAACTTTCTGACCGGACACGACCTGAACCGTGAGAGTTCGAACACCTCCTGACCAGACCAGACCCGAGTCGAACCGCGAGATTGTTTTGAAGCATCCCGACCAGACCCGGGGGATGGGTCACGACCCGTGAATAGCCCATGGCCTTGAATGTCTGGTTGATTCGGCGACAACCTTAGTCGAAGGCGACTTCGTTGGTGTAGTAGTACGCCTGACCAAGACAAAGACGATACAAAACCACACTCGGAGCCGTCGGATTGTGCCCCCCATCAAAGCGGGTTATACTGTCTCCGTGCGCAGAAAGATCAGAGACTACGTATCAGGCAAAATGTCTTTGTAAAATATCTAACCAGGATAAACGAAGGACTAGAGACTAAGCATACTTGTATAGTCACCCTGTTGACGCTGGTGCTAGCTTGTACTGAGGGGAGTCACCGGCCAATATCCTTAATGAGGACATGCACCCCCCCGTGACACGCGCGACCAGACTATCTATCACACACCGCTTGCAGGGGATAAAGTTCGACGAAATCCTCGATCTCACAGCTGAAGTGTATTTATTATGTGACATCGGCATTGATGTCAGTCAAGTTGGTTTCGACGACGCCCCTAGATTGATTGAAGTTGTTCGAGCTGCGCTTTTTTCTTCTGTCGAAAAATTTGGCATACGGCTCGTCCATCGTTTAACGATATGTGGTAAGTTTTTACAGGTTTAGTTCTCTAAGGGTAAAGTAAAGCAATATATAATACGAAAGGATGCAAAAGTACCCCAGCAGACAGACTCCTCGTACGTGTATGCAAGCATTTGACAATAACAGTTGGAATTCAATAAAAAGGAATTAGAACACGGGGAACAACAATGCGCGGCATGCTCGGAAGGAAGGATGATCAGAGTGAGACCACCCTGGGTCTCCCGGGGACAAGAGGCATTGTTTTCACCTGCCTGATTGCGTCGAAGCGGTATGCTACATGGTGTACAATCCGGAACGCCTAACTAAGGGTCGTTCCTTTATTATGACAAAAAAAAGAGGCATCCCGCGGTAGGGGTGCAGCATATTCAATGACATTTCCGAGCTTCCTATCGTGAGGAGCAGCTCAGTTTCTCGAACCCGAAAGATGGCGGCTTCGAAGGCATTCATTCGCGAACCCCGACCCAAGCTTGTAGGCCTTAGTCCTAAAAAACAAAAAAAACATTTTTTCGGTAAATTCATTAGACTGAACCCCCGTCAGGTCCTCGCGTGAGGAGCTTAACCGGCCAGAAACGCTTTGGGTTAAAAATGTGTTCAACCTCTATCGGGGGATGACTCAATAAACAAAAACAAAAAAGTGTCAGAGGGATCGTGAAAAGAAAACGTGACACATTTTTCGCGAATCGCGTGACGTTTGGCAGAGAGCAGTCCTGATTATGAATTAGTTCTCGACAAAAAAATCCCGTCAAAACGATGCTATCAACAGTGATTGGTCACTGACAGAAAATCAAAAGTGTTTTTGTTTTTCAGAACTTCGAAACGTCGGGAATCACGATTCTTATGCTTTCCATGTATACGAACGACCGTAACGAAAAGCAAGGTAATAAGACAGAAAGGCTGATATTTACCGGAACATGATAGAATCTGGGAGTCATTACAGCGAATGTTAGTGTAGAACGTACCACTCTCCCCAACAATAGACCCAGTCAGAGGGTTAGCATATCTGTTCTCTACTTCTCCTTTCTTCTCCTGGCTTTTCTCCTTCGAGTTCCTACTTCTTCTTTCCTTCTTTTAGTTCCATCTTTTTGGCTATGGGCGCCACTTTTCTAAAACTACCATTATTTTTCGTTTTTTTTCTCCGTTCACGAAAAGTGTTCGTCGCAGACACTTCGGTCAAGAGCCTCGGTTCGCACCATCGCAATAAAAGTCTTGCAGTGCCGCCTTCAACGGCGGTAGAGGTATCAATAGCATTGTTTTTTATGGATGTCGGGACTCCTTAACGCCTTTACAGCCGGAAACCCGTGTTCCGAGGACAAGTTACTTGGAACTAGTATAAGGACGGGTATTTTGGGGGTCTAAAGAAGGGGTTATTAATCCTAAACTTGTCGGAGCGTCAATATTGTTTTTGTGTATAAATATTAATGACCTTTTTTTTTTGTCATGGGCTATTTGGCCACAGGTTTGGTCATTTCGCGGTTTGCTCTTTTCTGTTTACTACTAAAGTTTAACGCGTTGTTGGTGGAGGTTTTTTTTCAGCCTTCAATTCAAAAACAATGACGAGCCTCAGAAGTGAAATCGGGTCACCAGTAAATACAGACACCGATGGTACGGAGGTGGCGCCGTGAGTTGGAACCCGTGAATCACTTGAAGAATCTAGGCCACCCCGATCATTGTGTTTTCTTGCTACGAACCCAAAGCCAGGGAACTCACGTGCTGAGTAGCTTCTGTGCGGTCCTTTTTTTTCTAGGATTACTGCCGTGCTGAGCGGTAAGCGCGGAGATACATCCGGGGTGAGACCCTCCTACTTCGCGGCAGAGCCATCCCACGGTGGGGTTGCAGCATCAGAAAGTCCCTGAGCTCCTCACATGAGGAACTCAATATATCACCCGAAAAATGACTTGGAAGGCATTCGTTCGCACAACCCGGACCAAGCTTTTATGCCTTAGTAGTCCTAAAACAATATGTACTCGTGAAATTACGTCATTGGCCGGCGGTTCCTCACATGAGGAACTCAATCGCCCAGGGACGTTTTGGCGCAATCATACAACTGCAACCCCTACCGTGGGATGACTCGGCAGGAGGCCTCATCTAATCCAATAGTTACTTTTAATGATCGGTGAAGCCGCAGAAGAATATTACAGAGAGAGAAAAAAAACAGGGGTGCAAACATGCACCGTACGTAGCATGTGTCTGCTACTGGCTGTACGTGCTCATCGGCAAATAACCGATATAGTCGACGTTGATGGAAATACTGCAGTACGGCCATGTTAAGAACAAAGCAGTTTTCCGACCAAAACGTGCGGGGAATGTTCACCCTCCGTTGCTTTGAAGTATCCTATGCAGCGTCTTACATATCACCGAACGTTCGTCGGCGTTGATGGAAATACAGCAGTACAGTCACGCTAAGAACAAAGCAGCTACCCGACCCAAAACGCGGGGAATGTTCACCTACTACCACTGTCTGCGGGTTCGAAATACCCGGTGTAAGCTCACCAGCAACAACAGCCGAAACGTTTCAACGTCGGAACTGCTGTACGGCGGCAGTGTTGGTTTTCACCTCTCCCGTTTAGAATACGCGCTGCAGAGAAAAATAAATGTACATTCGTCAAACAACTTAAGTCCAGTTATATTTTGGCTGTGGAGCCAAATGTCCCCGTGCGGAAGCACCCCACACGCTGGCGGTGCAGCAGAAGTTTCTGAGCTCACGGGGAGCTCAATATCTTACCCGAGAACATGGGTTTCGCAGACATCCGTTCGCGCAATCCGATCAACGTTTCTATGCGGTCATCTTAAAAACAGCCATACTCGTAATCTTGTCAATACCAACCGATACTAGCAAACTTCATAATAAACCTTTTTTGCTCAAAACGTGCAAACCCTACGGTGGGATGAATCCCCGGAGCAAACATGTACGATATTTATCTCTACAGCGACGGTTCACGTTCTTCGTCTAAGGAGAGGGGATCGAGTGCAGCAACAGTGCCATCATGGGGGGATTGGTGTTTACAAGATTTTCAAACAATATCTAGCTCTGCCTTTCTTCCTTGTTCTCAAAGTCGTCTTCTTAAAAGGAGATTAGAACGTTAAAAATAAACATTTTCGAAAAAGCGGCCGTGCCTCCCTTGCGACGGGTGCGAACCCTCACGCGGAACTTGATTTTACTGTCTGTGTGGCTCCCAAGACCTACAGCAGGGGGGGATGTCAATACCCCTCTTTTGAGGCGTGCTACGATAGAGCGCTATTTCACTTTTCGTCTGAAACGGACCAGTTTCTGAATGGCAGGGCTCACCTTAACCGCCCAATCGTCGGAAATAGGCCCATTTCCCCCCCCCCCCGGCATGTTTTCCCGTTGTATACCTAGCTAGCTAGCTAGGCCGATGGAAGGATATTTTTTTTCATCGGGTAGCAGTTTTGCTATTTTTCTCCAAAATCAGTTTTCGGGCGAGACGAGGTCTTAAGATCCTAAAACATTGAGGAACGTTTGAAGAGCAAAAAAAAAAAAAGGTGCGCACCTCAATCGTGAGACGGCTTTTTTTTTTTTTTTTTTTCCGCCCACTTCCGGGTTTTCACCACACTGACTGGCACGAGCGACACCTTAATATACCCACGGACAACAACGCTTGGGGCGGTTTGTCAGGCGCAGGGTGCTAACCATTCCACTGCGGATGCACACATCGGCAAGATTAACCCCTTGACAGCCCCCGAACCCCTCCCTATACTAAATTCAAGTAATTTTGTCCCCAAAAAGGGTTTTCAGTTCTAAAGGCGTTATAACAGCACGGGATTTTGAAGATCGTGACATGTTAGGGGGGTCTCTCGCGCGGGTGACTCTCACGAAGATGCAAAAAGAAGCCCCCAAGAGTGACCCCGTAGCTTTCGTCACTACATCCGGTGTATGTGCCCAACCAATCGAAAGTTCGGCGTTGGGAGTTACAGCAAGCAACCGGTGCTGGGCTGTCGACCCTCTCGAAATTACACCGCACGGGAGCGTGTACAGCTCTACTGTAAGGGCCACTTTTAACGACCAAAAAACACATCCAACCATAAACTTTAAGTTGGAAAAAAAATATTCAAAAATTTACGTTGTCTGTGTTCGTCAGCGGGGCGTTGTGTGACCTGCTGCGTTATTCTGACTTCTCACGCATTAGTAGAAAAAATGCGCCCTTTCCCTCGATAAGAAGCAAACCAGTTTTTTTTTTTTCGTTCGCGAAACCACACCCTTACAGTGGATGATATTTTTCCTCTTTGGATCAGTTTTTTTTTTCGCGAAATTAAATCCATAGTAGTGGATGATGTTTGCCTCCTTGTATTTTTTTTTTAATCGTCTAAAAGCTGGCCCTAATCCCTTATTATGGGAGTCGAGTGCATGCATATAGGGGTTGGATTTCGGAGGGAAACATCGACCAACAAAAGCGACGAGGTGTATCGGTTACAGCACCGGCCATTCGAAGCAACGCGGGCTGCTTGGATATTGGTTTCATACCTTTCGCGTCCGAACAATTCGCAGCAGTACACCAATGTGCACGACACGATCCTATTCGTAATGCTGCCTGCGCACCGACGACGGAGACGGTGGATGACATCGCATCTGTCACATCGTCTTTGGTCGCTATACTTGAATCAAGTTTCACAGGCAGGGTTAACGATAACTTTCCACCCTAAACCGAGTCGGGATTTCCTTATGCGCAGGCAGTTCTAAAAGGGGGCTAGTGTTCGTTTCGAAAGCAGCCGTGCTTTCCTTGTGATAGCGCGAATGAAACCTTACGTATATAGGATTTAGGTTCTCTATTCTACTGTTGTTTGTTGCTTCGAACTATATCTTGTATCCCCGGTGTTTTCTCGAAAGGCGAAACTTCGGTTTTCAGGAACCGTGGAGGAGATATTGCCATTTTGCTGTCTGTGTGTAGCCAGAAAAAATTTGATAGCATGAAGATGCTTTCCCTGTAACAGCATGAGCCTGTTTTTTTTTTGTTCATACCATGATGCCCCTCGCTCCACTGCTGCATCCGCGGTGCATCGCCAGCCACGTCTCTGGCTCAAATCATCACTCTTCGAAACTTTCACTTTAGAACTAACGGCCCATTCAATCTTGGCATGAATGGTTACACAAACGGGCTTTGCTTTTCCTTATTATGGCTTGAGAGTGCCTTCCGTATGATAGCTTGCAAGTGCTTTCCTCATGACAGCACGAAAGTCCTCCCTGACGACAGCATGACAAGTTGTTGCGTTGTTTACCTGATGCTCCCCATCTTTCTCTTGCTGCACGCACAGCGAGCCGCCAGCCTCGTCTCTGGCTCAAATTATCGCCCTTCGAAAAATAAACAACTTTGGGCCTACCGGTGCATCGATCTTAATATTAATGGCCTCGAAAACAAGGGGTACTCTTCATATAACATCATGAACCGTTCCTCGTTGTTGGTTCTTTTACCTGATGCTCCTCGCTCCACTGCTGCACCCACGGCGAACCACCACCAGCATCGTCTGGCCCCGGCTCAACAACAACAGCGGCAACCTGTTCTCCCGGCCGCCCGGATCCGCCCCCAAAATCCTCTCCGATATCACCCGGATGGGCTGGAATCTGCGTGGTGGGACAACTCCAAGTAGACTCCCCGGTCTCCTTATTAAACCACCAAGGCACCGGCGGGTCGTAAGACTCGTCGTAATACATCTCCCACGACGACACCGACTGCTGATGCCGTTGCTCCTGCTGCTGATGCTGTTGAGGATGCTCTTGCTTTTCGTCTGGAATGACCACGTCTTCCGCGCACATGAACGCCCGTTCCGTGGCTTCATTCTTCATGGCAGCCTGCTTGTTCGGGGGGGCGGGGGGGCGGGGGCACGTAGCGTGGCGTGGCGTGGGGTGGCGCGGCGGGACAATCGATCGACCTGCGGCGCGGAGAGCGGAGAGACACCCCAACCACATTTTGTTGTTGTTGTTGTTGTTGTTGTTGTTGCCGTTGTTGTTGTTGTTGTTGTTGTTGTTGTTGCTGTTGTTGTTGTTATCTCGAGTTTCGACTATTTTTTCGTTTTTCTTCTTTACTCTGTTCTATCAATAAAGTAAGTCCGTCCACCTTTTTCTTACAGATATTATGCACGCTTTTTTTTTCTGGAGCTCCTCCCTCAGAATACTGATTTCAATCAGACTGAAAAGTGCAAATTTTAAATATCCGATGAAGGGAACCCGAGCTGCAGGTACACAAAAAACAACAATCAATCGCGTGCGCTAAGCGTGCGCTAAACAAGTATTTTGTCACACCCGAAGTTTTTTTTTGGGTCAAGGAGACCTCGCCATCAAGCGAATCAACAAAAATGGCCAAAAAAACGTGGTATACCCCAACCCCATTATTAGGGCCCCCAAACCCCTCCCTATACTAAATCCAAGTAATGTTGCCCCCCGAAACGGGGTTTCAGTTGTGAAGAGGTTATGACCTCCATCGTAGTAGCATGCGTTACTGGTTGTTAGCAAACTGTAGTTAAAGTAGTACTTACAGCAGTTAATCCATTTATTTGCCTGCTGGTTTACAGCTGGAAACTCGTTTTTCGGGGTCGAAAGTTACTTGGAATTAGTGTAGGCAGTTTTTTTTTTTGGGGGGGGGGGCAGCTGGAAACTCGTTTTTCGGGGTCGAAAGTTACTTGGAATTAGTGTAGGCAGTTTTTTTTTTTTGGGGGGGGGGCGCTCTTAAAGTATACCTGGTATACCGCACGGAGGCATGCTACGATGATACAGGTATACCTTTTTTTGGCTAAAATATTGTCTGAATGACGGGGAAGAAAAAAAATATATAATAGTATAGATAATAATAGGCCTTTTTTTTTTTTTTTTTTTTTTGCGTGATATTCTCGTCGTGTACCTCGAGGCTACATGGGAGTTATGCATCTCCGGCATGATACCAGTACAGTGTAGCTGTTTTTTTGTTTTCTTTTCTTCTTCGAAATCAGGGAGAGTGGCTTTGAGCTCCCATTTTTTTTTTTTCTTTTCGAGGAGCCTTGAAAGAAAAAAAAATGTGGCGCGCCTCTACCATCGTAGCACGCGTCTAATCAACACTTATCTTGTTAATAGCAGTTCACTTTTTAATCGATCGTCCCCACGGTATATAGCAGGAGTTAGTTGCAGTTTTTCGGTCAGGCGTTTCTGACCGGGGTTGAGCTCCTCAATCGAATTAAAGCGTGGAACTATCGGATAGCACGATATGTTATCATTGATACATTTAAGGAGCAAACGAAGTAGCGTGCGATCTAGGACGTAGCGCGCATATAAATGTTGGTCGGGCTTGCTCATGGACGCAGAATTTCTTCGCTGGGGTCACGTGTTGGGTGAGAAATTGAGCTGTTCCTCATGAAGGGAAGCTTGAACATTGCTTAGAATCTGCTGCACCCCCTATGTATATATATATTTAGTTTTTTTTGTTCACACACATCTACTTTCCAGCTTCTGGACAAGCTGTGGTCACAGGTGTCGTCCCTTTCCCCCCCCCAGTTCTTGCCTTCCATTTTTTACCGCGTATAGGGTTCGGCAATCCCACTGCTCGTCGATTTTTCATCGAGCGTTGCTAACTCACGCTTTCGCACTTTCCGGTCAATTTATGCACAAGAAAAAGCCCCCACGAATTTATACGAGTATGCACTCGGGGGGATTCGAACTCACGAAACTGACCTATCTATACCAGGCTCGAGGATAACCTGGTACGCAACCGGGGCGACCGGCCAATATATTGCGTGCGTGGGATGACTCTTGCTTTTTTTTGGAAGCGTTGTAATGGTAATGCTTTTATTTTTTTGTGACTATGTACAGCAGTATACTCGAGCGTACACAACATGTTTACAGCAGCGCTGCTGCACGTAAGTTCCGGGGGGGGGGGGTACTTTGAACTATAAGGAAAGGATAATTTTTGCAGTGCCAAACGCGCACTATCATCAGTAGGTGGGTCGTACACAGCGTGTATGTGTGTTGTGGACTTGTTTTCGTCCACAATAAGCTTTACGCTCCCTCCCCAATCACTCTTTATTTTCCCCCTCGGCAGTTAGTTGTTGTCGCGTTAACTCGCATGCGTCAAACTCAAGTTAATTGGAAGAAAAAAGAAAACAAAGAGAAAATACAGAAAATAATAAGTAAATACAAGAAAATCAAGCAAAACGGGAAATAAATGAAAACAACAGAAAGGAAAAGAAAAGAAAGGAGAAAAAAAGAAAAGGTAAGAAGAGGAAGCAAGGAAAGGAAAAAAAAAACACAATACTTGCAGACCCTAGGACATTGGGCTCATAGAGGGCATCAAGTAGTGCATAAATGGCACTGGTAGACCGACCCAAGCCCCGGGGAAACGCCAGACCGCCTACGTGGCCTTGCCTCGGACGCGTGCTACGATGGAGGTAGCGGTGTTCGTTTGCAATGGTTTCTGAACGAAGCGGCTCATTTTTTTCTCATTTTGCCCCAAACCGTCGGAAACGGGCCATTTTTTTGCACGATTCTCGCCGTGCAGGTGGTAGGCCATAAGGGTTTTCCCAGCTGGTAGAAGAGAAGCTTTATTTTTTTCCAAATCAGCTTTTGCCTTAGAGAGGTCTTAAGCTCCCAACTTGAGGAATTCCCGGAAAAAAAAAGTGGTGCACCTCTGTCTTTTTTCGTAGAACGCGTCCTCGGTACTGATTTTGCTCTTGCGAAAGGAAGAAAGTCGCACCACATGGCAGCGATACACGTTAAGCCCGCCCTTAAGCCCGCCCTTGACATTTGCGCCCCGCTTTTATTCGCGAACAAAAATGACTTGGGAGTTGAGATATGATATCCTGGAACAAAAGGTTTTAAAGGGGTTGGTTAGCCATTTTTTCTTTTTTTTCGAGTCAGTCAGTTAAAAAAAAAAAGCTGTTCTTGTCGTTCAGATTTTCTTTTTTTTCTTTTTTAAATACAATAATAAAAGTGAACTCAACTGCAAGAATAAATACACGCGGCCTCAGGTATACAACGAAACACATTGCAGAAAAACAAAAAAAAAGGAACTTCGTGCCGGTGTAGCTTGGGGTCAAGAAGGGGAAAAGTTTTCAGCCAAAATAAATTGCTAGCTCTAATCATCGTGGCATGCGTCCTCGTCGCAAAAAAAGCACTCCCGGCATGGCCGCCGACACGTGCCAAAAATAGAGGCTAGCACTTTTTGGCCGTTTCGGTTTTCGGATGACGAGGCTCCTTCGTGTGGCACGTGTCCACCGCCTCATTAGAAGATTATACTCCAAAACACCGGAATGCGGGTTTCCGCGTGTAGGCAGACGACATCTTAGGCTCCGCGCCGCGATCAAAGAGTGCGTTCGAGACAAAAAAAAAAAAACCAACGAAGTGGTAGTTCACACCGAGCACTAAATAAATCTCTCTGGACAATTGGACCAGAAGCGGAGAGTGTGTATGCGTGCGTTCTCGGTGCTGCAGGGTGGGGAGATTCCAGGCCATGAGCGCTATTCCCCGGTCGCGCCAAGCGATTTGGACCGCCTTATATAGGGATACCGCCTTATAGAGGGATACCGCACTATTGAGGGGCCCACCCTCACCGTCCATGTACTTCGGCTGCGCTTCTCCAAGCGATTTTAACCGCCTTATATCGGGACCCCGCCTTGCTAGCCCTCACTCAGACCGCCTTATCGAGGGAACCCTACTGGACACGTAGGTCGGTTACGAAAGAGATCATCCCAGGGTCGCGTCGGGGGCAAGTCGCGGTTCTCCGTCGTTGGCTGTCGGTCCGGATACAGTGTGCTCTTATTCTGAAAACGAAAAAAACATTTCCCCTCCCTTGTCTGTATCCTCCTGTACCCCGTAGGCTGACTTAATGTCTTCTGCTCTTGGAAAAATGAGCATAATGCTTTTTTGTCTCTGGTAGTAGCTTTTCCCGCCAAAACGTGGTGGGCCCGCGCATCAGTGCCACAGGTGTTCAGTCTGAGGCCACGGTATTGCAATATCATACCCCCAATTGTTCACTACCGAGGGTGTCTGAGCTATCATACCGTACCATACTCGGGCTCGAGTGACTCTGTACCTCACCGACAAAAACGCGTTCCTCGGCGATTTTTTTTTCGGGGGGTGCAGCGTATAGCTAGCCATTCCCTTTTCGCACTGGTATCGAGGATGTTTAGAAACAGCAGGAAAGCCCGCGATCGCAAGGAGCAGGGGCGTGGGCCACTCGCGCGAGTGACATGACACCGAGCCACTGAAAAAAAAAGTGCCCGAACGGGGGTAAAACAACATAACCCCCCTACCGTAGCATTGAGATTCACAAAGAAAACAAAACACGGCCCGCGCATGATTCGACACGGAAGTGGCGCAAGGGGGACCTCCTCTCTTGTCCCGTTACTCTTTTTTAGACTTTGCGATCGGCTCGCTTTGCCGATCCTTTGCCAGCCCCCCCCCCCCCCGCGCCCCCACCACCACACACCCCAGCATTGAGTACCCCTCCCCCCCCCCCCCTCCCAGCAATCAATGCGATTCGCCGAACACCTCACGGCGCTTCGCGCTTGGTGCAAGCAATGTCTGCCTGTTCGGTGAAAAACCAACATGCTCTGTCCTGATATAGTGGGGATGCAAGGGTCTAATAGCTATGGTCATACATACCACTACGGCCATGCATGAATATCGAGTACCGCTATACCTACAATGGGATCCGAAGGGTGCGCCAGCTAGCGTTGGGCTGCGAAAGCAACTGAGTTAAATCGACACACGACGCGTATGAAAATACGTGGAAGTGTGGTGAGCTAAAGCTTTATTTTTCCCCATCCGCCGGAGGATAAAAAAAAAAAAAAATCGAGTACCTGGTACCAGGTACCCCCTCCGAGCAATCAACCCCGTCCCGTGGGGCAAGGGTCTATTCTGTGTCGCGGGCACCCCCCTAATGGTCCCCGAGTTTATTTTTTTAATTTTTTGACAGAATACCTACCGCGCGCATGAATTAATTCGGAGACTCGAAAAGGAACCACAGGAAAAGATCGCAGGAAGAAAGAACAGAAGAAAACACCATGCTCTACGCACCTGCTCGACAAGTAAGTAAGTGTTGTCGCTATAACGCAAGGCGAAGGTTTCCAAACACACCCTCTCGGCAGACTGCTACCTTTATATATATTGTATTATATCCTCCGGCAGATAGATGGGGAAAAATAATGCTCAAGCTCCCCACACTTCCATGTATTTTTTCATACACGTCGTGTGTCGATTCAACTCAATTGCATTCGCAATCCAGCTGGTTTTATGGCGTGTCCTTCGGTTCCCGCGATAGCGATAGCGCGAGCTGTCCCTACCGGCGGTCCCCGTTACTACTCCGGCAGCGCAAGCTGCCCCCGTTGTATACGGATGCGTGAGTATGTTTGTCGACCCGACCTGGCCCCTGCCGAGGGTCGGTGCGGTGGAGATAGCCACGCTACTACACAAATACCACACACAGCGCTTTTGACCTGCCATGCGCGCGGCTGCTTTCGCCAATACACCCCGCAGACCCCACCAGTTTTGATCTACCATGTGCACGTGAATTAATAGTGAGAACTTAAAACCGAGCGAGCGGAGCGACCGAAGCTACCCATAGTCCTCTTTCTAATCAAGCAATCGGGTCGCCCCGGTGGCGTATCAGGCTATCCTCAAGCCTGGTATAGGTCAGTTTCGTG